>CP092863.1:199391582-199929568 GCA_030710605.1 Cordylochernes scorpioides | reverse complement strand
TACAGCACCAGAAAGCCACCTAATTGTACTGATGGAAGTTGCCAACCTCAAGTCCAGTCGGCTCTCACAAACAGAATCATTTCTTGGACAATTGTAAGTTAACTCATTGAAGCAGGGATGCACTTTCAGACCTCCATGCTGTGTATCCTTCAACCACATTTCAGGCCAGACAAAGGCTAAGCAGGTTTGTGGAAAACTACAATTGGACATGCAAATAGTGCAATGTTATTGATGAGTCCCAATTCTTTCTCAGCCAAAATGATCGTCGAATGTCCTTTGCCTTCTGGTCCAACACCTGGTTGTTTGGAGACAATCAGCTATGGTAGCAGGACGCTTGTTCGGCGGTACATATACTAAAATTGGAACGATACAGAGAAGATTAGCATGACCCCTGCGCAAGGATGACACGCAAAATCGTGAAGCGTTCCATATGGTATTCGATATGGTTGTTCTTGAAGTAACAATGGCAGTATGTGGACAAGTTTGAACATCCTATATCCATACCTTTATGACTGAACAAAACAATATCTTTAACAAGATTCTCGCCTTCATACTGCAGTCATCACAATACTTTTTTTTTGAGAATTCAACATATTTTATTGACACTCTTAATCAATTGTTACAAAAATCAAAGAGAAATTAAACAAAGATAAAATGTGGTAAATTACAATTTGGTGATAAAATATAAAAAGCTGTTCTCAGGAAGGGAGGCTCCTCCACCTTGAGAGTCCTCCTCCAGACAAGGACAGGATCTCCCAGTTCAATGTTGAGATGTCACAAGTCTTGCAGGATGTCACAACTATTGATTGGCCAGCATAACTCACCTGGTAGTCAATTCAACCTTTTCCATTTTGATATGCAACAGTAGCGCAAGCATGATTTCTGAATACTTTTATTAGAGACCTATGGAATTTTTGGTTGCATTGAAATATATATTTTTTTAGAAATGATTAATAGGGGATGGTAGTTTTAAATAATTTCTTCTTTTTAGTGCATTTTTAATAAAGGCATTTCTTATTAAATTTAAATTTATATATATATATATATATATATATATATATATATACATACATACGTTGACCGTGCGGCCACGCGTCGCGCGAGCTCCGTGTGTTTCGCGTCTTTCATCCCTTTAAATCAACTTTATCTAAACTTAAATTATATAATCTTATTCGCCTTCACTCAAGGATCATTTCAAGCCATCTTTTGTAAAAATTCATAATTTTTCAAATTTTTCCTACTTTCCATAACTTAGCAAAGTTACAAGTTGTAACTTTGCATCATCGTCATGGCAACGGCCAAGCCGGTCGTTGCTTCATCTCAAATTTCATCTGCGGATTCATCTGATGTGAACAAGTCACTAAAACCAACATCATCTTCGCAAACATCAAAGACAAGTTGTGCATCTTTACCAAACGAATCAACTAAATATGAAATTATGCAAAAAACCAAACTTCAATTTTCGCCTGAAGAATGGAAAAAAATCGACGAAGAAAGGAAGACAACTTATGAAAGTAGGAGTGATTCCATCAAATCCACGATTCAGTTTGAATCTGTGCCTAATGCCACAGCCGAAGATCACCTGATCGGCATAGCAAACATCATTGGATTTAAGAATATTCATTCCGTTGGTAAAATCAATGGCCAGGCGATAGTGTCTGTCGCCAATAATGAACTAGCTCAACAACTAATCGACGGCGGATTCAAGGTCAAAGAAACAACTGTCTTCCCCTATCCGCTCTTTAAATCCTCAAAAAAATACATCCTTTCGGGCGTTTTCGCCTTTATTCAAGACAAAGACCTTGAGAAAGCTCTGAAGCCTTATGGCCAGATGTTAAGCAGCCGGCCTCTACCATTCCCCACCGACAATCCTCACCTGAAACACCTCTCCTCGCTGAGGCGGGAGATTGTTTTTAAGAACAAGGACAAGACACCTTTGCCCGCAGTGCTTAACATCCCTTATATGGACAGAAACTTTACCATCTTTGTCGGCGAAGACGTTGTTTGCAAAGGATGCAAACGACACGGACATCTTAAAAATAAATGCCCATTCGACCCCACTATCAGGGCCACTGTCACCAGAACCTTTTCGGAGGCCATCATTCAACCAACAAGCCCTGACCTACCATCGGAGACACCAAAAGAGGCCCCCGAACCAACTAAAAGACCAAGCGAGACACCATCGATGAAGCGACCGCTCACGGATTCCTCAGAAGAAGAGAACCTCCAAAAGGAAAGAAATGACCTCGGAAAAAAGCCAAAATCATCCTCCACGGGCCAGGAACTTAACACCGACACTAACAGTCCCCAATTTCTGACACCAACGACGACATCGCCACAGCAAGACAAGAAACTTGAGAGCGAGGAGCCGGCTCCAGCTGGAATGACCTCTCCACTTCCGCGACGCATCCGCAACGATACAGACCGTGAGGAATGGCTCCTTGACCTATTTAAAGATTTAAACTACACGACCATCTTAAGTCCCATGCTGCAGTCGACTGACGAAGACCGCATCATCTGCATGATTCTGTACACCGATGCCTGTAGGACAATACTTCCGAAAATGCCGCCAGAACACACAACCATTCTCTTTAACTTCATCGGATGTGTCATTGAGCGCGCTCAAGGTGGCGACCAGAAAACCCTAAAGAAACTGACCGCTCTTAGAACAGCTCTAAGTCGCTGAGACCTCGACTGTAAATATTTTTCTTCCTGTTTCCCTTTTAACTCTTGTATATGATTGATTAGACGTCATTAAAATGTGTTTTAATTGTTATATATATATATATATATATTAGATAATAAAAGGCATATATTGGATTTGAAAAAATATTTATTTTGCCAATATTTCGGCTGGCTGAACGCCAACCTTTATCGAGGCATTACATTTTCAGGAAAATGTAATGCCTCGATAAAGGTTGGCGTTCAGCCAGCCGAAATATTGGCAAAATAAATATTTTTTTCAAATCCAATATATGCCTTTTATTATCTAATGAATTAAGTATGGATTGCTCTATTTTCAAAATATATATATATTATTGTAGCTACACACACACACACTTGATATTTGTGATTGACTTGGAAGGCAAATAGCATTCACTTCAATATTGAAAATATATAATCTCTTGTTACATTATTGAATCCTAAATTGAATGGAGAGAAATAGGACTGCATAGCAATTTATGCAAGCCAATAACACACTATCTATATATAACAAATGAAAACATTAAGACGTGAGTGTTTCTTTCATAAATAATCAAACTTCTACTGTTCTCACTTCGATAAATAAAATATTGGGAGAGCTCGACTCATCATTGGTGAACCCTCCCTTATGTCCATAGTTTGATTGAATACCATTTCTTAGATTCCACCTTTCACTATAGCATATAAAAGCAAATTGATCCAATAAAGTATTAGAGCTCTAAAGAAGCAGTCTGGTAGATTAAAATGGCAAAACCGCTTGGAGGGTTCACCATTGATGAGCCAAGCCCTCCCAATATTTTTTCATCGAATTAAGAACAGTAGAAGTTTGTTTTATTTGTGAAAAGAAACATTCGCATCTTAATGTCGCCAGACCTGCTGGCTCCCGAGCGCTGGCTACAGGCGACTGTCGGAGACTTCTCCGATGGTGCCCCTGCACTAGCGCGCTCAACGCGAGCCGCGCTCCTGGACGCGCAGAATCTGGGGGCCTTCTGCCAACGTCTCCTGTGGGAAAACGCCATCTCCAGCTATCATGCGGAGTACTAGGCGGAGGCCATTGACTTGCGGGGATCGGCGATCTCCATTACCCATCTGGTAAAGCCAGAGGGCCCGCCGGGCATTGGACTCGGCACGGCTCCAGGCGCATCCTACTGCAGAGCTGGCTGCCCGATGGACCTCCACCGTGGATATGCCCCGCTCCATCCCCTGGGCCGGCCTGCGTCGGAACTGCTTCTCGGGGCACGACGCAGACATCGCCTTACGACTGGTCCTCCACGCCCTACCACATCCTGACCATCCTGCCTCGAGGCGTGCCACCTGTGCCGCCTGTGGGTCCAGCGACGGATATTAGGTCAACCCAATTTCTTGATAAATCAAGAAATTGGGTTGGCCAAATATCACGAGCAAGTTAAATAAACGTTTAGTTTATTTTTTCTTTACTAGATGGCGCTCTGCCATCTAAAAATCACATGTGCTCGTGGTCAGGATATGCTCTCTTTATTTTTAATATCAACACCTGACCCACTTATCTTTTTTTTTCTATTATTTTTTCATATATATATATCAAAAATAAAAATGGCATATCCTGACCAGGAGCACATGTGCTTTACAGAAGGCAGAACGTCATCTGGTGGAACAGAAATCAACTAATCATTGATTTAGCCTGTTCCCTGATATTTGGCCAACCCAATTTCTTGATAAATCAAGATGTTCGTGGATGGCTTTTCTTGATTTATCAAGAAATTGGGTTGGCCAAATATCAGGGAACAGGCTAAATCAATGATTAGTTGATTTCTGTTCCACCAGATGACGTTCTGCCTTCTGTAAAGCACATGTGCTCCTGGTCAGGATATGCCATTTTTATTTTTGATTTCAGCACCTATATTTATTTATATATATTATATATATTTATATATTTATTTATTTATCAATTGTGTTATGTATTTATATCTATTTATTCCTATATTAATCATTATATAATCTTATTTATATTCGTATTTATTTAATTTTCTAATTAATTATATATAATCTTTAATGAACATTGTAATAAATCAGTTTCAATATCAATCTTTCTCTCTCTCTTGTATATAGGGATAGAGCATCATATGAATTCATAATATCGTCCGCGTCCTATTTCATTTTTCTCAATTTCTTTAGATCCTCTCCTCTTTTTTATATCATTTTATCCTTGGTATTTTGTTATCCTCACATGATTGGTTTGTTCAAATAGTTTTTTTTTCTTGTTGGAGATCTTTTCCCAGGTATAATTTTTCTCAGTGGAATGTCTTCCTTATTAACCATGAGCACACCTCTTATAAATGGAGGTTCTGGGACTTTATGAGCTATTTCTTTAATTTATTTTCCAAGGATGAGAGCGCTTTATTTTCTTGCTGACCAATTTTTGATTAGTTCTGTAGGATCCTCTTTAATTTAAATGTAAATGTCTTTGTCCTCTAATATTTTCCAGTTTATTTTGGTACTCTTCTATTTCCATGATGACGCATATGTTACCTTTATCCGTATTCGCAATTACTATTTCCTTTCTGTTTTTTAGTGTTTCACAATGTACGTATCTTCCTTTTGTGCAAAGGCCTTATTATGTCTTACGCCCAATGTTATCAGATTACTTATTTTCGTCCTTACTTACCTCGCCTCTATATCTTCCATGGAATTTGGTGTTGTTTCGAGGCTTGCCAATATTCTGGAGTTAGGTGTCGTTGTAGTTCTATATTTCGGTCCCTTGGAGAGTACGCGTGTTTCCTCCATCGTCAGCCTGACTTTGACAGATTCTGTATCCTGTCCTATTTGGAGTAGATCGTTTCCCGGTACCATTTGTTCACCTTCGCTTTTTGTCATAACTCAGTTTTATTCTTTATACTTGTTGTTATGTTTGTGATGTTGTTCCTGCATAAGTTCTTTCGTCATTGCTTCGCTCAATGTGTTCCCGAGGAGGATCCTAAAGTGATCCTCTTTGTTACTGTATCGGTTCAAGTTTCTGTGGCTTTGCTGTATTATTGCGGTTATGAATTGTTTTTCTGCGTTTTAATTTTACAATCCTTTGTCTTTTGTCAGATTTTACAATAATATTTGACTCTCAGGGAAGGGGAGGAGTTATTTCTCACCTTTTGCACTCATGATTGACTTTAGCGCACATAGATCGTTTGTCTTTTATTTTTATAAGAGTAGATTATTGTTATTCTAAGTTAAGGATATCCAAATCTGGACATGAACTGTTTGGACCAACGTTGCACAACCTTTTCCCAGGATAGCAAGAGAAGAATCATATAATATACTCTTATTATAAATTCAAACGATCTATGCGCGCTAAATTTCAATCACAAGGGCAAAAGGAGAGAAAAAACTCCTCCTTCCCTAAGAGTCAAAATATTATTGTTAAATATGACAAAGGACAAAGGATTGCAAAAAGAAAACGCAGAAAAACAATTTATAACCGCAAGTATACAGCAAAGCCCCATCGAAACTTGAAACGATACAGTAACAAAGCGAAGCAAAGACGAACAAACTTATGCAGGAACAACATCACAAACATAGCAACAAATATAAAGAATGAAACTGAGTTAGGACAAAAAGCGAAGATAAACAGATAGTGTCGAGAACCGATCCACTTCAAATAGGACAGAAAACTGAATCTGCTAAAAGTCAGGCTGACGATGGAGGAAACACGCTTACTTTCCAAGAGACCGAAATATAGAACGACACCATACACTAGATATACTATGGCAAGCCTCGAACCAACTCTAAATTCCGTGGAGGAAATAGAGGCGAGGGAAGTAAGGGCGAAAATAGGCAATCTGATAACATCGGGCAATTAGAAGAGACATGCATTGTAATACACTAAGAAAGGATATAATAATTGCGAATTCGAATAAAGGTAACCTATGCGTCATCATGGAAAAAGAAGTGTACTAAAATAAATTGGAAAAATATTAGAGGACAAAGACATTTACATTCAAATTAAAGAGGATCCTACAGAACTAATCAAAAATTGGTCAGCAAGAAAATAGAGCGCTCTCGTCCCTGGAAAATAAATTAAAGAACTCACTAATAGAGAAAGTCCCAGAAACTCCATTTATAAGAGGTGTGCTCATGGTTAATAAGGAAGACATCCCACTGAGACAAATCATATCTGAGAAAGGATCCTCACAACAAGAAAAAAAAACGAATTAGATAAACCAATCATGAGGATAACAGAATACGAAGGAGAATTAAAGTATGATATGCTACACAAGTATGATATACAAGTATGAATACTTGTATGATATAGAAACAGAGGAGATAGGCCCTAGAGAAATTGAGAAAACTCAAACAGGACGCGGACGATATAATGAGTTAATTTGATGCTTTATTCCTATATACAAGAAAGAGAGAGAACATCCCAGCAGATATAGCGAAAGAGGCAGTGAAAGAATTTCTAGAAATAGAAATAAAAAGAGGCGGAACCCAAACAACATTCCATGGAAAGACTGAAACAAGTGTTTTATATTTGCCTAGATAACGCTTATTTGAAGGAACCCGAATGGGATACCATCAAGCATATATGTGGCATCAATGGTATAATTAGCTGGATAGAACCAAAAATTAACAAAAGTAGTATCTACAGTATATGGATGCGATATGTCGATGACATTCCGTGTGTAGTAAAAAACAAACAAACTGGACAATCAATTCATTTATATTAACACACACATTATAAGTAAGAAAATTCTATTCACACAAGAAATAGAAGATACAAGAGGAATGACTTTCTTAGACATAAAAATATCCAGAAACGAAGCTAGCACAGTAAGAACAACCGTCCACAGAAAAAACGACAGATAAAGGTTTGAAAACAAGTTTCAACAGCCACGCACCACTTCAACACAAGAAAGCCGTTGTAGCTGCAATGGTGGACCAAGCATTATCCACATGCATTATCAAAAGAGACTCCATAAAAAGAAATTAATGCAAAAAACTCAAAACGAACGACTTCCAACTCAGCTCGCATAAAAATGGATAAAACAAAGAGAAAAATCAAGAAACACACCTCAGCAGGACCATTACTCATAAAAAACCATCTACATTAATCCCATATATACGAGGTGTGTTCAAAATGTATCGCGACCTTTGTGTTTTTCCAAAAATATTTATTTATTCATGAATACCTATTTTGTCCCCTTCAAAGTAATCCCCATGAGTAATTATACACTTGTGCCAACGGTTTTTCCAATCTTCGAAGAACTTCAAAAAAAATCATTTAAAAAAAAATCTTTTTCAGCTCCTCCTTCGATGCCGTCTTTATCTCGTCAAGCGTAGCGTAACGTCGTCCTTTAATGGGCCTCTTCAGTATAGGGAACAAGAAAAAGTCACAGGGGGCCAGATCTGAGGAATACGGTGGCTTTGGCCTCATTAGTGTGTTGTTTTTGGCCAAAAGGTCGCGCACAAGCAACGATGTGTGAGCAGGGGCGTTATCGTGGTGCAAAAGCCAATTTTTGTTCTTCCACAAATCCGGGCGTTTCTGGCGGATTGCTTCGCGAAAATTGCGCATAACTTGCAGGTAATATTCCGTATTGACCGTTCTACCCTGTGGCAAGAACTCATGATGCACCACGCCCCTGCAATAGAAGAAAACTGTCAGCAAAACTTTCACATTCGACCGAACTTGGCGCGCTTTTTTCGGTCTTGGTTCGTGCGGCAGCTTCCATTGAGATGATTGAGCTTTGGTTTCCACGTCATAACCATAGACCCATACTTCGTCACCAGTTATGACCCTCCGGAGCAAATTTGGGTCGTCGCGGACAGAGTCCAACATCTCATTATCAATGTTCATGCGATGCTGTTTTTGGTCGCAATTGAGCAATTTTGGTACGAATTTCGCGGCGACCCGTCTCATGCCCAAATCATTGATAAAAATCGAATGGCACGAGCCAATCGATATGTTTAGGTCCTCAGCAACTTCTCTAACGGTGATTCGACGATTGGCCAATATCATTTTCTCCACTTCATTAATTTTTTCGTCTGTTGTTGAAGTGCTCGGGCGTCCGGCACGTTCTTCGTCGTTCACATCTTCTCGGCCTTCTGAGAACATTTTGTACCACCGATAAACGTTGCTTCGGTCCAAGGTAGCTTCTCCGTATGCCACAGTCAACATTCGGAATGCATCCGCGCACTTAATTTCGTTTTTCACATAAAATTTGATACAGGTTCTTTGATCCATTTTTTTAATAGGTAAAAATCGAAGACGATCCAAAACACCTGCAAGCAAAGCAGCTGTCAACAATTAAGTGAACATTCAAAATGGCCGAACTTGTCGGCATAAGTGAGAGACATGAGTACCAACATAAAGCCACAAAAAGATCGAAATTCGAATATACGTAACCCGCGAAAATTCAAAATTCGCGATACTTTTTGAACACACCTCGTACAAACAATAGATCAGAAAATCAAAAGGATATTTACCAGAAAGTATACAAAGTTTATAACTCACTAGATCCACCAAATACTATCCAGATAAGGAATCCAACGATGAGAACTAAAAAGCCCAATGATGTGGAAACAGTTGCTATAATTTATGAAATAAACTGCTTAAACTGCAACAAAAATACAGAGGCGAAACGAAAAGTACACTAGCGGATAGGATCAAGAAACACCAACAGGGCCACCAGGAACATTACTAACATTGGGATGTTGCATATAATTGAAGAAGATCATAAGGTGGACTGGAAGGAAGCTAAAGTCCTACAAAGAAGATTACAGAATAAGGCAGAAAGATTCTTCTTGGAAGGTTGGGAATCGGGTGACTATTTCAATAAGAAGATTTTGCATTTCAAGATTATAGAATGAAGAATGAACTAGTTGTTTGTGAACTTAACGATTTGATTTCCGATAAAAAATTATATTTAAAGTCCAATTCTTTTTGTAAATACATTCTAAAATTTCTATAAAATCTGGATCTCTAATGTTTTCATGCGTTGAATAATGTAAATAACTTATGTAAATAAACTTTTCTCCTTGTTTGGCGCAAGTATCCCTTGCGGGATATAGCGCTTTAGAAATAAAATAAAATAATAAGAAGATGGACATCCCATCACCACAATAAAAGGCTATCATGTGTAAAATTGGGAAGTAAGGGAAAAGGAGCGAGTGAAAATAAACGGTTTGAGATTCTTTTAAGAAATATTTTAGACTTAAATCATAATTTAATATTTTATATATTTTTGAAATTTTATATATTATAAGTTTTCAATTTTATTTTCTAATTTTTAAAATATTGACGTCGCAGTATTTTGGTGTTGCCCTCGATTGTATATCTTTACGGTTTGTTCGCCAGAAATACAACCCTATATTTGTAAATATGGACAATATTGAGTGGATGGCTGTGGGTAGAGATCAACATTTGCCATATTTTAACACTATTTCGCGCAAAGATATCCAATTTCTGTAAATTTCTATATGATAGGGTCAATTAATTTTGTCTCACACCCGCGTTGTGTGTCTGAGCTCTCCTCTCTCTCTGCGGTAAAAGGAACTACTCTCCAAATACAAAGTCGCCATTTTCCACTAACCAAATATAAGCCCTGAACAGAAACTATCAAAAAGGCTGTGCTGGGTAGGCGGATACACTGAACCAACGGCAACGAACAATCGGACAGGACATCGGAGAAGAAGGTGAACATACTAACTGAAGCAAAGTTCGAAGGTTTGAAAACGATGCTCAAGAACATAGATGGGATTCCCATCAGAAATGCTACCAGAATGTCAAATGCTTCAATTGAACTTGTACATGAAACATTGTGAAAAAAATTAGGATTGAGGTGTAGGAGAAAGCAAACCATTCCAGTTTGAAACGAGAGTTGTATCGCTCTTCCAAAAACCAAGTGTGGACGAATGATTCGAGACAATGAGTTGGATATCACCTCCCGGATCAATACAAGTCGTCTGTGAGAAAAGCTCTAAGATAAATCCCGGTATGGATTGCGATCGGTCCAAGCGCACTCAATCGCCTTAAGTCTGGATGTAATCAGAATTATAACTGGCCATACCAAGCCGGCGTCCATTACGCTGAAATTGTCACTAAAGACCTTAAAGCTGAAAACATTGCTTTTATGGCGATTTCATTCGACATACCTCAAGTCGTTGGAGTAATCGACGAGGTGGAAAGCCAAGAATAGTTCATCCACTAGTATTGCCTGAGCAAAGTGGACGATGCTATTGTACAGAAGAAGCTAGCAATGGTTCTAAGAGGAGGCTATTTGACGACACGACGTTAGGGAAGTCAAATAAAACAATTTGTTATTCAGTAGTTGTTACTTTTAAAATACAGTTTCTATTCTATAACAATTTGAACACATGGAAAGGAAAATTTCAAGAAAAATCGGTTTACCATAAATTTTTCGGTGTAATAAATCTATTAATATAAAGCAATAACGCGCCTTTTATATATAACAAATGAAGACATTAAGACGCCAATGTTTCTTTTCATAAATAAATCAAAATTCTAATGTCCTTACTATGATGAAAAAATATTGGGAGGGCTTGGCTCATCAGCGGTTTCACCAATTTTTAATCTACCAGACCGCTTCTTTAGAGTTCCAACACTGTTTTGGATCATTCTGCTTTTATATGATGCACTGAAGGGTTGAATCTTAGTTATAGTTTTCTTAAATACCATTTATAAGATTCTACCCTTCAGTGCAGCATATAAAAGCAGAATGATCCAAAATAGTATTGGAGATCTAAAGAAGCGGTCTGGTAGATTAAAAAAATTGGCGAAACCGTTGGGAGGGTTCACCACTTAATGAGTCAAGCCCTCCTATTTTTTTTATCATTGCAGCAAGGACAATAGCAAATGGTGCAAAATAAAAATTGTGCTAATATAATAGTTCCATTTCTTGAATTATTTTCAATGTTGACACAATATCAATAAATTTTAAGAGATTAGTTGCAAGAGACTTGGTAGAGGACGTTGGGGCACCATAAGAAGTCTCAACCCGGTCACTTATCACCTTCGGGCCTGAACTGGAAGTTGAACCTTTGACAAATGACAATTATACACCAGTCAATGAAGACAACAGCCACATTTATAAAAATGTTAAAAGTTTATTTCTGCAAATATTACAAAATATCATATAACTTAGAGATTGCACATATAACTCTTCACGCAAACAACATATGAAATACACATTCAGAACAAAGATTTTAGATCCTCATACATTCAGAGCATTTCTAAGTACTTTTAGATGGCCCGTATCTATAAGTAAGTGAAAATATTTTACCTCTGAATCTCAACAAGAATTGGTTGATTTATGGGTGTTGAAAAAAAAAGAAAGATTAGTGGATAGATATTTGCATTGTGGTTATTCATGCACATTAGTGCTATCAAATTTTATAGCAACATATTTGAGGTATTTTTAGTCTTTTTGAGCAGAAATATTTGTAAGGATGTAATGGTCTGAAGTGAAATTGGGATCTAATCCCACTACCAAATCTTTACATTCCAGCAGAACGTCAAGTTGAGATTCTGGCAGTCAGAGAATGTTGTGTGTGAACCTAATATATAAATAAATAAAATGGCGTCTCCTAATCTGCAACTGAAAAATTGCGCCATCTGTCGAACTAAGTATAAACGAATCGTTAACTTTCAATTATTCGAGCATATTGGCGAAATCCTTTCTTGATTAATCAAGAAAAGGTGCAAGCCATCAGTAAATATCAGTTGAACGATCAAGAGATGACCTTTTCTTAATTTATCAACATCTGATCCCAGTAAAATATAACTTATGTTCTATTTTTTCATGTGATTTTATATAGCCATTATGAAGGGCCTATACAGTCGATTCTAGATTTATGAACAAACTGAATTTGAGAATAAACCTCATCTAGGACCGATATTTCTCGGTGTTCCAATGGGCCTAATACACTTCTAGTTTGTGAAAATAGAAAGGTATTTAATTTTTATCCAATAACCTCATAACAATATGGTAACAGAATTACAGAAAAACAGGATTACTCATGGCTTAGATTAGAAACGTTACTTATGATGTAAAAAGACAAAGGTCGTCTCTCCCGTCAAAATAGACATCAAAACTAGACGCCATATAGATCAATATCCTCCCTGCAAAATTTCCATCTATATTACATATGATGGTTTGAACAATATTTTCTGCAAACACAGGGAGAGTTCCACGATATGTGAGACTATGATAATAAATACTGTGTCTGGATAGGTCTGGACCACTTCGTCCATTGCTCTTCTAGAATTAATTAAAAGACAATAACGCGCTACAGCTATACACAAGAAATAAAACCACACTAAGCTCTAAATTTTACTTTACAAATAATACAAACTTATATCTTCTTATTGTGCAATTAAAATTATATTTATATGTAATTCTACTGTCCTGAAGGTTTATGTTCATATTTGGCTAAAATACCATACCTAAGATTCCATCTTTAAGTGTAGCATATATAAGCAGAATTGTCCAATACAAAATTTGGGCTCTAAATATTTGTCTGGTAGATTAAATTGGCGAAACCGCTTGGAGGGTCCACCACCAAGCCCTTCCACATTTTTAATCGCAGTAAAGACATTAGAAGTTTGGATTATTTATAAATGAAACTTTTGTGCTTATTGGTTTTGTTTATTGTCTTTTAGGATCCTCTAAATTTTAATATGGCTCTTTATTCGATTATATACGAAAATATATTATAAATAAATCAAGAATAAGATCTTCATAAAATTAAGATTTTAAATCACTAAATTGGATTTTATAATATTGAGCACACATAAAAATGTTTATTTTCTAATGGCGGATCTATTTGTATATAACATAAAATCAATATTTAAATATAAATGTCTTTTTCTAATAAATCAAAGGTTGGCTCTATGTACTAATATGTTGTTACATTGTAGCTTAGCAGGAGCTCGTGGAATTTCAGTAAAACACCAAATGATAACGGAAAAACCAAATTTAAGATTGAATCTGATAAAGACCAGGAAATTCTGGTCCGGTCGTGGCCTTGTGTTGTAAATCAAGAATCGACCGTATTTGAAATGATTGTTAATAGCATCTCTTTTTGGGACGAATAAATAAATAAATAAGGTAAATTAGTTAAAACATTTCATTACAGCAGACCCCCGTATAACACGAATTCCTAAAGCACGGCCAAAAGGTATCTCCTTATCAAGCAACTGAAAGTTGCTGAGGGTTTGCGCCATCTATTGGAATAAATATCAAATATTTGTTGATTTTTAATTATCATTCCAGAATTGGCCAAATACCTAATTCTTTATTAATCAAGAATAAGATAATTGAGTTGCACGATAAGGGGATGCCTTTTCTTAATTTATTTACCTTATCCCAGTACAATTTCACATTTGTACTATTTTTTTTAATGCTATTATATAGCTAAGAAAATTTTTATTAGAAAATACCCTTATAGGTTGTATTTTGAACAATTCAAGTCGTATAGATATCTCAACTATTTAAAAACAATTTATTGTCCTGACATTTCGACGACACACACCTAATGTCGCTTTCTTCAAAGATAGAAAACTTATAAACGAAGTATTGTCTTCGCTAAATAACTTTGCATCTTTGAAAAAGGCGATAGTGGGTCGTCGTAACATTAAGACAATAAACTTTTTTTAAGTATTGATGAGTCTGTAACTTGAATTGGACTTTATTAGAGTTCTATAAATTTACCTTGCGGATATATGCGGATGCTAATCTCGTTTTTTTAGCACGCTCTTAAATTTGCGTTCTGCAGTAGTTTACTGAATATTCACAGAATGAAGCTTTTTAATCATATTTTAATGTTTTTCATCTCTTTCCTCCTAGGTTAATATGTAAATAAGTATATTTTGCGTCACTTATGATTCATAATTTGTGTGAGCATGTTAGTCTCATGTTTTATATAGAAATTTGGGGAGATAGCATCAATATACTGAACTTATGTCACAAAAATGTGATTTTCAGATCACTCAGCTGGTAGATATGTGTGGTATATATCCACAGGTAGTAATGGAAGACATACTTATGGTTTAATACAAAACTATTATGTTCATATTTAAAGTAGACACCATCCAGCAGCAATATCTTGAGTAAGAATCAATAAGAGATATCGCTAGTATTACTTTAGGATAAAAAGTTTCTGGTTCGTACGACAAGGTTCGAGAGCCTGTGTGAATATAAAACTATAGTACAGAAGTAAAATTGTACTGGGATCTGGTTGATATATTTAGAGAAAGGAATCTCCTGATCGTGTAACTTTAAGTTGATGATGGCTTCCGACAGATGGCGCCAACCATCTTTTATTTGCACGATCAGGAGATGACTTTCTCTATATTGTGTGAATATGTTTTATTAAATAGAAAGTCCTCCTCCTTAAAGTAGTAGTGATCGTTTACTGATCCTTGTTGTCTCTCATTTATAGCTCCTTTACCATCATCACGTCACGTGTGGGCTATGTACATTGATGTCGGAGAGAAGGAGAGACTCGACAAGACTAGAACAACCAAGGAAGGAAGAAAAACCCCGAGATATAACCCCCGCCCGTCACTCCCCCGCTCACTTCCTGCGAGCCGCTGCCATTAGACGCGAGGCTGCGGGCTGCCAGCACTTGCACGAGCCGTTCACCAGGAACCAGTCGTGGTAGACCCGCACGAGGAAGCAGCCGCGGCGGTCCACGCCGTCGCAGTGCGTGGCGCCGTCCGAAGAGCCGACCCTACGGTGGAGGTACTGCTGGAAGTCGTGGAAGTCCTCCACGGGAGGCGGTGGGAACACGGCATCGGGGTAGAAGAGCTCGGCTACCAGCAGGCTGACCCACCGCGGGCTCTCGTGGCACACCCCGCCCTCGACGCCCAGCTCACACCGGCCCCGCCTGCCCACAACCTCCGCTCAACATACGTTGCATTATGTAAATTATCATGTGTCCTATATTTACATAAATCCCGCCCAGAAGTCCTTCTCTACGTGGCGGGCGGGAGAAGCAGCACAAGTAAGGGACTGCCCTGTAGGGCGAAGTACGGTGTCGTGAGCCCCGAGCCGCTACGGTAACCGTGAAGACCTACAGGGAACTCTGAAATGTGGCTGACTAACGGGGCAATGGCACCCCCCTTTCCATGGAGAAAATCTCTCTATTACCTTGTTTATACGTTTAGTTAGCTGAAGAAGGGCTTCCCGAAATCTTCTTTAACCAAAAAAATAGAAAAAGAGTTGCGGGGTCTTATGCTAATACATTGCATCATTTAAACAAACTAAAGTCTAATATATGATTCCTAACTGTTCAACACTATAGTATTAAAACGATTATCATGTGTCGAGTAAAAAAATATTTATTTACTTTAATAAGCACCTCAGTGTGTATAGGTTCATATATGCATGTTCGTTTTTTTTTTTCGCACTTTGATTACTATAAATCACTAGCCAATCAGCGTGTAATGTTTCTTTAGATAAGAAATATTGTGATAAACGACATTCTATATAAAATATAAGATCGCGGGTTGTATGGATTATTTAGACTTATTATAAGGATCTGTCGCTTGATCTCTTTATTCTATAATGGTCAATTTTAGCGGCGTGAGAGTGTTTGAATTTATTACAGCGCCCGCGATACCTTTTTGTTTGATTATTCAAGAGTTTCGTCGTGTTTAGTTCAGTATATAACGTTGAACAAAGTGAGATTTACAACTACGTGGTTTGTCCTCAGACAAATTGAACCTTGTAGGTTTGAGGAAAAACCATTCAGCTCGAAGGCTTCAGCGTTTTCTATTGAAATAAAGAGACTTTTTTTTCTTGCTGGTCGTGATTTTCGTTTTAATAATAAAGTTTTTATGATAGAGATCGTGCCTTACATACCGGATGTCAGTACAGTTCTATTATTCTATATAATTCCCGTGCATGCACATTTTAGTTAAAATTAAATTATTAAATTAAATTAAATTAAATTATTAAATTAATAATTTGAAATAAAATATTTCAAAATGTTTTTATTTCCAGGTTAATTATGTTCTTTCGAAGAGAAAGGCCTTTATACAAGTAACTCCGATATACTCCTATACTTGTGACTCCGAAATCTAGATAGATATTAAATAAAATCTTTAAATAAACCCAACTCTAGATATGGTTAGTTTAATTTTGATATTGATACAATGGGATAATTTATTGAATTATGAAGACAGTGCAGGATATAACTTATCATGAGCGTCCATCTCTCTGAGAGTCCACTTTCATGACATCTTAAATAACGACCTAACCTTCGAAAAGAGACCACCTCAAGGAAAGACAAAAGAGATAATATAGGTTTAGGAGGTGATCTCTCCTGGGAGGTTCCACAGTACCGTGTTCTTGTTATGGAAACTGTCTCTTCTATCTATATCTTGTTTGTCTAAATATTCTCTTCATACATTCATATATTTTGTAACTATCGGTGGCTTTTTAACTAAGAACGGGGACTAAATTCAATGTGTATACTGGAACCTATGTCTACAGCAGATATGTGCAGCGTAATGCTGACCTTCTGATTAATCTGGCTCCTAAAGTGATTCTATATGGCCTTCCTCGTACTGATAAATGATTTAGTATTCCCAGATCGTACAAGGATTGAATCTATATTCAGTGTTCACGGTGTCTCATTCTAGAACATTCAGAGCAACCCTCGGTTTCTTAGAGTCGTCAATCGTGCTGTATTCTTGCCTCAAAGTAAATAAATAATTATTTTGTAAAATTATTTTATTTAAATGCACTAAAAGAATAAAATAAATATTTCAGCTAATGCCATTGAACAATTAGATATATGTATACATACCAAGAGAAAAACCTTTCCCTTTAATTATGCAACAGAAGGACGCACTGTTTATCACCCTAGTAAACAACTTTACTAGTGACTTTAAAGAATGAGCTAGAACACCAGTTTTGGTAAATTCATATAAAAAGCCAACCTGTATGTCAGATTTTTATAAATCTGGTTAGCAGCCCCGAAAATAAAGATATTTCCGTATGCCATGGTTTCGGGCTTTGGCCCTTATCAGCACAGGGCGGCTTTGATTTCATAACATCCTACCAAAGGAGTTATGAAATCGGTCGAATTTATCAAACAGGTGGTTAAGCTGGTGAAGTGGCAAGGGCCGACATAAAGTTGCGGGGGGGGGGGGGTGATATTCATGTATCAAAAGGAAGAGTGCCTCTTTTCGTAGATGATTATCATCCTCCTTCAACTTTATGTTTTATTAATGCCAGAAAACCGATCTTTTAAATCCTCCTGTATATGAGTTATAATAAAGGCGGCGCGGTATGGTCATCATGAATTCCGGAGGGAATAAAGTTTAAACTTCATTTAACAGTCTTCTAAGATTCAAGATACAATAATGAACCTCTTTATAAAGAATCTCACCAAGTTGCAGAGTCAAAGTGTCTTCTACAGAAGAGCAGCTAATTTGTAAAAATAAGTAATTTTGGCGATGTAAACTGTAGAGAGGTCTCGGCTAGCTGGAATGTCCGCCCATTGAGATTCTACTGTATTTGTAATTGAAAAAAAAATATCATAATAATAATTATTTTTACACACACGCTCACACAAATATTTTACATAAACTTTATTATCATTTCATCTAATCTCTTTTAAAACGTGATGTATCTACCCTTTTTTTTATAGTTTCAAGTAGTGAAATTTGGGAAAAAGCCTCGCGACAATGAAATCTAAATTTAAATAAATAGATAAATATTTAAGTATATATACAATTTACCTTATATAAACTATCTCTTTGGAAGATTATGCCGATTTTATAACCCCTCTCGTAGGATGTTATGAATTCGAAGCCGCTCCTGTATTGATGAGAGCAATAGTCCGATCATGGTATAGAGGCTGGGTGGTGTTCGAGTTTTCCAAAACTGGTGTTGTAGCTTATTCATTGATATGAATATGAAAGTTATGCTGTGGAAAACTCAAAAGAGGCACTGCTTCAATGCATTTATTAAAATAGAGACAAGGGACTTTTTTCGCATACAAATACATTTTATCTCGGGACTGTGAAGCGGTGGAAGTTGACCTAGTACAATCTGATGTTGTGGCCTAGTAGATTCTGACATGTATCTGCAGGGACTCTAGTCCATGATGCCAGGATGTTGAGAGCAACTCACCGACAGCGGGTCTGCTGGACGGTCTGCGTGAAGTAGCCCTCCTGCGGGATCTGTACCACGTACTTCCACACGCCCTGGTAGTTACGGGCAAACACCGGCGTCACGTACTCCTCGTTGGAGGGGCAGGGCGTGGGGGGCAGGTCAGGGTCCCCGCTAGTCTGGGGCTCCTCGGGGGGCTTACGTCGACGGGAGGTGGGCAACAGCTGGGAGAGTAGAGCTGCAACATGGGTCGTGACATGGTGGGGAGTAGAGCAATAGGCAGGTTTACCAAATCTCGTGTTTGTCGGCAAAATATTACAAAGCCATAAGATCGCTTAAATAGATAACAAAAAGAATGATAAATAAAGAGTTTCTCTCAGTACAGAATATGACAAACGAACCTTTGAGCTAAAGGCTCTTCATCGGGTTGAAGAGTAAAACGAGACTTCTCAAATTAGAGATTAAAAAAATGTAGGATTTATAATTGAGCGTTGAATTGGCTAAGTAACTATCGAATAACTTCGTTTCTCTCAAAAAGTTGCATAGTCCTACAATACAATAAAATACACCCGTCGCTAACCATTCTCGTTATTTCGTTTTTAACGCAAAGGAATGTTCAGAAAATATATATTAGCATGTATCAAGTTTAAGAATTGAAAATATTATGCACATGAATTTTGTTTTTCATATAAAACTAACTTACTATTGTACTTCCTGCGATGACAAATATTGGAAAGGACTGGCTCATCAGTGGTGAGCCCTCTCAGCAGTTTGCCCAGTTCAATCTACCATACCGCGAAACCACTGGGAGGATTCACCACTAATAAGCCAGGGGTCCTCCCAATATTTTCCATCGCACAAAGAACAATAGTAAAAGTTTGTTTTATATATGTATCTACTATGTACACCCGCGCGTGGGGAGGCGAATATTTGACTTTTATAAATAGTCCACATTTACTCTTTGATATACCAGTAAAAGAGCCACTTTGCTCAAAAGTTTGCTTGTTTTTACAATAAAAAGATGTTATTTATTGCTAACTTTTTAATGAATGTTTTTATAACATCTTTACAAATTTCAAATACAAAAATATCTTGAACGAAGGTGTCAATGCGTCACTGAAAGGTCGGTAAAAAAAAAACAAATTAGAAATAATATAAAAATGAAAATGATTTTTCATGAAGTCTCTCTAGGAACGTTGAGGTACAGCCTACACCATGCTGACAAGGGCCAACAGCCTGAAACCCTAACGTCGTTTAATTTTCTTGATTTATCATGACGTTATATTTGAGCAATATTATGGAATTAATAAATCCAACCTTAATTGATATTTATTCCGAAAGAGGGTGCAAGCCATCACCAACTCTCAGTTGCATGATCAGGAGATATGTCTTAATTCAACAATAAATTGGTAATAGGCGATTATAACTGAATAATATTTCTACAAGAATGAATGGGAGGACGTAGTGCGGTAAGTTACCCGAGGAAGAAGCTGTGGCCAGCAAGGAGGCGATCTGAGAGAGCGGGGAGCGGTTCTTGGAGTCCTCCCCCGTGGCCAGGCTGGAGATGAGGGTGATCCAGGGCCCCAGGCCCCCTCCGCCCTCGTCCTTCACCTCCAGGGGGGCCGGGGTGGTGCTGGGGCTGTTGTTGGTAAGCAGAGTCTGGGCCACTGACAGGAGCAGGTGGAGCGGGATACGGCTGTTGTTCCACAGCGAGCACATCCTGCACACGGCATTGTGATAAACACATGGGCTTCCATACACTGAAGTAAGACATGAACTATTATGTCAATGTGGAAATATTGATACAACGGATTATCGATTTGTAAACAATAATGTACGAATCTTTTATTTTTCAAACAAAACAAACTTTCGAATGTCCTTACTGCGATAAAATATATTTAATGGGCTTGGTTCTTCAGTGGTGAACCCTTTCTTCGATTTCGCCAATTTAATCCACCAGATTGCTTTGTTAGAGCTCTAATACTGTATTGGACAGATATCTGTTTTATATTAGACAATGAAAGGTGGAATCTTTGTTATGGAAATCAGGCAAATTATATGGACTTATGCTTTTAGGACACACACCCCCCCCATATAGAAAACATATGACAATTACACTAAATACTACGATTTTCTCATTTAATTTATTATCGGTCGTCAAAGACAGGATAAATCCCTCATTAGTATAGGCTTTCCCATGAAGTAGGTGGCAGTGAAACGTCGAATCAACAATAAAAAGTTTGAAATTTGGTTATTGTAACGGTTAATATTTTTTTAAAAAAGAAAATTCCAATCAGAAAACGAATTTTCAAAAATATGCTCCACCCCACAGTAATCTTTGTGTTTGGTATAAAGTTCTCTTTATGAACCGAAGTTTTCGGTTGTTTGTATCTACCTGTTTCCTTATTGGGGTTTCCTGATCTCTTCCATTCTTTTTTCCAAATATTTATATAGGAGCCTGTCAAGATTCATTATACCCATGGGACAAAATACTGTAGCTCTTTTTATAAATTGTATTTGTTTTTTTTTTTAAATCTCATTCTGAGTTTTTCTGGGATTTAATAAACATTTCTTTTTCCCTCTTAAAAGACAATATTTTTTAAAATATCATTTGTTGGTTGGAAGCCGATTTGGAAAAAATATAGCTACATCAACCAATGGTTTATTTATTTCTCGGCGTTTCTGTGACTCAATGTCCTTAGGGGAATTCCCCTGACAGCGAGTCCCTGAAACGTCGAGAAATAAATGAATTATTGGTTGATGTAGCTGTATTTTCCAATATTATTTTAAATAAAGAGAGAAATCCTAAATGTGTGCTAAAAGAAACAGAATAATATTCGCTTTACGTCTCTCAGCGATGAAGTTTTCTAAATTAGAGAGAGAATTGATATATTCTAATGTCACGAGGGAATCGAACCGGGTTCTTAGCATCCCCAGGAAAAACCTTCCCTGTTGTTGTCAGGAAAACTGGGACTCTGTCAAAACATTTGAGCAAGGTAAACATTTTTGAGCTTTTCAGTTATATAAAAAAATACATTTCCAAACCAATCTTTCTCATAACCTGGCCATGCAAATACAGGAACACATGTTCCTAAAAGGATTTCAAAGCTACTGCAAGTTTTTTCCTAGTGAGACTTGTAGAGGACAAGTAAAATGTTTGCTTTGTATTTTTTTTTATTTTGCTTTCTGCACTCTCTCAGTCCGTCAGGGAATGGTATTCTGGGAGAAAAAAAACATTCGGTCATAAATATGAGCCGTCACCTGTAACATTCTGAGATGCCGTGTTGTGTTAGCATAAATGAAAGATGGCTAGCATTCCTTTGTCAAAGATGGACAAGGAAGGAATGTTTTCGGACCTAATAAATATACAGTTAGTACTCCCCTTGACCTAAATGGACCAAAATGTTATTCGAACCCAATACATTACGGTTAGTACTCCCCCTAACGGGGATGAGATGGTTTTCGGATCCAATACCTATACGGTTATCACTTCCCTTGGCAAGGATAGAATGGTCTTCGAACCCAATACAATACGATTAGCACTCTCCTTGACAAAGATAAAATTCTCTTCGAATCCAAGACACATATATGGTTACGGTTGTATATATCTGTACAAACAAAAATATTTCTAGGTTGATGACTCACCAGGAGTTTTGGCTGTCGTCACAGAAAGCCCGTGCAGTGCGGTTATCTTCATTCTCCAGCAGGTCGATCTCTGTGAGCGACTGGAGGTCCCGGCGGTACCTGGGCGAGAACTTGGCCACTTGCGGCAGTCGGGGGTCCGACGTCAGGTATGGCAGCAGCTTGCCCATGTACTCCAGGGTCTTGTTCTTGATCAGCTGGCTGCACCGTCAGTTAACATATTGTCCCTTTGAAATTATTTATCAAGTGAAACAGTTTGTTAAAATATGTTTTTTTTTAATACACGCGCGCGTTCATTGAACAATTTAAAAAAATATTGTGTGACATTTAACATTATATTTGGGATTCACATATCGCTAATTTTAGTGTTGAATATTTAGGTGATGTTCAGGTGTGAAAAACAGAGCTTCATTTTTATTGAGATAATGTAACCTTTTCCGATCTACACTATGCAGGTCGTACAGATAGGCTAAGGGAATTGACTACAATACCAGTTTAGTCAAATTTGGAAATAATAGCCTTCCATGTAATGATGAGAACCATATCCTGATATATATAATTTACGAGGTTGCTGTGTAGCTAGATCAATATGGACGAAAGGAAACGTTTATTCAATATCCCATCATCAACACAAGATTTACCTTTAAATATGGACCAGATTCACACCCGTATGGATGAACCGCCAAGTTTGAGAGAAATCTTGTATTAACGATGCTTTAATAAAGAAATGCGCCACCTTCGCCCTCATACTCCTCATTATATTTCTTGTCTCTCCCCCGCGATATGCGCTACTGGATGGAAGACTTCCATTGTCTCTATGACACCCGGACATATGACATGATGATATCGCCATTGTTGTCGAAGTCGGTCGTGTCCAATTAGGAGACCAACACGGCATCCCTTTGTCCAGTACATCCTGCAGGAGAGACATGTGCAACATTTATTCTCTCCTTGCATGGAATAGTTTCAAAATAAAATTTTATTAAGCAAATATATCTTTAATTTATTTATTTCAACACACAAAACGCGATATCCCGGCTAAAAATAATTGCGTTTATTTACATTTTTAAACAGTAACAGTTAAATTCATATTCAACTAAAAGGTATATATTGTATCAAAATATAATTTATTTACCAATATTTCAGTTGGCTGAACGCCAACCTTTTTCAATGTAGAATATATAACATATGTAAATATGCTATAATACCTTTAAAAAAATGTTACCGTTCCAACTGAAATATTGGTGAATAAATTATTTTTTAATCCAATTATGTACCTTTTAATTAAAGATATATTTATGGATTGCTCTAGTTTAAAAAAGGCAAATATATGTAAAAAAGGTGAATAGATCTGGTGAAGTATCTAGTGAATTGTAGCTTGAAAAAATGTGGAACCAGTTTTAAGAGAATGCCGAGTTAAACAATGAACTTGTGGCGGGACTCGTTCATCCCTCCACCCATAGAAGCAGGACTTACAAGGGATACGGATCTCCCCGGAAAGATTGACCCATGGGGTTGAGGGGGATGACACCACGGTTGAGGTCACCGCAGAGCGTGTCACGAGGGTTCCCTGTACTCTCGGTGGGGCAAGGGACTCCAGAACGGAGGTAGGGAGGCTTGCGGACTCTAGGGGGTCTGTCCTTCGGGGTCCCGGACTCGAAGGCATAGAAGCCATCCTCTGGAGAGTATCGGGGGGACTCCGAGCCCCGCGTTGTGGACGCCAATAGCAGCCAGACCAATGCCTGTGTCAAACCGGTGGTTGTTAGAGCGCCGCTGTGGTTAGTTACCGACTTATGGGCCTTCTAAGCCTGGGTGGTCAATCAATCCTAAGATGTAGTTAAATATTGTCTTGTAACATCAATAGGAAATACACACTGGGTGTTTTCAACCATTCTTTATTTTGAAAGATGAGGCTTGCATAGCATATTTATTGCGTTGTGTTATTTCTACCACTGGCGAAACCACTGGGAGGGTTCACCACTGATGAGCTAGGCCCTCCCATTATTTTTATCATTGCAGTAAGAGCAGTAGAAAAATATTTTATTTAAAAGAAACACGAGCGTTATAAATAAACTTCTAATAAACGGTTTATGTCGGGATCTACAAATAAAATAAAAGTTTGGACTTCTAGCGTTGTTGACATAATGTCCTTGTTCTTACCTTTTTAATTAATATTAATTTTTCGTTTTCTCTCCTTATATATATATATATATATATATATATACTTGTGCACATTTGAAATCAAAAATAATTGAGCAAACAAAAATTTAGGGGAAATTTTAAACGGGAACCATAACTTTAGGCTTTGTCTTTACATAGCATTTCAGAATGCTTTTAGAAGGATTTACAAAATATTAATGAGATATTTCTCTCAAATTTGCTTTTAATACATAACTAACAAGGAGGTAAAGTGAGTAAAGTGAGTGATTCTATCATTCTATTCAGGGCAATGACTTATTTGCTTCAAGTTTTGTTCATTATACACGCTTTTAAAACAGGCTTTCTTATCAAAACTTACGTCTTAATTGAACTTGAAAGATACCCAAATCCTTGTAGCACGCCTACAACATATACTCCAGGAGTAGATACACCTCAGTGATATATTTAAGCTCAATTTTAGTAAAGCTAGAGCGAAAATCAAACTGTGGGCATTTGTTGTAAGAGGAGTTCTGTACTGACAATCCTGATTTTGTTCCAAGAGAATTACCATCCGGTATATTTCTTAAAATAAATACATTTTTTCGTTGGGCGAAGCGTGTCTTTTATTGGTGTAAAAAACGCAAGCTTTTGAGAACAATGCTCTTCTATTCGAAAATTATAATCCCTCCATATATATTATTATTTTAATATCTCAAGCTTTTGGGCCTTGGCGCTATTCTAAATATGATACTTTTTTGAATGCGCATGAACTCTCTTATGATAGGTCAGTAAAATTGTTTGTTTCAGAATCTAATAAAGCAATTTTGGAGGTTTCAAGATTGACGAGGCCGATCTATTAAAACATCCCAAAACTCTCACAGTTAAAGAACAATATTCGAAAATATTACAATCCTTTTGCGCGCACTATATTATTTGGTTAAAATCGTTCATCAATAATTTTATTGAAGTTCAAAGAAACTTATCCCTGAAGGAATTTTTGACAAATAATAAAGAACAATTTATCATTACTTTTCACAATTCATCCTTTCATACCTCATTCCTAAGGTTAGATTTGATTTTTCGTTGAAAAGAAACACTTGCGATATAATTTTCAAATGTCGTTTTACAATCACAAGTCGCATTATATTATATTGTATAATAAAGAACAATATCATTGCTGAAATTGCCGAAATAGGTCCAAGAATACTTGACAAAGTTATGACCGACGTCCTCCATAGAGCTGCTCGTTTGCATGAAACTGAAAATTGACACCAATTTGCGTGATATTATTTTTCATTTACATACCATTTTATTTCCCCAATTTGTGCATTTTATATTGTTCATAAACTTTGTTATCAGTTTTGTTAATAAAAAGAAAATATTTGCTATTTAAAATGTATCATTTTTTTTCTGGCTAATCCTGTATATTCACATTTAATTACAAATTTATGTATTAAAAATATAATGAAAATTCCGTATAAAGATAAATTTAATCTTTATTTTCTATTAAAAAATGGAATTATTCTAAAAAACACCAAAGCGAACATATTTAGAGGGTAAAAAATAGACTTTTTAGAAATATTTCGTGATCCTAACACTAAATTCTATAAAACATCCACAAGTTTACCTAACAGAATACATTCGTTAGCATTGGACATTGGTTTATGAAACATAATTGTTAATTTTATCCCCTCATCTAAATATTCAAACTTCTATTTGATTCCAAGACTGAGTAGATAAGTTACTGGAGAGAGATTGAGATTGAAACTATTCGTTCATATAAGGTTAAATACAAAAACAAATAAATAAATATAAATCAATTTCAAATGAGATAGAGAATATATATATAGATAAATATAAATATATAAAATATATTGATAAATATACATACATTTATAAAATATACAAGGCTTCATCCAACTTCTACCCACCTTGATTATCATGGCCTGTACCACGTGTACTAGGGATAATAATGATAAATAATCAACAGTACCTTTAGATAAAAATTTGCAAATAACTTTACCAAAAGAGACCTAACCGAATAATATACATCAAGTTAGGTGCCAACATTACTAATAAAACAAATTATACGAACGTTCTTATTTGACAAATAAATATTTGCTACAGTAAATTAAGGCGGTTCTTTAGTTCCGAAAAGGACTTTTCATTTATTATAGTATTTGATTAGCAGGTCGTATATTTTTGAAAAAAGATCTTCTTTTAACTACAACAGGTCAGTGTGATGATACTTTTGTAGGCAAGGGGAAACCTTGAAATATAGGGGTGTGGGCTGCTAGTCCATCTATGTCCCAAACCTATAGCGTATTTACTATCGATTGCACCATTTTCAGGGAGATATAATAACAAAAAACTATAATTTTGTGCGTTCATAATGTGAAAAAAAAAAAAACACTGATCATGGCGTCAATAATGTTCGTCTGTAGGGATCACTCATTCTACGGCAAAATTTCTATGAATATTGAAAGCGGAATTTTAGCACGCGATAACAAATAACAGTTTCCAGCAAAAGTGGAATCTTCAGGACTTAATTTCCAGTACTAATCTCTAGATAAATGGACAATTTTACTGTGTGTTTGTTCCGAATGTTGTTGCATACAATTTGACCATCACTGAATGAAACTTTGCAGCTATATAGAGTTAGGTATGGAAGGAGTTACTTTCATAGTTTCGTTAATGATGATTACGATAACAATGTATTAAATATTTACTATCATCCTAAACACATCACTGCTACTACTATTGCGCTACCGAGAAATAATAAGCGAAAGATGAAGTTGGACATATTAAGCGAGCTCTCGCAGACGTGATGCTATTCGACAGAAGCTGATAATGACATGGCGATACAAGAAACAAAGCAATATATATATATATATATGACTCATGTATTACTCTCTCTACTATATATTACTACTGATAGTAATAATAATAAACACCTTTCTTATAAAACAATATTGACTGGACAATCGAGCAGAACCTGAACGCCAAGCCGGGTCATTCATCAAGGAGAAAGAATCTAACGAGAAGAATGTAACAAGAACTACCAGGCTAAGAACGGCAAACACTTCGATTAGGTATCTAGTGTTATTTATTTTCTATAAGTATTCATATCACTTTTCCAAAATTATAAAATATTTATTTATAAGCAACCAATAGTAGAGAATATTTATAGCGTCTTTCATAATTTCTACAGGTTTGTGTGAGTCTAGCCATTAGCAATAATAAAAACAAAAGGCCCATTTACCTTTAGAGTTTTTAAATGAGCACACATGGAGAGATTACTGAAGAGTTTGATTTGTTTTTTTTACGAAGTATAAGATTACACATATTATTCATTTAACGCTACTTATTAATTACATTTAATCAAATTCTTTCACACACAGTCGTTATGCTGCAATGAATAAAAATTGTATGAGGGAGGGTATGGCCCATCAATGGTGAACCCTCTTATAGGGATTTGATTCATAAATGTGACATATTTTTAGATGATCAATAAATATATTTTTGAATACCTTTCTATTAAAGCTACGGTCAAATAATGAACTATCATATTCGAAAATCAAGTAAAGAAAGAAATAATCGCAATTTCAGAAAGAATAACGGTTAAAAACGGCATGAAGAAGGCGATGCGATGCCGGTAGATGTAGAGAATCACCACGCTAGCTAGCGGGTGTGGAGGGAGCTGACCTACCTGCCGACTCCACGACATGTTGTGAGGTCGCCGACCTGCCGCCCCCACTCGAGGTCAGGTGGCTTCCGCGTGGCCGGCCACCTTGCCCTTGGCCCGCTCGCTGGCGTTCAGTGTGACAGTTCCGTGTCGGCCCACACGGGGGGCTTCCACTATTCCATCAAGTTACTTACATCTTCATAACTTCCTCAATAGTTGTGCCTTCTCTGCTTCCACTGTTCCATCATGTTACTTACTTCTTCATAACTTCCTCAATATTTGTGCCTTCTCGGCTTCCACTGTTCCATCAAATTACTTACATCTTCATAACTTCCTCAATATTTGTGCCTTCACGGCTTCCACTGTTCCATCAAATTACTTACTTCTTCATAACTTCCTCAATATTTGTGCCTTCTCGGCTTCCACTGTTCCATCAAGTTACTTACATCTTTATAACTTCCTCAATATTTGTGCCTTCACGGCTTCCACTGTTCCATCAAATTACTTACTTCTTCATAACTTCCTCAATATTTGTGCCTTCTCGGCTTCCACTGTTCCATCAAATTACTTACTTCTTCATAACTTCCTCAATATTTGTGCCTTCACGGCTTCCACTGTCTCATCAAGTTACTTACATCTTCATAACTTACTCAATATTTGTGCCTTCTCGGCTTCCACTGTTCCATCAAATTACTTACTACTTCATAACTTCCTCAATATTTGTGCCTTCTCGGCTTCCACTGTTCCATCAAGTTACTTACATCTTTATAACTTCCTCAATATTTGTGCCTTCACGGCTTCCACTGTTCCATCAAATTACTTACTTCTTCATAACTTCCTCAATATTTGTGCCTTCTCGGCTTCCACTGTTCCATCAAGTTACTTACATATTTATAACTTCCTCAATATTTGTGCCTTCTCGGCTCCCACTGTTCCATCAAGTTACTTACATCTTTATAACTTCCTCAATATTTGTGCCTTCACGGCCTCCACTGTCCCATCAAGTTACTTACATCTTCATAACTTCCTCAATATCTGTGCCTTCTCGGCTTCCACAGTTCCATTACTTACATCTTCAAAGCCTCCTCAATATTTGTGGCTTCTCCGCTTTCACTGCTCCATCAGGTAACTTACATTTCCATAAAAAAAAAAAAACTCGGTATTTGTGTCTTCTTAATTCAGTTTCCAGTGTCCGTCCGAAATATCTAGACTTCCATAACGTCCCCAGTGTTCTCATATTGTTTTCCTCGTCATCCAGTGTTCCGTTCAAGAGTTACCTACCTCTTAATAACATCTTAAGTATTTTTGCCTTCTTGGATTCCAGTATCCCATCCGAGTTACCCCCACAACCATAACTTCAGTATTTTCCACTTCTTTGCTCGGCTTCCTGCGTTCCGTTCGAATTATCTAACACTTCCATAACTTCCTTAGGGTTCTTAACCTTTTTTTTTTGTGTGTGTGATCGACGCTTTCAGTGTGACAGTTCTGTCTCGTCCCCTTGCCCACAACTTTGCTAGTGTTCTCATCTTCTTTGCTCGGCTGTCGCACTGTCCCATTCAAATTCACACACACAACACACGCATAACACTTGCACGCACGCAACGCACACGCACAACACACGCATAACATTTGCACGCACGCAACGCACACACACAACACACGCTTCTTTTAAAAGCACATCTTTCTAAAACTTTATTTTTTGCATGATATACATTTTATTTTAAAAAACAACTTTTTTGCGGCAATTTTAATGCACAGTATACCAAATTCTTAAAACTAATATTTTCCGCGCTAGATGCAACACAGGTAGGGTTAATAAATAATTTGTTTTGGTGGCTATATTCTTACAAAACCTTTTGAAACTAAAATTATTTAACTGGTTTAAGACATAGTTAAGATGCACCTGAGCAATACCTGGGCTATGCCACCCGTCATCTATATCTCCTCGCCAGCCATCTACAACTTCCTCCTTGGTACATGAGACCTCACTTTCCAGTTGGTTGCTGGAGCCCCAGCCGCATGTTGATTATATAGATTTTTTTTATATTATATATTTATCGAAATCCGTACACCCAAGATACTGGACATTGCGACTGCTGTGAGAGAGATGAATGGAGACATCTGAGGCTCTTCATTGGACACGACAACAACAACAACAACATTGAAATTCGTCAATATAGTAAATAATATAATGTTAAGATGTATATACATTAGAAAGAAAGAACTATAAAAAGACTAATTACTATTATAAACAGTCGATAAAAGGTTTCCCCGACACCGAAGAGGCCTCCTTCAGATGATCAAGGAGCCTTCGTTTTCTCCTTTCACCTCAAGGCTCAGGAAATAGACGGACACCGTTGTTGACATGGAGTTGGTGAATGAACGTAGAAGACACCTGGCTAGTCAGTTATACAAGTAATATATGAATAATTTGATAACAGATGGCGCTCTAGTACACTCATATTGTTTATAAATCTGCTGAAACCTTTTTTTAGTTTTTACACTACTAAAATGGCGCTTTGCAACTCGCAAACAGCTTTGTTCAACCACAAGTTACTAAAGACGACGTCCCACCCAACTCTTAAAGCGCCCTCCATTGAAGCCGTCTCTATTCATTATTTTTAAACCTTACTAGGTCAATTCAATTACCCCTCGATAGCTCAGTTGGCAGAGCGGAGGACTGTAGATGTTATAAACGGTGATCCTTAGGTCGCTGGTTCAAATCCGGCTCGAGGGACTTTTTTTTTAATTTCCTATTTTTTCTACATGTTTTTTTTTTTTTTTTAATCTCAAAAAACCTTAACATGATACCTTTCTTGTTATTTTTAATTTGGTGTGTCTTACTCTTTTTTTTTCAACTTAAAGTATATATTCTAGTTTTTACATACAAGATATAGTCAATAAAAATTACACAATCGGTGATAACCTTTTCATTAACATACTAGAAAACCAAAACTCTGTATAACTCCAAACAGCCTTATAAATATTAGAAAAATTTCAATATATCCACTTTCATTCTGTACACATGAACCAGCGTTGTTGCCAACTTACAAAATCTCTTTGGTTAAGCGCCTTATCCAACCATAACCTAAACCTTCCTATAGCAGTTTGGAATACACTTGCAACATGATAAAGCACAATTTCTATTATAGAATATAGGTAAAATTATAGATTCACTATTAATTTATATTTATTAGGTTTTATTTTCTTGTATCAATAAAATTGCAACACTTTCTAATGTTTTAGCGCAAGAAACTCGTATAAAGCTTCGTTCCACGACAAGGATAAGAGTTACTCAAGGCGACGTCCCACCCAACTCTTCAAGCGCCCTCTATTGGAGCCCTCCCTATTCAGTATTATTAAACCTTACTAGGTCAATATTACCACCCCTCGATAGCTCAGTTGGCAGAGCGGAGGACTGTAGATGTTAAACGGTGATCCTTAGGTCGCTGGTTCAAATCTGGCTCGAGGGAGTTTTTTTTTTTTGTTTAGATTTTATATTATTATTATTTTTTAAATGTCGGAAAGAGACTAGATATGATATATGTCTTGTTGTGTATATATATAATTTGAACTTCTCTCTTTGTAAACTTTGAGCATATTTTCCTTTTTGTACCTACTATGTTCGGTCAATAAATAATGCACAATCAATAATAGCTTTTTTTATTATTAAAATACCAAAAACCGACTCTGTATATAAGAACTTCTAACAGTTCTCTATATATTATAACTAGCCGAATAACCCGGGCAACGCCCGTGTTTTACCCGATTGAATGTTTTTATTCAAATACTATTTGTTACAATTATAAATTGGAGCCGTGGATGTCACTCTTGTGAAACGTCCCGCTCCAAACTTTACATGTACATTAGGTCAGCTGGTATTACCCCTCATTTTCACCGCTAGAGGCGAGAGCGAATTGACTTTTTGTAAATATACATAATTATAAAGATAGAAGCTTCTATAGAAGATAATGATCATAATGATGATGCGCGCGCATCCGTGACAGCGGCCGATGAGAAATTGAGGAATTGAGGAAAGACGGTCGTGACTATATATATTAACTAGACGAATGGCCCGGGCAACGCCCGGGTTTTACCCGAGTGATGATTATTATTATTATTATCATTAGATAATAATATGGTCGTGACCGTGTTTTACCCGATTGAATGTTTTTATTCAAATACTATTTGTTACAATTATAAATTGGAACCGTGGATGTCACTCTTGTGAAACGTCCCGCTCCAAACTTTACATTTACATTAGGTCAGCTGGTATTACCCCTCATTTTCACCGCTAGAGGCGTGAGCGAATTGACTTTTTGTAAATATACATAATTATAAAGATAGAAGCTTCTATAGAAGATAATGATCATAATGATGATGCGCGCGCATCCGTGACAGCGATGAGGAATTGAGGAAAGACGGTCGTGACTATATATTAATGACGAATGACCCGGGCAACGCCCGGGTTTTACCCGATTAAATGTTTTTATTCAAATACTATTCGTTACAATTATAAATTAGCGCCGTGGATGTCACACTTGTGAAACGTCCCGCTGCAAACTTTGTGTCTGAGAAGCGATATTTTTATAGAAAGATGATCTGGCTTTTGTTTTCTGCTCGAATGAATGTTTTTCTGTTAGAATTTTGTTCCTGCGTACAAAATAATGAACTGGTTTCACCCGTGGTCTCTGCTTTTTGGAATTTTTCCCGATATAATTTTGTATCTGATAATCAAACATGATACAGCAATATCGTCATCATCATTTTCTGACTAAAAATATATAGTTTTAATAATTGATTTATATATATTTTTAAATAGCCTATCGTCTTCCCCGTATTTTTTTACCTATGTATGGACATGTTGGTTTGAATTAGTGAACTACTGCGAATTTGTATACCGGACATACAAACAAACATACAAACAGACAAACATACAAACATTCATTTATATATATATAGAGATTTACTCTTCATTGTTGGCTTTTTTTATTATATTTACTCTTCATTGTTGGCTTTTTATCTTACATTCACTCTTCATTGTTGGCTTTTTATATTATATTTACTCTTCATTGTTGGCTTTTTATCTTACATTCATTCTTCATTGTTGGCTTTTTATATTACATTTACTATTCATTGTTGGCTTTTTATCTTACATTCACTCTGTTGACTTTTTATATTACATTTACTCTTCATTGTTGGCTTTTTATCTTACATTCACTCTTCATTGTTGGCTTTTTATATTATATTTACTCTTCATTGTTGGCTTTTTATCTTACATTTATTCTTCATTGTTGGCTTTTTATATTACATTTACTCTTCATTGTTGGCTTTTTATCTTACATTCATTCTTCATTGTTGGCTTTTTATATCATATTTACTCTTTTTTGTTGGCTTTTTATCTTACATTCATTCTTCATTGTTGGCTTTTTATCTTACATTTATTCTTCATTGTTGGCTTTTTATATTATATTTACTCTTCATTGTTGGCTTTTTATCTTACATTTATTCTTCATTGTTGGCTTTTTATATTACATTTACTCTTTATTGTTGGCTTTTTATCTTACATTCATTCTTCATTGTTGGCTTTTTATCTTACATTTATTCTTCATTGTTGGCTTTTTATATCATATTTACTCTTCATTGTTGGCTTTTTATCTTACATTCATTCTTCATTGTTGGCTTTTTATATTATACTAACGATGATGCGCGCGCATCCGTGACAGCGATGAGGAATTGAGGAAAGATGGTCGTGACTATATATGTTGATAATCCAAATTGTACCTTATCATTAGATTTGGTCTTATTACCTTCTGCTTCTAATCTATATTCCGAATTGTACCTTATCAGTAGATTTGGTCTTATTACATTCTAATCTATAATCCAAATTATTTGGATAATGATAATGATCATAATGATGATGCGCGCGCATCCGTGACAGAACCGGCCGGCCGGCCGGCCAGCCCGCCCATGACGGTCGTGACTATATATAGGGATGGATAATAATAATAATAATAATAATAATTATTATTATTATTATTATTATCATTAGATAATGATAATGATCATAATGATGATGCGCGCGCATCCGTGACAGAACCGGCCGGCCGGCCAGCCGGCCCATGACGGTCGTGACTATATATAGGGACTAGACGAATGGCCCGGGCAACGCCCGGGTTTTACCCGAGTGAGTATATATTTTAAAAATGTTTTAATTAAAATATTATTCGTTACAATTATAAATTGGCGCCGTGGATCTCTCTTTTGTGAAACGTCCCGCCCCAAACTGTGTGTGTCTTGAAAATATGAAAATAAAAATGTGAACGGAAAAATATGTCCAGGGTAGCCTAGTGTTCATGGCATCTGCCCGGTAAGCGGAAGGTCGTGGGTTCGATTCCCATCCCTTGAAATTTTCTTATTTTATCCATTCTGATCAAAATCTATCCGTGAACTTCACACAGTGAACTTCACACAGACAGAATAAGGCAATTATATAAGTAGATAATCCAAATTGTGCCTTATCACACACTATTTTTTTATTTTGCCTTATTACCTTGTGTTTATAATCTATGACGTAATGCCGGCGGCGCGCGCCCGTTGGCTGCCGGCGAGCACGTGACCTCCCTGTGCGCGCGCATCCGTGACATAACCGGCCCATGACGGTCGTGACTATATATGTTAATAATAATAATATAATAATAATAATAATAATTATTATTATTATTATTATTATTAATTTTATTATCATTAGATAATGATAATGATCATAATGATGATGCGCGCGCATCCGTGACAGAACCGGCCGGCCGGCCCATGACGGTCGTGACTATCTATATATGTTGATAATAATAATATACTAATAATAATTATTATTATTATCATTAGATAATGATAATGATCATAATGATGATGCGCGCGCATCCGTGACAGCGATGAGGAATTGAGGAAAGACGGTCGTGACTATATATGTTTATAATAAAATAATAATAATAATATAATAATAATAATTATTATTATTATCATTAGATAATGATAATGATCATAATGATGATGCGCGCGCATCCGTGACAGCGATGAGGAATTGAGGAAAGACGGTCGTGACTATATATGTTGATCATTCCATATGTCCCTCCTACCGTCTGTACACGTGGCGTTGTTGCCAACTTGCAAAAACTCTTTGGTTAAACGCCTTATCCAACTATCTGAACCTCTCATTAACAGTTTGGAGTTAAATTGCATCACTTTCATGTTTTAGTGTGTGCAATGTGTATTTTTGCAAACAAGTAGAAGTCTGAAGGTGCCAGGTCAGGACTGTACACAGGGTGAGGCATCAAAATCCTCCCATATTTTTTTAGACAAGGAATATTTTTCATTATTTTATATGTCATCGTTTTCCGGTTATTCTCGGTCAATTCCTCCATTAGAGAAAGTTTTTTTCTATCTCTAAGGAATGAAAGCTCAAGTTAATTAAATGGTATTTTTTGTAAGTCACCCTTCCCTGGATGGAATTTTTTCTCTCAAATGATATTATATAAGGGATTATTATATTTTTGGAATTTCCTCATCAATAATATCAAAATCACTAGTCTGGAAGCGCTGAATCCATCTTTGCATTGTGCTTCTATCTATAGCTTCGTTTCCATACACAAACTTTAGCTTCGAGTGAATTATAGCAGCTAAAATGTCTCCAGACTTGAACAGGAACTTCATAACCGACCGTTTTCGGATTCTTGTGTTTTCTTGAGTCTGTATTTCTGAAATAAAAAAACGAAAACATCTTAATTTTGTTTACAGATATGGAAAGAGGGAATGTTTATTCATCCAGCAAGTATTTTTTATGATGATCAATTGAACAAATAATTTTATATAGGCAATCAATCATTGATTATTTTCCCTGGCACATTTTCATTTACCCCCCACTCCCACTTCACCCCAAGTTAAGTATTCTCACAATCAAGATTCATCGCAGTTTTCATAATTTGAAAGCTTCATCTTTAGTCCATAATTAAAAAGACGATATTCCTTAATAATAATAATTGACATTTTGCTTATATTTAAGTGCTTGGCCGGTAGACAACATTTATTTTTCTTCCCCTGGTGGATGAGCATTGGTCTTGCCACATTCACTTGTCCGTGAGAGAAGCAAGGAGATCTGAGATTGACTCCTAGCACTAAATTTATCGTCCTTTTGATATGCAAATAATAACGTTAATTATTCAGTAATTAGTTCAATTATGAATATATAGGCTTTCAATTAGAGATCCTATATTTAAAACTGAATCTTCATCTATACACGTACTTATTAAATACACGTTTTTTTTATCATTGTTAGAGTGTAAATGGAAAAGAGTGCTAGGGGCTTTTGATCCATACATTCCCGTGTTGTACTCGAGTAATTGTTCGCCTAAAGAATATTGTTTCTGCACTTCGAACATGATGAAGAAAAAATATTTTATAAAAATTTTCTGATAAAAAAGTATTTTATTGCAGTATTTGCAAATTATAATTTTACTTTGGTAAAAACATGACGAATATTATTTTCAGATAATAACTTTAAGTTCTATATATTACCCCCATGATAAAAAGGGCGAAGAAATGTTCCAGCGGGCATATATTTTCTTCCAAAAATTCAGTTATATGCTAATATTATTAACAGCAACTTTGCAATCTATAATGATTTTCTCTTTCTGAATAATTATAGCCATTAATATAATTCCAATTCCATTTTTGATTTTCACTAATTTCCATTCTCTTGAACGTAATTTTAGATTTTTTCACTAGAATATATTCATAATATGGTCTCAAAAAAAAAAGTGTAAATTGAAGATATATTATATATATAATAAAAATATTTAAAATATTCGGTTCATAGAAAATTTCTGTCACTAATCAAAAATCTCTGCAGAATATTTCAAATTTGTTCTTGGCCTTCTACACGCTTTCAGGGAAAACTCTGGGGCATTTCGAGCATCATATATTGGTGAGACAAGACTCTTCATTAAAATTCTCATTTATATATATATTGCGTATGATATTGTTTTTTACAGCACAATACAACAATGTTGGCAAGTAAACACCAAACATGATGCTAATTGAAAAATGGTGTATTTATAATTGGAATCTAATCATTATACAATATGCATATATGTTTTAAATAAGGTTGCGCTCGATAATTTCTTAGCAGACGCAATGTTCTAAAATTGTTGAGGATGATTCTCACTGAACTTTGAACTACTGAGAATAATTTTGATTCAGTAAACAACAATCTACATTATCGGCTCACAATAGGAACTCAATAGAAACATCACAAATATAATATCACCTTTTTTTTTCAATTTTAACTCAAATTCTGTCAATTCTCCCAAAGGTCTTATTTAATGATATCCCCTTGACAATCTGAATGTAGCGCCTGCAACAATGAAACCTAGTGTCTAGAACTATTATTGACTTCGACTACCACCAATCTCTTTCACGAGTACTGGGTCTACATCACATCTTTATGGACTACTGATACCAAGGACCTATACAGGCTGTTGAATGAATATACCTATCCCACTCTACACCCGGACCTCCTGGTACTGATGAACTGGACTTGCTAAATTTTTATGACTCACACTTACCACAGACCTAGAATGGATTCCAGAAATATGGACTACTTAGACTCCAGGACGTGAGTAACAACGTTAACCTTCTCATACAGGCCACATCAGACAGATATATAGAATCCATCATTTCTTTCAATCAGACCGTCCAATAGCATGGACTAGACACATTAAATAGAGATATGTGCTAGCCAACCACATGCCTGGATATCAGTTGCGCCTAACAATTCATACCACAACTCAGAGTTTATATTTTTATACCAACTTGACTGGCATTATAATGTTAATGAGTCATTATATTCAACCAATCTTATTCTTTATTTCGATCCACTTACCTGTTACTTTAGTCTCTTACCTTTTGTCTTTCCACAAAATAATTTCACACATCAGAGATAATGCATATTAATGATCTGTTTTGAAATAGTTATTATGTCTTTTTTACATGTTATTTTATTTGAAAGGATATAAAGAATTCTATATATTTATAGGGAAGAGAAGACCCGAAGAGTCACACTTTATAATATGATACGACCATTACAAAATATATAATCGGTATTTTAGTTATATTTTTATCCACGTAACGTGTTATCTTCTTTAACTTGTAGAAAACTTCGTTTCACGACAAGGATAAGAGCTACTAAAGACGACGTTCCACCCAACTCTTCGAGCGCCCTCTATTGGAGCCCTTTCTATTCAGTATTATTAAACCTTACTAGGTCATTACAACCACCCCTCGATAGCTCAGTTGGCAGAGCGGAGGACTGTAGATGTTAAACGGTGATCCTTAGGTCGCTGGTTCAAATCCGGCTCGAGGGAGTTTTTTTTTTTGTTTGGATTTTATATTAATGTTTTTTTAAATTATTATTCTCGAAAAGAGACTAGATATGATATATGTCTTGTTGTGTGTAATTTGAACTTCTCTCTTTGTAAACTTTGAGCATATTTTCCATTTTATACAAACAATGTTCGGTCAAAAAATAATGCACAATCAGTAATAGATATTTTTATTAACATACTAGAAAACCGACCCTGTATATAAGAAATTCTAAAAGCCTTCTATATATTATAATCATTCCATATGTCCTCCTACCGTCTATACACCTGAACCAGCGTTGTTGCCGACTTGCAAAATATCTTTGGTTAGACGCCTTATCCAACTATCTCTGAACCTCTCATTAACAGTTTGGAGTAAAATTCCATCACTTTCATATATTTCAGCGCGTGAAAACTCTTTAATCTTTCAAACAAGTAGAAGTCTGAAGGTGTCAGGTCAGGACTGTACGCAGGGTGAGGCATTAAAATCCACCCATTTTCTTTAGACAGGGAAAGTTTTCCATTATTTGATAAGTCATCATTTTCCGGTTATTCTCGGCCAATTTCTCCATTAGAGCAAAGTTTTTTATTTCTAAGAACCGAAAGCTCAAGTTAATTAAATATATTTTTTATAAGCCACACTTCCCTGGATAGAATTCTTTTCTCTAAAATGATATTATATGAGGGATTATTATTTTTAGAATGTATTTATCATTATTATCAAAATCCCCAGGCTGGAAGCGTTGAATCCAACTTTTCATTGCTTGGGTTGGTTCCATACACATACTTTAGCTTCGTTGTCGGATTCTTGTGTTTACTTCAGGCTGTATATTTGAAAAAAAAATCAATTAATTTTTAAAATACCTTCTTAAAAGTTTTTATTAAAATGTACTAAAATTAAATAACTAATTCCTATTTGAGTGATTTTGTTGAGGATAGGACGATGATAGGAGAAATATGAAATGAAAGGAAGTGTTTCTGCTGTAATGTGTCTTGCGAAAGTCAAGTCGATAGTTGTTCCTTTTAACGTAGTTGACTTAGAAACGTTTGATACGCAATCAAGATTATACGTATTTTTCATGAATTTAAGAAACGAGTTGTCAGGCTTTACGTTTTTGTTAAAATCACCACACAGAAGAATCGGTATACTAGAATCAACTTGCACGAACGGTGGCACGTACTGGCTGTTGTGAATGTACGGACCGAGTCCTTGCCATAGTAACATTCCAATATCCTGCATACTAGCTCCTGGATGAATATATACAGCACCGAGTATAAACTTGAAGCTAGTATTAGCGGCGAAGCAAGTAACTTCAGTCATGCACATGTCACCCTTGGTTTTAATGACACGAGTTACGTCTGTAATCGCAACTTGGAACACTTCCGCCGTAGATGTCGATGATAATTTACGATAGATAGCCACTCCACCAGCCGCGTTGGTATTTGAAAATCAAAACACTTATTCAGATCGAAGGTTCAAATTTTTGCTAAATAAATTTGAAATTAAATAAAATTTGTAATTGTAAATGATGAAGTTGAAAATTAAAACATTTACTTAAATTAGATGTTAAAATTCTTGCTCAACACAGTTTAAATAAAGTTTTCTTATATCTGCCACTTTTTCTTAATATTTGTAATTTTAAAGAATCAATTCGAAAATCAAAACATTTATTCAGATCGAAGGTTCAAATTTTTGCTAAATAAATTTGAAACTATTTAAAATTTGTAAAATAATAATTAATTAATTAATTAATTTTAAACTAATAATTTACTTAACACTATCAACATTTATCAATAGTATGACATAACCTATAAACTCAGTTTCTCAACTTTTGTGTCAATCTAACAATTAATCAATCAATCATAGTTTACGATAATGAAATATCAGTGTACAATTATTTACCTTTATTGTTGTAGTTGTTGTAAATGACGAATCTAAGCACTCCACATTTTCACTACAGACACAGCTGACGATACTTTAACCACACGTGTGAACTTGTATTATGACGCTTTCTTGTTTTTCCAACGCCAAGAACGTTCGAGAAAGACAAAGACAGAGACAAGCATGCGCCGATTCAATGCGCCTAATTCTCTAGCGCTGCGCGCGCAGCACTCTCGTTCGATGACTCATCGTAACGTTACCGGGCGTTACACTTTTTCATAAGTGACTCCCAGCCGCAACCTAATTTAAGACGTTGTCACGTCAAAAATAATATTTTAGCTCGTGCCATTGAGCATTTAGATGTATATGATTGAAAAATAAAAGTGGCGAGGGACATCATCGTGAATTTCGAACTTAAATTGATTTAATATGAAGTAATTGATTAGCAAGTTTTATGTTTACCAAATGTTTTACATTTTCACCCAATCAATATATGGTTGTAGCTTGAAACTTTTATTTCTACTCATATACATATATTTATTAAATAGCAGGAGCAAAATTATTCTTTTCCTTTTAGCGCTATTTAAATAAAGCTTTTGACGTGACAACGTCTTAAATTAGGTTGCGGCTGGGAGTCACTTATGAAAAAGTGTAACGCCCGGTAACGTTACGATGAGTCATCGAACGAGAGTGCTGCGCGCGCAGCGCTAGAGAATTAGGCGCATTGAATCGGCGCATGCTTGTCTCTGTCTTTGTCTTTCTCGAACGTTCTTGGCGTTGGAAAAACAAGAAAGCGTCATAATACAAGTTCACACGTGTGGTTAAAGTATCGTCAGCTGTGTCTGTAGTGAAAATGTGGAGTGCTTAGATTCGTCATTTACAACAACTACAACAATAAAGGTAAATAATTGTACACTGATATTTCATTATCGTAAACTATGATTGATTGATTAATTGTTAGATTGACACAAAAGTTGAGAAACTGAGTTTATAGGTTATGTCATACTATTGATAAATGTTGATAGTGTTAAGTAAATTATTAGTTTAAAATTAATTAATTAATTAATTATTATTTTACAAATTTTAAATAGTTTCAAATTTATTTAGCAAAAATTTGAACCTTCGATCTGAATAAATGTTTTGATTTTCGAATTGATTCTTTAAAATTACAAATATTAAGAAAAAGTGGCAGATATAAGAAAACTTTATTTAAACTGTGTTGAGCAAGAATTTTAACATCTAATTTAAGTAAATGTTTTAATTTTCAACTTCATCATTTACAATTACAAATTTTATTTAATTTCAAATTTATTTAGCAAAAATTTGAACCTTAGATCTGAATAAGTGTTTTGATTTTCAAATACCAACGCGGCTGATGGAGTGGCGATCTATCGTAAATTATCATCGACATCTACGGCGGAAGTGTTCCAAGTTGCGATTACAGACGTAACTCGTGTCATTAAAACCAAGGGTGACATGTGCATGACTGAAGTTACTTGCTTCGCCGCTAATACTAGCTTCAAGTTTATACTCGGTGCTGTATATATTCATCCAGGAGCTAGTATGCAGGATATTGGAATGTTACTATGGCAAGGACTCGGTCCGTACATTCACAACAGCCAGTACGTGCCACCGTTCGTGCAAGTTGATTCTAGTATACCGATTCTTCTGTGTGGTGATTTTAACAAAAACGTAAAGCCTGACAACTCGTTTCTTAAATTCATGAAAAATACGTATAATCTTGATTGCGTATCAAACGTTTCTAAGTCAACTACGTTAAAAGGAACAACTATCGACTTGACTTTCGCAAGACACATTACAGCAGAAACACTTCCTTCCATTTCATATTTCTCCTATCATCGTCCTATCCTCAACAAAATCACTCAAATAGGAATTAGTTAAGTTTTAGTTTACATGTACAATGTTTTAGTAAACAAAATATATTTCTATAGTTAAAATTTGTGCAATTCTTATTTTCATTCAATTCCTTGTTCCTTTTGTGCAATTTAATTATATTCATATCAATAAATATTCTACCGTTGTCACGTAAAATCTTCGCCCGTAAAACCGACTTTACAGGCAACCATTTTTTTTTAATAAGGTATTTCCTATTTATTAATTAGCGAATATACCCGGCGTTACCCGGTTTGTTTTAACCAAGTGAAAGTTTGCCTAACTAACAATTGTTAAACAATTATCACGGGGTTAACTTCCTTTTCTACTGAATCCATTATTGTCAAGAAATAACTTGATATTTGTTACTCTTCTCCAACAAAACAATTGAGAAAATTTCTAAGTTGTTAGCTGAATATATATAGATTAACATATACGCTATTCAAAGAATAAATTAGACAATAAATCACGAAATTTCATATTTTGATGTAAATTTATGTTAATTAATATTATTATCATAATCATTTTGCGTTTCATTTCAAATTATATTTTTTAAAAATCGCTTCTCTTTGGAGAGGTAATAAGATACAATGTTGATAAATACTATTTGTTGAATTATTTATTGGGAAACATTTACTCGGGGAGAAAACGGGCGAAGGTGGATTATAATAAATAATTATAAATATTTATTTGATTTAAAACATATCATTTCATTATATATATATACTTATTAAGAAAACGGCATCTCCTTATCGTGCAACTGAAAGTTGCTGATGGCTTGCGCCATCTATCGGAATAAATATCAACTATTTCTCGTTGATTTTTAATTATTTCAGAATTGAACCGTTTGGTTTTCAACCACTACGACCCGGGTTCGATTCCCGCATTGGACACTTTTTTTCTGTTAAAAAAAAATGCTCCAATGGCCCCCGATTCTTGCAAAAGTTCAACCCCACCAGCGAGTGCAAGTAACCAAACGGGGCTCTGGCACATTTGTAAGTGCAAAGTCGAACTGCTTTTCAAATGTGTAGACATGTGGTGCGCTTACAGTAAAAGCAGTCGCTAACTACCCACCATGATTATCATCCGATAGATGGGGCAAGCCATCAGCAACTTTCAGTTGCACGATAAGGAGATGCCTTTTTCTTAATTTATGCACCTTATCCCAGTACAATATTACATTTGTACTATTTTTTCATATATACTTATATAGAAATGTATTCAGGTAAATCCCCGGGATGCCTTGTGTTATTCAGCTAGTTAAAAATAATTCTATAGGAAATAATTGACATTTCATGAAACTATATTTTTGAGCAAACATTCACTCCAACAGAACCCAGACGTATTTTGAAAAAAAATTCAAGGTCATGATTATTATCAATGATAAAAAAAGCATTAATATCATCATAATGATATCTAACCTGGGTTCGATTCCCGAATTGGGCAATTTTTTCTGATGAAAGAAAATGCTCCAATGGCCCCCAGATTCTTGCAAAAGTCCAACCCCACCAGCGAGTGCAAGTAACCAAACGGGACTCTGGCACATTTGTAAGTTCAAAGTCGAACTGCTTTTCACATGTGTAGACATGTGGTGCAGTCGCCTTCTTCCACCCACCATGATTATCATGGCCTGTACCACGTGTAGTAGGGATAAGCAAAAAAATGTATATAAATAAAATAAAATATAACCCTGTGTGGCTGTTTATATTTTATTTTTAAAATGATAGCTTTAAAAATATCACAAATAATTGAATAGTAACATCGCGAGTGAGCAAGTTGGAATAATGTTGGAGTAGTAAAATCTATAGAAAACGCTTTCTTATGACTTGATAAAAAACAGGGTGTCAGATGTCATTACATTTATTGTGAAAATATATAAGAGATAATGTGAAACATCATCTCCTGATAATCTATTTCGCAATGTTTTCTTTAAGTAGAGTTAAAATATATTAATGAAAATATACTCTAAACACTAATTTTATTTAAGCTTTACCAAGATAAAACTTTCATAAGCCTTGGTACTTGCTGCCATTCTAGACCTGTTCATAGATTGGGCTTATAAGAAAGCATCATTGTCAATCATGATGCAGCAATATTAGCATCGCACCTTCTGAACTAAGAAATCATCAAAGTAGTCTGAAATTTGGATATTTTCAAATCTAGGGTCAAATTTGATATAGGTTAAATATTTAAATAAGCTTTGTATAATCCAAAATTTTAAACTGCTTCTTCATTTAAACATATACTCTTTTTGAATTCATAATTTTTATTTGTAGTTTTATGTTGAAAAAAGAGTATTAAAATTTGCTTTTGAAATTTTGTTTTATATATAGATACGACCTGGCTTCGCCGTCTTCAGCTCGAGTGAATGTTTTGTTACTAGAATCTTTTTCCTGACTACTAGAAATGACGGTCTGGATTCGCCTGTTGATGTGTTTACTGAATAGATCTCTAAATTATTTTTATTACAATCAGAAATGCTATAGCAATATTGTCAAAATAATTTTCGAACTGAAAAATAAGTGTTCTTAACCAGTAATTGGTTAGTTTTACTTGGTTGAAAATGTAACAAAAATCTCTTCCAGGATTGACTCTATATCCTGTTAAAATTTCAGCCAGATTAGTTACGTATAGAGGCCATGCATAGCCGACAAACAGGTACAAATATATACATACATTAACTTTTATAAATATAGAAATATTCTCTGGAAGTTAATAATTTTTTTAAAGGTTTAACGGTGTTTTTAAGCTTTATATTTACCTTAGAGATACTTCACGTGCTAATATATATTTTCTAAGAAAGTTCCTATGTTATTTCCATACCCTTTGACCTTTGTATACATTTGCATATTAAATAAAGCCTCATGTTGTTTACAATTCTTCTGTGTGAATCCCTTTTTATATATTTCCACCTAATAAACGGCACTTTGCAACTCGTAGAAAAGCTTCATTCCACGAGAAGGAAAAGTGTTACTCAAGACAACGTCCCACCCAACTCTTCAAGCGCCCTCTATTGGAGCCCTCTCTATTCAGTATTATTAAACCTTACTAGGTCAATACAACCACCCCTCGATAGCTCAGTTGGCAGAGCGGAGGACTGTAGATGTTAAACTGTAATCCTTAGGTCGCTGGTTCAAATCCGGCTCGAGGGACTTTTTTTGTTTGTATTTTATATTATTATTATTTTTTAATCTCAAAGACTATAGATATGATACATATTGTGTGTAATTTGGACTTATTTCTTTGTAAACTTTGAGCATATTTTCCATTTTATACATACAAAGTTCAGTCAATAAATAATGCACAATCAGTATTAGCTTTTTATTAACATACTAGAAAGCCGACTCTGTATATAAGAACTTCTAACAGTTCTCTATATATTATAATCATTCCATATGTCCTCCTACCGTCTATACACCTGAACCATCGTTGTTTCCAACTTGCAAAATATCTTTGGTTTAACGCCTTATCCAACTATCTGAACCTCCCTCTAACAGTTTGGAGTAAAATTTCATCACTTTCATATGTTTTTTTTTTTTTGACGTGACAACGTCTTAAATTAGGTTGCGGCTGGGAGTCACTTATGAAAAAGTGTAACGCCCGGTAACGTTACGATGAGTCACCGAACGAGAGTGCTGCGCGCGCAGCTGCGCGCGCAGCGCTAGAGAATTAGGCGCATTGAATCGGCGCATGCTTGTCTCTGTCTTTGTCTTTCTCGAACGTTCTTGGCGTTGGAAAAACAAGAAAGCGTCATAATACAAGTTCACACGTGTGGTTAAAGTATCGTCAGCTGTGTCTGTAGTGAAAATGTGGAGTGCTTAGATTCGTCATTTACAACAACTACAACAATAAAGGTAAATAATTGTACACTGATATTTCATTATCGTAAACTATGATTGATTGATTAAGTGTTAGATTGACACAAAAGTTGAGAAACTGAGTTTATAGGTTATGTCATACTATTGATAAATGTTGATAGTGTTAAGTAAATTATTAGTTTAAAATTAATTAATTAATTAATTATTATTTTACAAATTTTAAATAGTTTCAAATTTATTTAGCAAAAATTTGAACCTTCGATCTGAATAAATGTTTTGATTTTCGAATTGATTATTTAAAATTACAAATATTAAGAAAAAGTGGCAGATATAAGAAAACTTTATTTAAACTGTGTTGAGCAAGAATTTTAACATCTAATATAAGTAAATGTTTTAATTTTCAACTTCATCATTTACAATTACAAATTTTATTTAATTTCAAATTTATTTAGCAAAAATTTGAACCTTCGATCTGAATAAGTGTTTTGATTTTCAAATTGATTCTTTAAAATTAAAAATTCATCCATTCAATTTCAAATGTTCAACAGGAATCACCACTCTCAAAACAATGGAAACGGTGCCTTCAACTTCCAGTACTTCAATGGAGACGGAGGATATCGTGCCGTCAACGTCTGCAGTACCTTTCGTTGTTCCACACACCACCTCTACCGCCAGAACGAATGCTCAGCGACAACGTGAGTACAGACTACGAAAAGCATTGACCAGAACTCCTGAACAAGTAAGAGCCTTTGCAAAAGCGGCTGCGGAGAGGCAACGCAGGTTCAAGCTACGTAAATCTGCTAACATAGCCCTCACCAGCGGTACGTCAGAGTCACCTGCTTCAACGTCTTGTTCTGTGGTGGAGAGAACAAGCGTTCCTGTCGTGGCGGAGAGAACGAGCGTTCCCCTAACTAACGCTCAACGGCAACGTGCATTCCGACAACGTAGAGCAGCATCTTCTCGGACTGATGTACAACCGACTACTTCTTCAAGCCAAACAGCAATACAACTGGAACAATCCACCTGGTATACCAAATGGTCATCGTCAATACGGAGATTTCAATCTACTTTCCTGGACAACGATTTTGGCCATGCTTGCTCGGTTTGTGACAGATTGTGGTTCAAGAATGACCTTAAAACCATCACTGCACTACAACTGAAGGTAATCTCGGATTGGTACGTTAAGGAAAATCGGCAGCTACGCAAGGAGGATTATACAAAGTCTTGCAACACCTGTAGACAATCACTGAATAAGCATAAGCTTCCTACTCTCGCAAAGGTCAACGGCTTCTCATATCCTGACATACCTCCAGGTCTACCGCCTCTGGATCCTATCAGTGAACGTTTGGTCTCACCGCGCTTTCCATTTATGCAAGTGCGTCGACTGCGTCATGATTTCTCTTATGGAATTATTGGACAAGTGATAAACGTCCCAGTCAACGTACAAGACATGGTAAAATGCTTGCCTCGCCATCTAGAAGAGGACGATGTTATCAACGTTAACATCAAAAGGAATCTTGCACACAGAACAAATTACATCAGCGGGTACATGTCTAAGCGTACGGTCAAAGAATGGTTAGATGTACTTCAAAATTCAAGTCTATATCGTTTGTACGATATCAAAATAGATTTGTCAAGACTGCAGCCTGCATTGCCATCAGATGAAGGCCTTCAAGATGATCCTGCTAATCGGATCGAAGCAATCTCCGCCGAATATACGCCCGAGTCTGAAGTTCTTGCTGCGAGACAGCACACACTACTGTGGAATGAAGAGGATTGTCTTGACATCGCACCAGGACATCGAGCAACGCCTCTTAACATGTACATTGTTTTAGTAAACAAAATATATTTCTATAGTTAAAATTTGTGCAATTCTTATTTTCATTCAATTCCTTGTTCCTATTGTGCAATTTAATTATATTCATATCAATAAATATTCTACCGTTGTCACGTAAAATCTTCGCCCGTAAAACCGACTTTACAGGCAACCATTGTTTTTTTTTTTTTCATATGTTTTAGTGCGTGAAAACTCTTTAATCTTTCAAAATGTATAAGTCTGAAGGTGCCTGGCCAGGGCTGTAAGCAGGGTGAGGCATTAAAATCCACCCATTTTCTTTAGACAGGGAAAGTTTTCCATATTTGATAAGTCATCATTTTCCGGTCATTCTCAGTCAATTCCTCCATTAGAGCAAAGTTTATTAGCTCTAAGAACCGAAAGCTCAAGTTAATTAAATGATATTTTTTATAAGTCACCCTTCCCTGGATGGAATACTTTTCTCTCAAATGGTATTATATAAGGGGTTATATTATTCTTAGAATTTCTTTATGACTAATATTGAAATCACCAGGCTGGAAGCGCTGAATCCATCTTTACCTTGTGCTTCTATCCATGGGTTGGTTCTATATACAGACTTCAGCTTCGAATGAATTACAGTGGCTGAAATGTCTTAGACTTACAAAGGAACTCCATTTCCGATCGTTGTCGGATTCTTGTGTTTACTTCAGGCTGTATATTTGAAAAAAAAAATCAATTATTAATGAAAAAATACCTTCTTAAAAAGTTTTTATTAAAAGGCACTAAAATTAAGAAATGAATATTTTATATCCTGCCATTGAACATTTAGATGTATATGATTATAAAAAGAAGTGGCGAGGGACGATCATCATGAATCTCGAACTTAATTTGATTTAATATGAAAAGCAATTTATTAGCAATTTTTGTTTACCAATTTTTTTTTTCACATTTTCACCCAATATATGATTGTACCCCGCAGCTTTTATTTCTACTCATATACAACTGATTATCAAATAGCAGGAGATGAATTATTTTTTTTACATTTGAGCGCATTTTAAATAAAACCTTTTTAATGAGATTTTTGATTTATTTATTAACTAGCGAATATATATACCCGGCGTTACGCGGTTTGTTTCACCCGAGTGAAAATTTGCCTAACAAACATTTGTTAAACAATTATCGCGGGGCTAACTTCCATTCCTACTGTGTATCCATATATTATTGTCAAAATAAATTGATGTTTGTTACTCTTCTCCAACAAAACAATTGAGAAAATTTTCATTTTCTTAGATGAATATCCTTATATATATATATCTATAAAAATGAAATCCAAAATCGATGTTTGTTATCGCGTAGCGCGAAATTTACTGAATCAATCATTATGAAATTTCGCATGTAAGTAGCTGAAGATTTCGTTTAACATATAGGCTATTCAAAAAACTAAAAAAGTTAATGTGCTTTTTTTTTTAATAAAAAACCAACAAGCGATAGTTCCAGCCTTTTACCTCTTGAGCGCAGCACTGGTCGCGACGATAAATGAATTTGATTGGTTAATAATTAACACGTGGTTTGTTTACACGTTGAATGTTAGTTTGTTCAAACGATGAAGTTTTTTAAAAGGTAAAATTATCCAATCGCCGTGAAACTTTAGGAAGTTATATTTACTATATACTACTGGGAAGATTTCTGGTTTGAATTCGATTTCAAATAAATATTCTTTGCAATTTTATTTGCAAATTTTCTACTTTCACTCGCAAGCAGCGCCTCTCGTGGCATCTGGTGAAATTACATTTATAAATTGTAAAAATGCTAGAATGTGTTCCAAGTATAATAAATTTAATTAGAAATATAGTAATATAATATTCCAAAGACGTTGTAAAAAACTTGGCATTTCAATATTAATATATATTTTTAAAAATATTGTAACGTTTTTGTGTTAAATGTTAAAATGTTGTAATGTTAAAATATATTTTTACATTGTTAATTTAATTTGCTGTTGTTTTATAATAACGAAGATGCAAATTTAATTGTTGTTGTTTTTTATCGTTGGTTTATATAAAAAAACTAGCGGATGTGCCCGGCTTCGCCCGTGTTTTACCCGAGTGAATGTTTGTCTAACGAACATTTGTTAAAACAATTCTCTATAAACTTATAAAACGTACTCGGCTTCGCCCGGGGTTTTACCCGAGTAAAGGTTTGTCTAGCGAACATTTGTTAAAACAATTCTCTAAAAACTTATTAAAAAAAAAAAAGATATATTTTGATAATTTGAATCTCTCGATAAAGTGAACATTTTTTCCCGGGCCTTGTGTGCCGTGTCATCCTGAATTTTGTCTTTCCTAATTTTCTACATTAGAAAATCATAGTTTTATCTAGTGAACATTTTTTCCCGTGTCACATTGCCGTGTCATCCTGAGATAATCTTACTTTTGATAAATAATATTTAAGATAACAAACTTAGTGATAAGAAAACTTGTTATCATCGTCACAATGGGGGCGCTGCTTGCGAGTTAAATCTACAAATCTGCAAATAACTCTAAGGATATTCAAGATATTCAGGATATTATTTTTCAAAAACCTTCCCGGTGATATACCTAATAATACAATATAACGCGGCTGATGATTGTAAAACGAAAATTAAAATTATACCGCGAATGTTTCTTTTAAAAATCGAAATTTATTTTCAAAGAGAAATAGCGACATTCCTAACTTTGAGGATGAGGTATGGAAAGGTGAAACATGAAGAGTAATGGAGAACGGAAAAATAAAAAGTGTCCAGGGGCGGGAATCGAACCCACACCCTTCTGCTTACCGGGCAGGTGCCTTGTCCACTCGGCTACCCTGGACGTATTTTTCCGTTCATAACTTATATTTAAAGTAACATTTAAAATACAATATAACGCGGCTGATGATTGTAAAACGAAAATTAAAATTATACCGCGAATGTTTCTTTTAAAAATCGAAATTTATTTTCAAAGAGAAATAGCGACATTCCTAACTTTGAGGATGAGGTATGGAAAGGTGAAACATGAAGAGTAATGGAGAACGGAAAAATAAAAAGTGTCCAGGGGCGGGAATCGAACCCACACCCTTCTGCTTACCGGGCAGGTGCCTTGTCCACTCGGCTACCCTGGACGTATTTTTCCGTTCATAACTTATATTTAAAGTAACATTTAAAATACAATATAACGCGGCTGATGATTGTAAAACGAAAATTAAAATTATACCGCGAATGTTTCTTTTAAAAATCGAAATTTATTTTCAAAGAGAAATAGCGACATTCCTAACTTTGAGGATGTGGTATGGAAAGGTGAAACATGAAGAGTAATGGAGAACGGAAAAATAAAAAGTGTCCAGGGGCGGGAATCGAACCCACACCCTTCTGCTTACCGGGCAGGTGCCTTGTCCACTCGGCTACCCTGGACGTATTTTTCCGTTCATAACTTATATTTAAAGTAACATTTAAAATACAATATAACGCGGCTGACCCTGGACACTTTTTATTTTTCCGTTCTCCATTACTCTTCATGTTTCACCTTTCCATACCTCATCCTCAAAGTTAGGAATGTCGCTATTTCTCTTTGAAAATAAAAGAAACATTCGCGGTATAATTTTAATTTTCGTTTTACAATCATCAGCCGCGTTATATTGTATTTTAAATGTTACTTTAAATATAAGTTATGAACGGAAAAATACGTCCAGGGTAGCCGAGTGGACAAGGCACCTGCCCGGTAAGCAGAAGGGTGTGGGTTCAATTCCCGCCCCTGGACACTTTTTATTTTTCCGTTCTCTATTACTCTTCATGTTTCACCTTTCCATACCTCATCCTCAAAGTTAGGAATGTCGCTATTTCTCTTTGAAAATAAATTTCGATTTTTAAAAGAGACATTCGCGGTATAATTTTAATTTTCGTTTTACAATCATCAGCCGCGTTATATTGTATTTTAAATGTTACTTTAAATATAAGTTATGAACGGAAAAATACGTCCAGGGTAGCCGAGTGGACAAGGCACCTGCCCGGTAAGCAGAAGGGTGTGGGTTCGATTCCCGCCCCTGGACACTTTTTATTTTTCCGTTCTCCATTACTCTTCATGTTTCACCTTTCCATACCTCATCCTCAAAGTTAGGAATGTCGCTATTTCTCTTTGAAAATAAATTTCGATTTTTAAAAGAAACATTCGCGGTATAATTTTAATTTTCGTTTTACAATCATCAGCCGCGTTATATTGTATTTTAAATGTTACTTTAAATATAAGTTATGAACGGAAAAATACGTCCAGGGTAGCCGAGTGGACAAGGCACCTGCCCGGTAAGCAGAAGGGTGTGGGTTCGATTCCCGCCCCTGGACACTTTTTATTTTTCCGTTCTCCATTACTCTTCATGTTTCACCTTTCCATACCTCATCCTCAAAGTTAGGAATGTCGCTATTTCTCTTTGAAAATAAATTTCGATTTTTAAAAGAAACATTCGCGGTATAATTTTAATTTTCGTTTTACATACCTAATAATATCCCAAAATTTCACGGCGATTGGATGTATGGTTTTTGAATCTATAGAGTACAGACAAACAGACAGACAGACATTCAATTATATATATATAGATTACATTGTATGTGATGATGTTAACAAAAATGAATTTTTAAATGAATATACATAATTCATTGAGAAAAAAAAAAGAAATAATCTACTTATATATTTGCCTTATTCTGTCTGTTTGTCTGTCTGAAGCTCACGGATGGGATTTTTCATAACCATCGGTGGTTCAGTGGTAGAATGCTCGCCTGCCACGCGGGCGGCCCGGGTTCGATTCCCGGCCGATGCATTTATTTTTTTTTACAATTTTTAAAACTCATTTATATATTATACAAGAATGACATCCACGGCGCCAATTTATAATTGTAACGAATAGTATTTGAATAAAAGCATTTAATCGGATGAAACCCGGGCGTTGCCCGGGTCATTCGTATATTATAATTGTATAAACGAATGCAAGACAAAATCACCGCGAATGTTTCTTTTTTTTTAAGGCAATTTCTTTTTAAGGCAATTATCGTTATTTATCGTTAATTTTTGTTTCGATTTTATTGAAAAAAAAACGATATGGTGCCTTTAAAAAATGATCTTTATTACTATGCAGTTTTCTATTTAGTCAATATACCTAAGTTCATGTTGCAAATGTAATTATCTCTATCGATTTAGTAGGTGAAATGCAAAAAAAAATCGACATGATGAAATCTTTATGAAAATTCACATTTTTATTTTTATATTTTCAAGACACACACAGTTTGGGGCGGGACGTTTCACAAGAGAGACATCCACGGCACCAATTTATAATTGTAACGAATAGTATTTTAATTAAAACATTTTAAAAACACACAGTTTGGAACGGGACGTTTCACAAGAGTGACATCCATGGCGCCAATTTATAATTGTAACGAATAGTATTTGAATTAAAACGTTTTTAAAATATATACGCACTCGGGTAAAACCCGGGCGTTGCCCGGGCCATTCGTCTAGTTAATTATAAAATCCACAAACGTGAGAATATCTTATTTAAAAATTAATAAATGTTTTTAAAAAAAAATATGTTCCAAAAATATATTAAAACGCATATAACAATATATTTATATACGTTTATAAATCTATATATAGGTGGATTGGATGTTTTCTAGAATCGTTTTAACAAATGTTCGTTTGGCAAACTTTTACTCGGGTAAAAACCGGGCGAAGCCGGGTACATTCGCTGAATACAGTTATTTACAAATGTTCGTTTGTGGCAAGATACTATTCCTTCAACTTCAAATTACCGAGTGCACCAATTAATATTGATTTTATTTAACTTATCGAGTATTTTTCAAGGGACCGGGAAAAAAATTCAAATTATCGAGAGTATAGACAAGTATAGATTCAGTAGGGATTGGATGTTTGCTAGAATCGTTTTAACAAATGTTCCTTAGGCAAACTTTTACTAGGATAAAACCGGCGAAGCCGGGAACATATATATATATGTTTGTCGGCTATGCACGCCCTCAATATGTAACTAATCTCGCTGAAATTTGAACAGGACAGAGAGTTAAATCTGGAAGAGTTTTTTTGTCGCGCTTTAACCAAGAAAAATATAATTAACCAGGTACTGAGCAACAATATTTTTTTAGTCAGAAATGATGATGACAATATTGCTGTATCATGCTTGATTGACATAAACAAAATTCCTTAGGGAAATATTCACTAAAACAGACCACGGGCGAAGCCAGATAATAATTTTCAGTAGGCAGGAACAAAATTCTACCTGCGAAACATTCACTCGAGCAGAAGACACACGAAGCCAGGTCATCTCTATATATAAAATATCGTTTCTCGGCCTTTTGGCTAAGATCGTGTAGTTTATCTCTAGATATTTTTCATTTATATATATCTTTTTTTAAATCTATTCAGTAGAGAAAGTGGATATGTTTGCTCGAAAAATATATTTTATATATTATATAAATATATAACGTAACGCATATTATTATCATTATTATCATACTATTCGTTAGGCAAACTTCCACTCGGATAAAACCCGGGCGAAGCCGGGTACACATCCGCTAGTCTCTCTATATATAAAAGTCAATGTCTGTCTGTTTCGCGATAAACTAAAAAACTACTGAACCAATTGGTACCAAAATTTGCATGTCGCTTTTTATAAACCTGAGGAACATTTTCGGCTACATTTTGATTAATATTTTTGGTTGTTTATTTTTTTCATTTGAAGAACTTTTTTTTACGCGGAGTAAATACGAGGCAAAGTAACAACACCAGGTCAATTAAGAGACCCATGAGCGTTCTGCATTTTTTTCAAATTGTTTGCGTACTTTTTAACAAAAAATATCTTTTTATTTCTTATCTTATCTTCTTATCTCTTCAAAAAAATCGTTTAAAATGCAGTCGCAGTCATTAGCAAACACATATGTTTGCCTAATTTCTATATGCTCTTTTAATTTTTACAGAAAAATATTTACATGTCAGTATTTTGGATTAATTTTTTTAATAAACCTATTTTTTCTTATTCCTACTTAGAAGATGGACATCGCAGTCACTCACTCAACTCAGACAATTTCAAGGGTGGCACTGCCACTATTTATTATTGATGTACTTTCAGTATGAAGGAAATTGCACTCGGGGGAATTCTCGGGCGAAGCCGGGTCATTCTTCTAGTATATATATATAGAGATTAACATATAAGCCCATATACACGTCCGTGGACGAGTGGGTAACACCCTCAATTCCTGACAGTCATGAACCGGGATTGAATCCAGCGTTAACATTTTGTTTAATATGTGAATAATCTTCACATATTATTCATTGTTTCAAATATCATAAACTAGGTTGCTCTTGTTGAGCGGTACCTAATAAACTGATTTTGAGACCGAATATAAGCTATTCAAAGAATAAATTAAACAATAAACTACCAATTTTCATATTTTGATGTAAAATCATGATTATTATTATACTGACTCTTCATGACCCAGCTTCACCCGGCTTTCCCCTAGTGAATGTTTTCCAGGTGAATTTTTCTTTTAAAATGGTATTTATTATAATTATATATTGTTACATCATGATTAATGGCGTATTTCTTATATTAGTTTTAATATATTTGAAATTTAAATTATATATTTATTTATTTTTATATAAAATATTCTATGATATTTATTTAAAACAGATTATTAATTTATCATCATTTGTATTTAGGTACACTGTGACTTCACTGCTCTCTTTGATGTGAGAAAATAAAAAAAGGATTCTGGTGGCTACTTAAAGAAGACTTATCTCGGTATTCCCTTTTATAAATTTGTAGGATGGTTGAAACACGCTCTGGTAAGATGCAAGACCCAGCACAGGAGAGAATCCAGGCTGAAGAGTCTGCCAAGCCGCAACCTGGTGTAACAATTGGTAGAGATGCTAGTTCCGACCCAGTTGTCCTGAATCCCAACATCGACATCCCCAAGTATGATGGAACGGAAGACCCTCGCCCATGGATTGAATCTCTTGAAGAAATTGGCTTCTTGTACCATTGGGCAGACTACATTATCTCTCGTTATGCCGCCATGAACATGACGGGAAGCGCTAAAACCTGGTTGAATTTACACAAAGCTAGTTTCACGAGCTGGGAAAATATTAAAATCCGCCTCATTCAGGATTTTTCTTTGGACGCGAATAAGGAAGAACTTAGAATGAAGCTCAACAGAATGCAACACTGGAATGAACCAGCAATCAGGTTCGCGGAAGACATTCTAGTGTTGTGCAACAAGGTTGACCCCGCAATGGAAGAAGAAACAAAAATTGAACATGTTATTGGAGGACTGAAAAAAGAGTACTCATTCGCGCTCTACCTGAACCCTCCTAAAACGACCGATGACCTTCTTGTCGTGTGCAAGAAAATGGATTCTTTTGAAAAGAAGTATCGGGAACGTGTGGAGAAATCCAGAAACCTATATAACGGTCCACGCTATTCTAGACCCCAACAACAATCGAGGTACGTGCCGCCGACTGCCGCACGAAACTACCAGACCACTTCCAGGCCCCAAGCCCCTGTTTCCAATAATTACAAGAACGACTCCCATCCTACCCCCAGACAGTATCGAAACAACTTTCCCCAGCCCTCTACCCCTAGACGTCCTTATAATCCTAACTTTGTGCCGAAACCAAACCTTCAGAGAAACACTTACAATAAAAGCCAAGAAGTGAGCAAAAATAGGACGGAAGATGGAAGACCAATCTGCTTTAAATGTAACAAGCCAGGGCACGTGGCCCGTTATTGTAGGGTCAAGTTTATAAGAATCCTAGAAGAGGATCCAGCAGATACCCAAGAGAAGGTCGAAGAAAAATGCCAAATGAATGAAATATCAGAGAAATCAGTACCTCGGCTTTATGCTGATGTATGTCATAGCACACAGACAAATATTCCTACCCGGAATAGATATTCCGTGTTGGAAGATTTAAACTAAGCGTCGCGCCTGAATCTGTCAATCAAAGCAAGTCGACCATAAACGGAATCAAGAAGTTGGACCCTAAATACAAATTAAAAATTAATGTGGACAAGATAGGGACTTTTGAAGCTTTGGTTGATACAGGTGCTGACCTCTCAGTGGTCGACCTCAGAACGGCCCTCGATACAGGCCATGGTATAAGTAAACTCGCAAAAATTTGTGCAGGACCCGATGGAAAAAAATTGGACATGGTAGGAAGTATATTTTTAAATATAAAAATTGATGACGAAACATTATCACACAACTTTGTGATATTGAAAACGCATTTACGGACATTAATTCTTGGGAGAGATTTCCTTAAGAAAATGAACGCAAAAATAGATTGTAAGCAAGAAACTATAAAATATGACTTGACGAATAATCATGACGAAATCAATTTTGAAATGTTGAAAATAAAGAGTGCCAAGGATTCCATTGTACCGGAATGTTCCATGAAATTGATCAAGGCATTGGTAGAAACAGAGGATGGAGAATATATTATCGAGGAGAGCAGCAAAATGTTTCAAACAAATGGACTTCGTCTAGCAAGAAGCTTGATCAATGTTATAAATAGGGAAACACACATCTGGATAACTAATCCGTATCCTCGACCGTTAAAAATAATGAAAAACCAAACATTGGCTTTTGGAAGTAGTCCAGCGAAAATAAATGTGAGTCGAGAAAGAGAGGTAGAAAAGAACGAAGAACCTAGATTCCAAATAAACGAAAATCTTTCACCAAAGGAACAGAAGGAGTTAAAACAAGTTTTAGAAAGGTATGGAGATCTTTTTTCATCGAGATTAGGGAGAACCAATTTGGCAAAACATCGGATAGACACAGAAGACGCGAAGCCAATTAAACACAAGCCTTACCGGGTAAGTGCTAAAGAACGAGATATTATAAAAGAGCAAATTGACGAGATGCTTACAGAAGGCATAATTAGGCCATCTTCTAGCCCCTGGTCTTTTCCAGTAATATTGGTCAAGAAGCGAGATGGTAAATACAGATTTTGTGTGGACTACAGAAAACTGAATAATGTGACAGTAAAAGATGTCTATCCGATCCCTAGAATAGACGAAGTTATGGATACTCTCCAAGGATCTACACACTTCTCAGCAATAGACCTCAGATCTGGATATTGGCAAGTTGAAGTCGAAGAAAGAGACAAAGAGAAAACAGCTTTCACTACAGCGCATGGATTATATGAATTCAACGTGATGCCTTTTGGACTTTGTAACGCGCCTGCTACCTTTGAGAGAAATATGGAGAATATGCTTGGAAATCTGAGATGGCAAATTTGTTTGTGTTATCTGGATGATGTTATCATATATAGCCCGGATTTTCCAACGCACCTCAAAAGACTTGAAGCTGTTTTTAGATGTTTTCGTGAATCTAATTTAAGGTTAAACGACAAAAAATGCCGATTTGCTTTTGAAGAATTGGAGATTCTCGGCTATATAACGAGCAAACATGGTATAAAACCCGCGGAACATAACATCAAAGCTGTCAGAAATTTTCCTCGACCCAAAAAGGTCAAAGAAGTACAATCCTTTTTGGGAATGTGTTCATATTATAGAAAATTTATCAAAGACTTTTCAAAAATTGCTGACCCTTTGACCAACCTTATAAAAAAAAGTGTATCATTTACCTGGACAGAAAGACAAGAGGAAGCGTTTCAAACCCTAAAAACAGCACTATTAAGTCCACCAATTTTAGGTCACTTCAATCCAAATGCACCTACTTATGTTCATACTGATGCGTCCAACATCGGCATAGGTGCAACACTTGTCCAAGACATCGGTGGTGAAGAGAAGGTGATCTCATATTTGAGTCGTACCCTAAGTAAAGCGGAGCAAAATTATTCAACCACTGAAAAAGAATGTCTGGCCGTTGTCTGGTCAATGTCAAAATTACGACCCTACCTTTATGGAAGACACTTTAAAATAGTAACAGACCATCACGCCTTATGCTGGCTCAAAAACTTGAAGGATCCAACAGGTCGATTGGCAAGATGGGCATTGAAAATTCAAGAATATGACTTCGATATAATACATAAATCGGGAAAGAAGCATCTGGACGCCGATGGCTTATCTAGGGGGCCCTTACCAGAAACTGATTGGGATGAGGATTTTGAAAGGCTATTTTTAAATCAAATAACAGACGAAGAGGATAAATTTATCGAAAGTGTTAAGAAAAACCTTAATGGAAGCAGGCGATCAATTGCGCAAAACTTTAAAGAAGAAGATGGATGCCTCTTTAAGAAAAACCCGAACCCTGAAGGCAGGGCGTGGTTGCTTGTGGTTCCAGAGAATAAAAAGAGAGAAATTATGAAAGAATATCACAATCATATGTCGAATGGCCATCTGGGCGTCGCCAGAACCATGTACCGAATAAAGAGTAAATACTTTTGGCCATCCATGCTAAAGGATGTCTCAGAATTCGTTAGGACGTGTCACCTTTGCCAAAGTAGGAAAGGCTCAAACCAATTACCTTCTGGACTACTACAGCCCATCCCCCCAGCCAACTTTCCTTTCGAAAGAATTGGAATTGACTTTGTTGGTCCACTACCATCTACGAAAAACAGGAAAAAATGGATAATCGTGCTGTCGGACTACTACACTAGATATGCAGAAACAAGAGCAGTCTCGGAAGCAACAGTGAAAGAAGTTTCTAAATTTCTAGTAGAGGATATTTTTCTTCGGCACGGAGCCCCACAATATCTTATTAGTGACAGAGGCTCTCAATTTACCAGTAATTTAATGAAAGAGGTGATGAAAACGTGCAAGATTAAACATTGCTTCACAACGAGCTATCATCCCCAGACTAATGGATTGACAGAGCGGTTAAATAGAACATTGATCAATATGCTCAGTATGTATGTGAACACTGATCAGAAAAATTGGGACGAAATACTCCCATTCATCACTCACGCTTACAATACTACAATTCAGGAAACCACAGGATATTCTCCCTTTTTCCTGATGTTTGGAAGAGAACCCACGTCTCTTTTGGACGACAGGAATATCTCGGTGGACTTTGACAAAGATGATTATGATGAATACATAAAACATCACTTAGACAAAATAAACAGAACAAGAAAATTAGTTATTAACAACACAATAAAGACTCAAGAAAGAATGAAAAAGAACTATGACAAGAAACACATGGAAAGAAGCTACGAACCAGGAGAATTAGTAGCAGTTTGGACACCAATTAGGAAAATAGGAAAGTGTGAGAAACTACTGAGAAAATATTTTGGCCCATATAGAATATTAAAGAAGCTGTCCAACGTAAATTACTTAATTGAACCAAAAGATAATCCTGGCCAAGACCCATTGATTGTCCATGTCTCAAGAATCAAACCCTATTTTGAAAGAATTGATGAGGTCAATCACGAGGACGTGACGACCTCTGGAGAGGGGGAAGTGTTACATCATGATTAATGGCGTATTTCTTATATTAGTTTTAATATATTTGAAATTTAAATTATATATTTATTTATTTTTATATAAAATATTCTATGATATTTATTTAAAACAGATTATTAATTTATCATCATTTGTATTTAGGTACACTGTGACTTCACTGCTCTCTTTGATGTGAGAAAATAAAAAAAGGATTCTGGTGGCTACTTAAAGAAGACTTATCTCGGTATTCCCTTTTATAAATTTGTAGGATGGTTGAAACACGCTCTGGTAAGATGCAAGACCCAGCACAGGAGAGAATCCAGGCTGAAGAGTCTGCCAAGCCGCAACCTGGTGTAACAATATATATCATAATTATTCTTTAATTAGTGGTCATGAAGATATCAATTCGTTTTTTACTATTATATTTTATTATTATCATAATCATTTTGCGTTTCATTTCAAATTATCATTTTTAAAAATCGTTTCTTTTTATAGAGATAATAAGATACAATGGTGATAAATAATATTTGTAGAATTATTCACTGGGCGACATTCACTCGGGGATAACACGGGGGAAGCAGGGTCATAATAAATAATTGTAAACATTCATTCGATTTGAAAATATCATTTTATTTTATACCTATACACTTAGAAAGAAATACATTTGAGTGAATCTCAACGATCGCCTTATGTTATTCAGCTAGTTAAGAAAAATTATATTTCAATTAATTGACATTTTATGAAACTATTTTTGGGCAAACATCCACTCCTGTAGAACCCAGACGTATTTTAAAAATTATTCAAGGATATGATGATGATCAGTGATAATGAATTAATATCATCATTATTTTTATGATCAATGGGAAACTTGAAATTTGTCTTGTTTACAAAATATTAATATTACCGAAAATATTCTTCTAAAAATGATTTGATGTTTCTATAATTTACAAATAACACTACTGAAAAGCATTGTAAAATTTGCATGTACATAGTTGAATAGAGATGAAATTTTTCCGTGTGAAAATTGATCTATAAAATATATCCATAGAAGTGTAATTCTGTCACCAACCTGTGTCCTCTAGTTTGCGTAGAAAATCAGTAGAAGGCGCTTAATTTTACACATGTTAGGAGTTATATAAAATAATTATAATTATTATAAACTAACTAAATAACCCAGATTTTCAGAGCTGCTTCCAGAATGAATATTGTTTTATAAATGGTATTCATTAGGTGATTATATAATTAAACCTCTTAACAATAGTCTTGATGATTTCAATAAATATATTATTATTACTATCATCGTCGTCATTTGGAGTGTCATTTCAACACGCAAAATTTTATTTTCAATATTTTTTACTATATTTGTATAGAAGATAGAAGCACAATGCAAAGATGGTTTCAGCGCTTCCAGTCTGGTGATTTTGACATTAGTGGTGAATAATTCTAAAAATATATATAATAATCCCTTATATAATATCATTTGAGAGAAAATAATTCCATCCAGGGAAGAGTGACTTACAAAAAATACCATTTAATTAACTTGAGCTCTCGGCCCTTAGAGCTAAAAACTTTGCTCTAATGGAGGAATTGACCGAGAATAACCGGACAATGATGACTTATCAAGTAATGAAAAACTTTCCCTGTCTAAAGAAAATGGGTGGACTTTGATGTCTCACCCTGTTTACACCATTGGCCAGGCACCTTCTGACTTCTACTTGTTTTAAAGATTAAAGAGTTTTCACGCACTAAAACATATGAAAGTGATGAAATTTCACTCCAAACTGTTAGAGGGAGGTTCAGATAGTTGGATAGGCGTTTAACCAAAGAGCTTTTGCAAGTTAGAAACAACCTAAAACAGCCCTTTATGAACAAATATAACAATATGGATTGCTCTATTTTCAGAATTTTTTACTATATTTATTTTAAAAATATATTCATAATAAATAATATTTGTTGAAACAATATTCATTGGGCAAGCTATTACTCAGGAGGTAACTCGGGCAAAGCAGGGTTAAAATATATAATTGTAATGAATATTATCGTGCTTATAAAACAGTATTTTATTATACATATATATTCCCTCAGGTGAAAATCCACTCAGATAAAACCTTCAAGTTTTTTTTTTCTTTTACCTTAGAGATCTTTAATGTGCTACGATATGTTTTCTAAGAAAATTCCATGTTACTTGCATGCCCTTTTACCTTTTTATACATTTGCATCTTAAATTAAGCCTCATATTCTTTACAATTCTGATGTGTGAATCCCTTTTTATATATTTTTACACTAATAAAACGCCGTTTTGCAACTCGTAGAAAAGCTTCATTCCACAAGAAGGATAAGAGTTACTCAAGACGATGTCCCACCCAACTCTTTAAACACCTTCTATTGGAGCCGTCTCCTTTCAGTATTATTAAACGTTACTAGGTCAATTTTGTAACTCTTCGATAGCTCAGTTGGAAAAGCGGAGGACTGTAGATGTTAAACGGTGATCCTTAGGTCGCTGGCTCAAATCTGGCTCGAGGGATTTTTTTTTTTGGTTTGGAATTCATATTACTTTTTTTTTAAGACTAGATATAATACCTGTTTAAATTCTCTCTTTTTAAACTTTGAGCATATTTGCTATTTTATACAACAAGGTTTGGTCAATAAATAATACACAATCGGTAATAGCTTTTTCTATTAACATATTAGAAAACCGACTCTGTATATAAGAACTTCTAACAGTCTTCTATATATTATAATCATTCCATATACCCACCTTTCGTCTGTACACATAGGAACTAGCGTTGTTTCCAACTTGCAAAAGCTCTTTGGTTAAACGCCTATCCAACTATCTCTGAACCTCTCATTAACAGTTTGAAGTGAAATTTCATCACTTTCATATGTTTTAGTGCATGAAAACTCTTTAATCTTTAAAACAAGTAGAAGTCAGAAGGTGCCTGGCCAGTGGTGTAAACAGGGTGAGACATCAAAGTCCACCCATTTTCTTCAGACAGGGAAAGTTTTTCATTACTTGATAAGTCATCATTGTCCGGTTATTCTCGGTCAATTCCTCCATTAGAGCAAAGTTTTTAGCTCTAAGGACCGATAGCTCAAGTTAATTAAATGGTATTTTTTTGTAAGTCACTCTTCCCTGGATGGAATTCTTTTCTCTCAAATGATATTATATAAGGGATTATTATATATTTTTAGAATTATTCACCACTAATGTCAAAATCACCAGACAGGAAGCGCTGAACCCATCTTTGCATTGTGCTTCTATCATGGCTTCGTTTCCATACACAGAATTTAGCTTCGAGTGAATCACAAACCTCTTTAGAGAGATAATAAGATACAATGGTAATATAAATAATATTTGTTGTTGAAAATTTATTGGCAAACATTTACTCGGAGAGAACACGGGCGAAGCCGAGTCATAATAAATAATTGTAAACATTCATTCGATTTGAAACATATCATTTTATTTTATACCTATACACTTAGAAAGAAATACATTTGAGTGAATCTCCACGATTGCCTTATGTTATTCAGCTAGTTAAGAATAATTCTATTCCAATTAATTGACATTTTATGAAACTATATTTTTGGGCAAACATCCACTCCTGCAGAACCCAGACATATTTTAAAAATTCTTCAAGGCTATGATGATGATCAATATTAAAAAGGATTAATATCATACTTATTTTTATGATCAATGGGAAACTTGAAATTTGTCTTGTTTACAAAATAAATATTAAAATTACCGAAAATATTCTTCTAAAAATGATTTAATGTTTCCAATTTTTACAAATAACACTACTGAAAACCATTGTAAAATTTGCTTGTACATAGTTGGATAGAGATGAAAATTTCCCGAGAGGAAATTGATCTATAAAATATATCCATAAAAGTGTAGTTCTGTCACCAACCTGTGTCCTCTAGTTTGTGTATACAGTCAATAGAAGGCGCTTAGTTTAAGCGTCTATTTTGAAGGATGAGGCGAACTTTGTTTTTCTAGTTGACACAAAAGTCATTTCAAACCTAAAATTAAATAAATAACAAACTATTTTCACATATTTTAGGAGTATTATGAAATTTTATAATTATTATATACTAACTGAATGATCCAGATTTTCAGATCTGCTTCTAGAATGAATATTGTTTTAAAAACGGTATTCATTAAATGACTACATCATTGAACTTCTAAACAGTAGTCTTGATGATTTCAATGAATATATAATTATTATTATCATTATCATTTGGAGTTTCATTTCAACCCCCCAAATTTCATTTTCAATATTTTTTTATTATATTTAATCATAAATATATATTCATAATAAATAATAATTGTTGAAGTATTATTTATTGGACAAACATCCACTCAGGGAGAACTCGGGCAAAGCTGGGTCAAATATATATAAATGTGATGAATATTATCGCACAGTATTTTATTATACATATACGAGTATATTCCCTCAGGTGAAAATCCACTCAGAAAAAAAACTTCAAGTTTTTTTTTCACCTTAGAGATGCTTCACGTGCTACGATATGTTTTCTAAGAAAGTTCCTATGTTACTTCCATGCCCTTTGACCTTTGTATACATTTGCATCTTAAATAGAGCCTCCTATTGTTTATAATTCTTCTGTGTAAATCATTTTTTAAATATATTTTCACTAATAAAACGGCGCTTTGAAACTCGTAGAAAAGCTTCATTCCACGACAAGGATAAGAGTTACAGAAGACGACCTCCCACCCAACTCTTCAAGCGCCCTCTATTGGAGCCCTCTCCATTCAGTATTATTAAACCTTACTAGGTCATTTCTTTCACCCCTCGATAGCTCAGTTGGCAGAGCGGAGGACTGTAGTTGTTAAACGGTGATCCTTAGGTCGCTGGTTCAAATCCGGCTCGAGGGATTTTTTTTGTTTGGAATTTATATTATTATTATTTTTTTTTATCTTAGGCCAAGCATGTCAAACTCAAATCCTAACACGGGCCAAATAATAAAAGTAATAAGATTATGTGGGCCGCAAAAAAAAAGAAAACAAGTAATTAAATTTTTATAATTTTAATGGCGATGTACATACGTTATGTATGTAGGTATAATATTATCAAAACTTACGACTTATGTATGGCGACCAGTGGTTCGTTATTAATAAATAAATTATGTATAATTACAATTTTTTAATATTAGGCTACAAATTTTTATTATTATTATTATTTTTTTAAATTTGTTTTATTAAAATATATTGTCTGGTGGGCCGCAAATTTATTCGTTGTGGGCCGCATGAGGCCCGCGGGCCGCGAGTTTGACATGCCTGTCTTAGGCTATAGCTATGATACATATTGTGTGTAATTTTGTCTTATCTCTTTTTCAACTTTGAGCATATTTCCAATTTTATACATACAAGGTTTAGTCAATAAATAATGTACAATCAGTAATATCTTTTTCTATTAACATACTAGAAAACCGACTCTGTATATAAGAACTTCTAACAGCCTTCTATATATTATAATCATTCCATATGTCTTTCTACCGTCTGTGCACATAGGAACTAGCAAATATCTGAACCTCCCGCTAAAGGTTTGGAGTAAAATTGCATTACTTTCATATGTTTTAACGCGTGAAAACTCTTTAATCTTACAAACAAATAGAAGTCTGAGGGTGTCAGGTCAGAGCTGTATGCAGGATGAGGCATCAAAGTCAACTCATACCCTTCAATCTTCACCAAAGTCATGTGCGCCGTGTGAGGTCTCGTATTATCCTGATGAAATTTGATTTGGTTGTAATTTTAGTTATATATTCTTGTTTGAATGTTCTTTTTATCTTTTAAAATTATATACGAGACATTTATTTTTGTCTGTAGAGATACTTCTTTCAAGAATATCCATTAATATCAGCCCTTCTAGGTCTTAAAAAATAGTGATCCTGACATTTTCTTCGGAAAAACCATTACTGGCAATGTTTTATGAGTCCGTTGTATTGATTGGCGCTTTGAAGAAGGATAATAATGATAAATCAAAATATAACCACATGCTTTCAAAGGTTTATTTAAACACCTGAGAAGGTTCTCCTGAAAAAGGCTCCATGAAGTCTAAACAAATATTTCCGAATTTGAATCATTTCTGTTGATAGAAGTTTTGACACCAATTTTAAAAATAATTTTCAATATTCAAGATCATTAATAAGTTTAAACATTTCTTTTAGACAGGGGAAGTTTCCAATTATTTGATAAGTCGTCAATGTCTGGTTATTCTTGATCAAATTCTCCGTTAGAGCTGAAACTTTGGTCCATCACCACATAAGTTAGTCTATTTGGCCTCTCTTCATTACTAATATTAAAATAACCAGTCTGGTTTCCTTTAATCCATCTTTGTATTATGCTTCTATCCTTTGCTTCGTTTCTATACACACATTTTAGCTCCAACAGAATTACTGTGGCTAAAATGTTCCGGACTTAAAAAGGATCTCTATCACCGACCGTTGTCGGATTTTGTGTTTACTTAAGGCGGCATATTTGTAAGAATACAAAAAATGTATTAATTCTGTTTTGTAGATATAAAAAGTGGAATGATTATTTATGCAGAAAAACTATTTTTCTGATAAATTATTTTGATATTTGTAATGGTCAATGTTGTATTACTTATTGGCCAGCCGTTTTCATTCACCCCCACTTCACCCCAAGTCTAGTGTTTACATAATTACGATCCAACTCAGTTGTCAATGATTTTAAAGTTTATCTTTAGTCCATAATGAAAAACGATATTCCTTAATAACAATTGAAATTTTGCTTTTTAACTGAAGTATCTGTTGCTGTAGACAATATTTAAATTTCTTCTTTAGGTGCATAAACAAATTCTTTAGGGGAACCCACCCCTGAGAGCATGCCATATACAGTATCCATGAGAGAAGCAGGGAGATCTGAGATTGACTTCTTAGTGCTGAATTGACTGGCTTTTCGATTTGTAAATAATAATGTGAATTAGCAAGTAATTGGCTTGAATAGGCTTTGAAAGCCTATATTTTAACTGCATCTTCATCTATATTCACATTCGTTAAACTTTTGATTTATTTTTATTATTATTAGTTGAAATGGAAAAGAGTGGAAGTGGTCTTAGATCTTTAGTTTCCCGTGTTCTCCTCGATTTATGTTCGCCTAAAGAATATTGTTTATGTCCTTAGAAAATGATGCAGAAATATTTTAAAATCATTTTATGATTTAAGAATAAGTAATTCGGTCTAGTATTTGGTTAATTTTCTTTGGTTAAAAAAAACGTGACAAATTTTATTTCCAGTTATAAATTTATGTCCTGTTATCCCGTAAATAAGAGGGCAAATGGAATGTTCCAGCGGGCTTATATTTTCTTCCAAAAATTCAGTTAATCATTTATATTTACAGCAACTTTGCAATCTATATTGATTTTAATATAAAGCAATAACGCGAAATCTATATAAAGCAAATGGAACATTAAGACGCGAATGTTTCTTTCACACATAAATCAAATCACATAAATATATTGATTTTACTTTTGAATCATTATAGCCATTAATATAGTTCATGAATTCTAACCATAAAATCTTTGATTTTCACCAATGTTCATTCTCTTAAATGTAATCGTATATATATATATATATAAATTCTTATTGCAATCAACTATAATTTAAATGGTTTCAAAGAATATTTCAAATTGGACCTTTTTTGTCTACATGCTTTCAGTGTAAACTCTCTGTAACATCTCGAGCATTATACATTTGTGTTGCAAGGGGCTCTTCTTTAAAATACTTAGTTAAACATAGTACTTATTGAAATTGCTGAGTTTTAATACGAATTTTAAAGGATTATACAGTATGTAGATACGTTTTAAATGAAATACGCTCGATGATTTCTCAGCAGAGTTTCACTGAACTTTGAACAACCGAGAATAATTTTGACTATGTGGATAACAATCTACACTAATGGCTCAGTAGGGACACTCTGAATGAAAAATCATTAATAATTATTAATGATTTTTCATTCAGAGTGTCCCTACTGAGCCATTGGTGTAGATTGTTATCCACATAGTCAAAATTATTTTCAGTTGTTCAAAGTTCAGTGAAACTGAAATGTTGTTGACCAGTAATAATTATAATTATTACTGGTCAACAACATTTTCCCAATAGAATCTGATAGTGTTTCTAGTGTAACTTTTCATGCTGAACTTAAAATTTTAATCAGAAATTTTCCATCACCCATGGTTTAGGCGTGACAGCCTTTTTTTGGTATTGGGATAAATACAGCAAAAATGCAAAAAATATTACGTAAGCATTTTTGCATAAACCTTATTACACTACACTGGTTTATCAAAATTATTTTTCTTTGTCCCGAAAGAAACAGCATCTTATCTAAATTTAACTCTTTGTGCTGATTTCAAATATACCATTAGTTTTTTCTATCACGCAAGAATTTTGAGATACACCTACTTGAAATTTGGAAATGTTTTCAATATATAGGCCTATATGAACGAAATATATTTATTTTATTGAAAAGTAGTGACAGTGGATTTTCTTCTATGCTTTGCTTGTAGTACATCCCTCTCGAGTGTCCAGCAGTAGGCAGCAAGCATACTGGGACTCCATTTACCTTGGTACCGCTTCTCCATGCTTGATATATCTTGATGAAACCTCTCACCATGCTCATCGCTTACTGCACCAAGATTGTCTGGAAAGAAATCCAGATGTGAATGCAGGAAATGGATCTTGAGAGACATGTTATATTCCAGTGCCTTGTAGGAAAGCAACAGATCATTAACTATGTCTCGGTAATTTTCCACCTTGACACTTCCTAAGAAGTTCTTGCAAACGTTTCTAAAGGAATTCCATGCTGCTGCTTTAACTTCATTCAATTTTAATATGTAATGGTGGTAAGTAAATATTTTCTGAATCGATCAGGGAAGGATTTAAAATATTTTTATGTCCTGTAGTAAAGATTTCACGGTTTGGCCAGCTTTTTTTAATGTAATGCCTTTCCCTATCTCTGCTATCCCACTCTCACACAGAAAACAACAAAATTTTGTATATCCAAGCTGTAATCCACGCAAGAGAGCAATGAATTTCAAATAGCTGCATATTTTCCAACCGTATATTTCTCTCATATTCTATCTTTTTCAAAAGCAGTTTCATGTTTTGGTAAGTCTCTTTCATGTTGGATGCATGTGCTAATGGCACTGATGGGACCTTATTTCCGTTGTGAAGGAGAACAGCTTTCAAACTAATTTTTGAAGAATCAACGAATAAACGCCACTCTTCTGTATCATGGTCATGACCAAGCGCTTCCATTAGACTAACAACATCATTGCAATATACACTAAATCATTCTCTTGTCAAAATAGATCTTGAAATTCACCTTGACGCTTGCGAAAAAAGCATACCTTTGTGCTTTTATGCAGCAGATTCCAGCCTTTTAACTTAGAGCCTAAAAGTTCACAGTTTTTTTGGATAAATCTAAATCACGTACGAGGTCGTTCAAATCTCCTTGGGTTAACAAATGAGGTCCAGATGAAGCACTTGCTTCAAAATTTGTGTCGTCCGACTGTTGCTCTCGTCTATCTGAATCATCGTCACTAAATATTACATTTTCAGGAGGCTGTGGCACAGGTAAAATATCACTATGAGGAACCGGTCTCATAGCAGAAGGCAAATCTGAATATTCAACTGTACGTCTTGATTTGGATGTAATACCTGTAGTCTTTGTCAAACAATAATAACAGTCTGAAGAATGGTCTTTAAGTTCCCTCCATATGATTGGAACCGCAAAAGGCATATGACGTTCACCTTTAATCCACCCTGTAAGATGTCGAACACAAATTACACAACAATGGTGAGAAGCCCAAGTCTTATCTTGGTCACCGAGTTTACAGCCAAAATAAAGTTGATAGCACTTTTTGATGAGCGGTGTAACGTTTCGCCTTTGAACTTTGAAAGTTAATTCCCCACAAATGTAACAAAAAATATCAGGAATATTAATGCAACGCCTCGATTTATAAAAGCAAATCGATAGAGAAGAATAAACTGACACTTCAAATTTACCTGTCACTTTTGATGCAAATCTATTAAACAAATCGTTAGGTTCAATTTAAATATATATGTTAAAACTGTTAGTTAGCAAATAACATTCCAGAGCTTGTCGTTATTTTTTAAATGAAAGCAAAACAGATTGCATTATGATATAAACATATTCAATTGAAAATTCAATGATTTGTTATTTAAATTAATATTTATGATTCTTAAAGAGCAAAATTTAATTAATAACAAATAAAATAAAACTTTTGGCTCCACATATCAACTCTTCTTGTCAAAAATAAAGCACTAGCTAATGTAATGATGTTTACTTAAAAAATGTGCTTACGTAACATTTTCTGCATTATTACTGTATATACCAATTTATAGAAATAAATGGTTATTCTGCAAGAACTATGGGTGATGGAAAACTTCCGATTTCATTTTTTAATTCAGCAAGAAAAGTTACATTAGAATCAACATCAGGTTTTCTCCGGCAAAAAAAAAGTTTTTTTTGTAGACCTGTGTAATCTCTCATTTAGTTGTTTTCAATTTTTTTTTATTTTGTCAATTCCCAAAAGCCTTATTTGATGGTATTATCTCGGCAATCTGATCGTAGTCTCTGCCATACTTCAGTCCTAGTCCTTTCAGAGTATTCCTGAAGTGTTAACAATTATATATCCTTTAAGAAATATCATATTCAACGCAACCTATTATTTTATATATTACCACATCTATCGTGAAATAGCATGTTAGCTCAGTGATGTGGTAATATATAAAATAAGTAATTGCGTGATATGTATGATATTCCTTAAAGGATTTTTTTATTATTTAGGAATCCCCTTATACAAGTGACGTGTACAATAGACGTATATATCGTCTTAAATTGCCACATATTCGCCCCGTTTTTCCGATTAACCTTTTACAATTCCCCCATATATCATTATAGACCAATATACTCTTTATTTATTTGTGTCTACTTTCAGAGAATTTTCAAACACAATACTTTTTAGAAGCTGATTAAATGAAGTAAAATTATCAGAATGAATAAAACAGCAAGGAATCATAGATAGAACACAATGTTAATTTTCATTTAAACATTGTTAACCGCTCTACACTCTCTATATTTTCTAATAAATTTCGAATATCGTATAACCCTTATTAACCCTTCGACCTTTTTATACATTTGCATATTAAATAGAGCTTTCTTTTGTTTACAATTATTCTGTGGGAATCCCTTTTTTTTTCAAATATATTTTCACACTAATAAAACGGCGCTTTGCAACTCGTACTAAAGCTTCTTTCCACGACAAGGATAAGAGTTACTAAAGACGACGTCGCACCCAACTCTTCAAGCGCCCTCTATTGGAGCCCTCTCTATTCAGTATTATTAAACCTTACTAGGTCATTTCAATCACCCCTCGATAGCTCAGTTGGCAGAGCGGAGGACTGTAGATGTTAAATGGTGATCCTTAGGTCGCTGGTTCAAATCCGGCTCGAGGGATTTTTTTTAAAGTGGATTTTATATATACGTATTTTTTAAAATCTTAAAATACTAGACATAATAAATGTCCCTTTGTGTGTAATTAGGATTTCTTGTCAACTTCGAGCATATTTTTGATTATATATATAATATAATACCTATTTCATTAACAAATAGAAAACTGAAACTATGTAAATAAGAACTCCTATAATAAGCCTATATATATTATAACCATTCAATATATCTCACCTTTCTATATATTTCTATATGTTATCAGAAGATATAGACAATTTGAAATTTCCCTAAATTTTCATGTAGATTTTTGTTTATTGATCGAGTAATTATTATTTTTTTAATTATTTCAAATACTATAGCAGCATTTAGATATTTAGGAAGTGTGCCAATTAATTAGTGAAATCAATGAATGTTTATTATAAATAGTGAGATCTATTATACTAGTATCGCGTCAAGTGTTGATTTTTAGGTTATGAAAGTATAGGTTAGCTTCTTCAATAATTGGTTGTAGTCTATATCCGTTGGGGGGTAAATAGTTACTTTATTGAACCAAACTAAATGTCGATAATTGAAATCACCGCAAAGGATTAGAGACTGGTCTTTGTAAATTTCGAGTGGATTTTTATTAAAAGTCAAATGTTCAATGAAAAGAGAATTAGGGTGAATATAGAAGTTAGAAATAATTATATTATTTCTGGATGTTGGAATAATTATTGTTGTACAAAATAAATTTGTAAAGTTTTCAACCTTTAATATCTTAATTTTTTTTTTTCAATACAATAATTGCTGTATATTTATCTTCTTTTTTATTTGAGCATACAATCTGAGATTAAATGTCATAAATAACATCATTGTGAAATACATATGGTTCTTGAATCAAAAGAATATCCGGTGGGTTAGATATAATATTGGATTGTAGTTCACTGGTTGCTATTAAACTCTTCCTGACGTTTTGTGCTCTGTATATACACTTTAAATTTTCATTCATTTAGAATAATTATGTGTATTAACTACAATGATATAAACTAGGTGTTTCTTATTCTTCATTTAGAGAAGAATATTTAGATTATTCTATCTAATTGTATTTTATATAGCGGGCAGACATTAAAATTTGGCCTATAATTTGTTGAACTATTTTTGTATTTAGCGTGTATCAAATAATTGTAACATCTCAGATCTCATGTGCAGCTGTGATTACCCTGTATTCCAGTTTTTACAAACTTTAACTTCGTTATAATTCTTTAATTTATGAGTCGGGTTATATTCAAACCAATTTTGACACTCCAAAAAAGCATTGGGCTCCTCTCCCGTCAAATTAATCGTCAAAACTAGACGCCATCTATTGACCCTCGCCGCAAACTAGCGGTCCCAGGTCGGTGACAAAGCCACAACACCAGCTTTGACAAACTGAAAAGCGTCCACCTAGAGACCATGGTTTCAGGCTAATGGTCCTCGTTCGCCTAGGGCAGACTTTATTCCACGAAATCCACACGGGATCCAATAGAATCTTCACAATCTGCCAAAGAGGTGTTTAGCTGGTAAAGTGGCTGGGCCAAATCTGTAGCCAAAATATAGAGATAAATTTGCCGGGAGGAAATTGATCTAAAAAAGCATAGGGCTCCTCTCCCGTCAAATTTACATCTATATGTCAGCCATAGATTTGGCCCAGCGACTTAGCCAGCTAAACACCTCTTTGGCGGATTGTAAAGATTCCATTGAATTCCGTCTGGATCTCCACGGAATAAAAAAACAAAAAAAAAAGTCGGTGGACGAGTGGGTAACACCCTCGATTCCCGACAGTCATGAACCGGGATTAAATCCCGCGTTAAAATTTTGTTTAATATGTGAATAACCTTCACATATTATTCATTGTTCAATTATCATGAACTAGGTTGCTCTTGCTGAGCGGTACCTATTTATGTGATTTGAACCAGATCCACGGAATAAAGTCCGCTCTAGGCTGACGAGGGCCATTAGCCCGAAACCATGGTCTTTAGGTGGACGCTTTTCATTTTTTCAAAGCTGGTGTTGTGGCTTTGTATCCGACCCGAGGCCGCTAGTTTGCGGCGACGGTCAAATGACGCCTAGTTTTTACGTTAAATTTGACGGGAAAGGAGCCTTATGCTTTTTCAGATCAATTTTCTCACGGCAAATTTACCATCTAAATTTTGACATTGTTTAACAAAAATTTATCCTGTATACAACACCGCTCATATTCAGTGTAAATTACATTATTCATTTTCTTAATTTATGATAAACTTTTATAGAGACTCTTAAATTCAAATTTTGATAGGGTGCAATTAGATATTATTGCAAAAATATATTTCATTTTAATTTCCATTCCCTCCAATTCCAAATTCATTCCGTATACCGTTTGTACAAATGACGATGGTTCGGTTAATTTGCAAACATTTTAAAAAATTATTGTTGGAGCTCTCTTGACCTGGGTAGGTAAATTTTTCTTACTGCTTTCAGTTCTTCTGACTTTTCAAATTCTTCTCGTAGTATACCCGGCGTAGTTGTATACCTGGGTTAGTATATCCGGCGGACTAGAATATTTTATAATTACTGATTTTTTTTTTTGTGTGTTAATCATTTTGTTACCATGTATTTTCAATATAATATAAAATGTGAAAATGTTAAACAAAATTATGATATTTTTTTCTCAATTCAGTATTATTAAACCTTAATAGGGCAATTCAGTCACCCCTCGATAGCTCAGTTGGCAGAGCGGAGGACTGTAGATGTTTAAACGGTGATCCTTAGGTCGCTGGTTCAAATCCGGCTCGAGGGATTTTTTTTTTTATAAATAGGATTTTTTATATACATTTTTTTCAAAGCTTTAAAAGATATGCTACATGTCTAAAATTTGGGCCTCTTGTCAATTTCGAGCATATTTTCCATTTTATACATACAAGTTTGGTCAATAAATAATGCTCAAACGGCACTAAACTTTTTCAAATTGAAAACTAGAAAACGAAACCATGTATATAAGAACTCCTATAACACAGTTTCCTCTAATTAATAATAACCATTCAATAATTCCATCTTAAAATAGTGTAAACATTTAATTCAGCGTTGTTGCCAACTTGAAAAAGCACTTTGGTAAAACTTCTCATCCAACTCTCTGAACCCCCCTCTAACAGCTTGGAGTGAAATTGCATCACACTTTTTTCCCCGAATGTTTTATTACATTAAAAAAAAACAGTAGAAAGTGCCTGGTCAGGGTTGTACGCAGGGTGAGGCATCAAAGTTCCCACATATCTTGCAATCTTCGTCAAAGTCAGGTGGGCCCTGTGTGGTCTCGCATCATACTGATGAAATTTGATTTGGGTGTTTTAATGTTGGGTATTTTTGCTTCAATTTTGACCTTTTTAGATTTTCTAATGATTTTCAATACCTTTCTTTGCTGATGGAAAAAAATTCTTTCAAGTGTGTCCATGAATATCAGCCTTTGTTGATCCCAAAATACAGAGATCATTATATTGTTCTTGGAAAGGGAAAGCCTTGGTGTTTTATTTACTTCTTTCCAGACTTAAACAGGTACTCTATCACCCACCGTTGTCGAATTCTAGTGGTTACTTCAGGTTGCATAACTGAAAAAATACAAAAGATATCTAAAATAAAAAAGAATGTTTATTTAATGAGAAAACATTATTTTTATCATGATAAATATTATTCAAATATATTTCTACATATATAATGGTCTCTATACAGTTTATGTTTTACTACTTATTCACCCCAGCTCTTTATCCTTCACTTCCCCCGAATCTAGTGTTCACAGGATCAAGATCAGACGCAGTTTTCAATAATATTAAAGCTTCATCTCTCTCTTTAGTTCATAATGAAATACGATATTCCTTATCTTAAAGATAGAGGCTGCCTGGCCGGCATTCATAGTTCTTTAAAATAAAGACACTTCTGTCAGTAAATATTTTTATGATAATTTTTTCTCAATCTAGTGTTAATTAACCTTGCTAGGTCAATTCAATCACCCCTCGATAGCTCAGTTGGCAGAGCGGAGGACTGTAGATGTTTAAACGGTGATCCTTAGGTCGCTGGTTCAAATCCGGCTCGAGGGACTTTTTTTTTTTAAATAGGATTTTGTTTATACATTTTTTTCAAATCTTGAAAAGATATGATATACTACATGTCTTCAATTTGGCCCTCTTGTCAACTTCGAGCATAATATTTTATAATATAAAATAATAAAAAGATTTACTGGCTGAAGTATCTTTAATTTTAAGAACGATATTCCTTAATAAAATAACATTTTGCGTTTATCTAAGTACTTGCCGGGACGCAATATTCAAATTACATCAATGATTTTATTTCATTTAAATTTAACCATGAATAAATTATTATTTACAACAATGAATTTTGTTTTCATTAGGAATAACATTTTTAAAATCAAACTTGTGTCTATAGAACTTCAAAGAATATATTCCCTATGTGATAGATCACACACACAGGAAGATCTCAACAAATTTACTAAGATTAAATATTTGAGGTATACAGAATACGTTGAATAAAGGTCAAAGACTCTTCCAGTAAATACAAAGTAAAAACAGAATACGTTGGTTCAAATTTTGAAATAAACAAAACCTCAACAAACTGTTAACTTCTATATGAGTGCAATATAAAATTCAGGTAGGAATTTCTGTAATCTTTTTTTTTTTTTTCGGCTCAAGCCTTGCTTGCGGCTTGCGCCAGCTCTTACCACCACTGCAGCTGCACCTCCATCTCAGCATTCAACCACCAGAGGCTGCCCCGGCACAGATGTCCTCTACACCAACAGTTAAAAAAACGAGACTGCATCCTCCACCAGCATTCCGGAATATTTCTGAAAGACCCAAACTAAACAGCTTCTTCAGACAGCTTAGGATATGGTTAAAGAGCTTCTTTTTTTTTTCTTCTGAAAACTGGGCTCTTTTTTAAATTAATTAATTTTTTAAAATTCAATTTAAAGCGCTATGTCCCTCTAGGGACACTTGCGCTGTCATAAATGAATGCCTTTACATTTGTATATCAACATATATAGTCACGACCGTCTTTCCACCGTCAATTAATTCCTCAATTCCTCATGTCACGGATGCGCGCGCATCATCATTATGATCATTATCATAATCTAATGATAATAATAATTATTATTATTATTATATTATTATTATTATTATAGTCATCAACATATATAGTCACGACCGTCTTTCCTCCTCAATCAATTCCTCAATTCCTCATGTCACGGATGCGCGCGCATCATCATTATGATCATTATCATTATCTAATGATGATAATAATAATAATTATTATTATTATATTATTATTATTATTATCAACATATATAGTCACGACCGTCTTTCCTCAATTCCTCATCGGCCGCTGTCACGGATGCGCGCGCACAGGGAGGTCACGTGCTCGCCGGCAGCCAACGGGCGCGCGCCGCCGGCATTACGTCATAGATTATAAACACAAGGTAATAAGGCACAATTTGGATTATCTACTTATATAATTGCCTTATTCTGTCTGTGTGAAGTTCACTGTGTGAAGTTCACGGATAGATTTTGGTCAGAATGGATAAAATAAAAAAAGTGTCAAGGGATGGGAATCGAACCCACGACCTTCCGCTTACCGGGCAGATGCCATGACCACTAGGCTACCCTGTACATATTTTTCCGTTCACATTTTTATTTTTATATTTTCAAGACACAAACAGTTTGGGGCGGGACGTTTCACAATAGAGACATCCACGGCGCCAATTTATAATTGTAACGAATAGTATTTTAATTAAAACATTTTTAAAATATATACGCACTCGGGTAAAACCCGGGCGTTGCCCGGGCCATTCGTCTAGTACATATATATATACAATAATTAAGCCGTGAATAGAATAGTCATATGATGTTAACAATGAGAAGGAGAGAGAAAAAAACGAGAAAAAGAACTGTGTACAAAAGAAAGAAGTGTCTGGCAATATGTACAATCAGCATAATATAAATTATTAGTTTCTTAAAATATATTTGTTGCTATATAATTTAAAATATATCTACAAAAGGTATTGAATTTAATACAATATATTTCTTTACTGGAAATAAAAATACTTGGATCTGTTACTATTAAATTACACAGGTCTACAAAAAAAACTTTTTTTTTTTTGCACAAGAGAACCTGATGGTGTTTTTAGTGTAACTTTTCATGCTGAACTCAAAAATCTAATCAGAAATTTCCCATCACCCATGGTTTTTGCCTGACGGTCTTCTTTTAGTATTGGGATAAATACATGCATCCAACATGAAAGAGACTTACGAAAACATGAAACTGCTTTTGAAAAAGATAGAATACGAAAGATACGGTTGGAAAATATGCAGCGATTTGAAAGTCGTTGCTCTCTTGCGTGGATTACAGCTTGGATATACAAAATTTTGTTGTTTTCTATGTGAGTGGGATAGCAGAGATAGGGAAAGGCATTACATTAAAAAAATCTGGCAAAACCGTAAAATCTTCACTCCAGGATATAAAAATATTGCAAATCTACCCCTGATCGATTCAGAAAATATTTACTTACCACCATTACATATTAAACTGGGATTAATGAAGAACTTTGTCAAGGCAATGGATCGAAATGCCAGTGGATTTGCCTACCTAAAACAAAAAATTTCTAGTATAAGTGAAGCGAAGATTAAAGAAGGCATTTTCGTTGGACCTCAGATTCGAGAATTGCAGCAGGATGGAAATTTTCAAAATAGTTTGAATGAAGTTGAAGCAGCAGCATGGAATTCCGTTAGAAACGTTTGCAAAAACTTCTTAGGAAGTGTCGAGGTTGAAAATTACCGAGACATAGTTAATGATCTGTTGCTTTCCTACAAGGCACTGGGATGTAACATGTCCCTCAAGATCCATTTCCTGCATTCACATCTAGATTTCTTTCCAGACAATCTTGGCGCAGTTAGCGATGAGCATGGTGAGAGGTTTCATCAAGATATATCAAGCATGGAGAAGCGGTACCAAGGTAAATGGAGTCCCGTTATGCTTGCCGACTACTGCTGGACACTCAAGAGGGATCTACCACAAGCAAAGTATAGAAGAAAATCCACTGTCACCGCTTTTCAATAAATAAATGTTTCGTTCATATATGCCTATATATTAACAAGATTTCCAAATTTCAAGTAGGTGTATCTCAGAAATATTGCGTAATAGAAAAAAACTAATGGTATATTTGGATTCAGGACATGTAGATAAGATGCTATTTCTTTGTGGACAAAGAAAAATATTTTTTGATAAACCAGTTACGTGACATTGTTTGCATTTTTTACTGTATTTATCCCAATACTAAAAAAAGACCGTCACGCAAAAACCATACGTGATGGGAAATTTCTGATTAGATTTTTGAGTTCAGCATGAAAAGTTACACAAGAAACATAATCAGGTTCTCTTGTGCAAAAAACTTGTTGACCAGTGTTATTTTCGATTCTGTAGTCTTAAAAAACAGGATAATCTAGTAAAAGGGCTCTCGCTCAGTCCTGTGCCCATGATGAAAAAAAAATGTAATAATAATAATTATTAAATACTTACTCTATAAATTATCAAACTTCGCCCGGCTTCTTCCCTTGTGAATATTTGCGAAGAAAATATTGCTATAACCAATGTTATTTATTATAATTTTATCATTATCTAATATATTTCATAGGCGCAAATATTTCAACATCGCGCTTGATTGATTAATAAATAAAAAAGAGGGGATTCCAATTAATATGTAATTATTACTTTGAAAATATAGCAATCCATAAATAGATCTTTAATTAAAAAGGCATATATTTAAAAATGATATAGATGATATTTTGATCCAATATATGCCTTTTTAATTAAATAAGAATTTTTATTATCTTATTATCTTCTTCTATATATATAAAAATGAATGTATGTGTGTGTGTGTGTCTGTTTGTCATTTATGCCTGACCAAACCACTCACTGGAACGCCATGAAACTTTGGGAAGTTATTTAGTATAGTACTGGGAAGGTTTCTAGCAAATAAAATTTTTGAAATAACTTTTCGCTTTAAAATAATCAAGATAAATATTCTAATTTATCTGTTATAATTAAACAATCTGCTCTAAATATTATGATGATGATACGATGATTTTGTAATGTAGAAAATTAGGAAAGACAAAATTCAGGATGACACGGCAATTTATTTGAGACAAGAATAATGATACAATTCCAAGGCAAGATACTATTCCTTTAACTTCCAATTACCGAGGGAACCAATTAATATTGATTTTATTCAACTTATCGAGTATTTTTCAAGGGACCGGGAAAAAATGTTCACTTTATTGAGAGATTCGTTAGACAAACCTTTACTCGGGTAAAACCCGGGCGAAGCCGGGTACCTCTATACAAGAATAATGATACAATTCCAAGGCAAGATACTATTCCTTTAACTCCAATTACCGAGGGAACCAATTAATATTGATTTTATTCAACTTATCGAGTATTTTTCAAGGGACCGGGAAAAAATTTTCACTTTATCGAGAGATTCGTTAGACAAACCTTTACTCGGGTAAAACCCGGGCGAAGCCGGGTACGTCCGCTAGTCTTTCTATAAAAATATCGCTTCTCAGACACAAAGTTTGGAGCGGGACGTTTCACAAGAGTGACATCCACGGCGCCAATTTATAATTGTAACGAATAGTATTTGAAAATCAAAATAATATAATTTTCAAATATCGTTGTAAAAATTTACATATTTATTTTTATATTTTAAAAACACACAAAGTTTGGAGCGGGACGTTTCACAAAAGTGACATCCACGGTGCCAATTTATAATTGTAACGAATAGTATTTGAATAAAAACATTTAATCGGGTAAAACCCGGGCGTTGCCCGGGTCATTCGGCTAGTTAGTGATAAAGAAAGGCCAGGTAGACCAACCTCTGTAGTGACGGACCAAAATATGGCTCTAACGGAGAAATTGATCAAGAATAACCGGCCAATGACGACTTATAAAATTTGGAAAACGTTCCTTGTATAAATTAAGTATTATTAAGTTTGTATGTTTGTTTGCTTGTTTGTTTGTATGTCCGGTATACAAATTCTCAGTAGTTCACTAATTCAAACTAAAATTTCCATACATAGGTAAAAAATACGGGGAAGTCGATAGGCTATTTTAAAAAATATATATAAATCAATTATTAAAACTATATATTCAAATTATTCTACTTAGCTCACGAACAGCGCCCTCTATCAAAGATTAGATTAAATTATGCTGATACAAACAAATAGATAATGCTAATAACAAACAATTATTAAAAAAATCTTATCTACAATTTTTACAATTATTTTATTTCCAAAGCGCTATATCCCGCAAGGGATACTTGCGCCAAACAAGGAGAAAAGTCTATTTACATGAGTTATTTACATTATTCAACGAATAAAAACATTAGAGATCCAGATTTTGTAGAAATTTTAGAATGTATTTACAAAATGAATTGAACTTTAGATATGATTTTTTATTGGAAATCAAATCGTTTAATTCATAAACAACTAGTTCATTCTTCATTCTATAATCTTGAAATGCTGGGCAGTCGATCAGTAGATGTCTTGAGGTTTGTTCCTCCATACCACAAAAGCAACTTGAATCCTCCACTGCCTTTATTCTATTTAAAAAACTTTTGAAATTTCCGTGGTTTGTAACAAATTGAGTATTATAAAAATTTGGACGAAAGTATTTAGGGATTTCTTGGGGAAAAAAGCTTAAGAAAGTATTATTTGCTTCGTTTTTCAGAACATTCATTCTTGATTTGAGAAAGGTATCTATAATTCCTGGAATAAATGGGTCATAAATTTGTTGATCATCTGTGGATAAGTTTCTCAGATCAGATATCATGATTCTGGATTCGATAAAGTCTGAGATCAGAGGAATGTTGGCCAAACTATGAACACAGCTATATGATGTGGATTTATAGGCTTGTATACACCATGTCAGTATTTGATATTGGGTTGAATTTAATTTTTGTAAACATTTTTTATTTAAATATTTGAACCAAATTTCGGCTCCATATGTAAGTATTGGTCTAAAAATGGATTTATATAAAGTTAGCCTTTTCTGGGTGCTTAGACCCCAAGATTTCCCGCAAATTGAGAAGAGATAATTTTTAAAACGTTTTGTACGATTTACTATTTCTTCTATGTGGTATGTAAAATTTATTTTGTTTCTTCTTCTGTGATTTGCAATTATTATTCCTAAAATTTTGGTCTTCAGAGTTGGTATGATTATTTCATTATTAAATTTGATTGGGATTTTTTCTTTGTTATGTAAATAGAGTATATTAGTTTTCTCTAGACTTATTTCAAGTTTGTTACTCTTACACCATACATCAATCGTATTTAATGCTTGTTCTATAACTAATTTCAGGTCTTTGCAATTGTTGTGCCAGCATATAATTGAAACATCATCTGCATAACATACCACTTCACTATTAGGAACTTGATATTTGATCAAAAGATCGTTTAGTAATATTATCCATAGTAGTGGAGATAGCGGGCCACCCTGCGGACATCCCTTTGTAATTTGTTTATTTATTGTTAAGTTCTCATATGTAAATTTCGTTTTCCTCGATTTGAAATATGATTGAATAGTCCTTATTAAACTTTCCGGCAAATTATCTTCATCTATTATTTTTAAAATCGCAGGCCACCATGCGTTATCAAAGGCTCCCGCAATATCTATTGTGACCAGAGCTGTCAGGTCATTGGTTTTGTGTTCCATTATTATATCGATTATATTATTCAAGGCTGTAATAGTAGATTTTGACTTGATGAATCCATGCTGTTTGGGACTTAATAAATTGTTTTGCATATAATATTCATAAATTTTCTTTTTAATAACTTTTTCGTAGATCTTAGACAGATTAGATGTTAACGAAATAGGTCGATAGCTTTTTATTGATTCGACGTTAGATTTGTTTGGTTTCATTAGAATTTTTAAAACTGTCGTTTTCCATTCTCTTGGAAAATATCCCATCTGAATACATTTATTTAATAACGAATGTAGCACAGGAAGTATCAGAGTCTTTGAGTATTTTATCATGTTATTACTGATATTATCTTGACCTGGTGACTTTTTAACATTGGTATTGTCAATTAGATATTCTATTTCTTCGGTATCAATATGGATAGCGCTTGAATTCCTTAGAAAAGGTTCGTAACTTCTAACCAATTCTTGTTGATGGTTGTCTTGATCAATTCTGTCATCTGCAATTAATACATTTATTATGTCTGTAATGCGTTTTTCTTTATCTGATTCTTGATTGTTGTCTATTATGGGAAGTCCTTTTTGCTTGTTTGAGGATTTGAGCTTTTTGAAAGTTTTATATGCGTTACCAAAAGGATCATTTGATTCATTTTCTTCGATGAAAATTTTCAAACTATTTCTCTTTGCTTTCTTTATCATATTATTAAATTTGTTTCTGACTTGTTTAAATCTTGTTGCATCGATAGTCTTACTGTGATAAAATAAATTTCTTACGTAATGAAAATGTGTTTTCATTAGTTCAAGTTCTTTATTCCACCATTTTATACCTGCATCATATGCGTAATTGTTTGATTTTACTTTTAATGATATGTAAGCTGCTTCTATTATGTTATCCGTGAGTTTGTTTACAACTTTATCAATATCCGTGCAATTTTCCACCATATCTGCCTCATTCTTTAATTTGATAAATTCTTGATACTTGAGATTTTTGGAGAAATTTGTCCAGTTGGCGTGTTTTTCATTGAATTTCCATGTAGAATTCTGTTTATCTTTTATATAATTAAATTTTGAGTGAATATCAAATTGAATTGCCAAATGATCAGAAATATTCGTCAGTGATGAGGTGGTCCAATGTCTGATCATATTTATTGAAAGTCTATTCGAGATTGTTAGATCTACTATACTTGCACCTCTACATGTTGGAGTTTTATCGTTGTGAATGTACAAGTGATTTTCATTTATTATTGTTTGCAATTTGTAACCATTTGAATTTGTTATTTTATCGAACCAGATTGGATGACGGGAATTGAAATCTCCGCATAGGACTATAGGGTTATTTGAATAAGTATTAATCAAGTTTCTTATAAAATCTAAGTGAGTATCATTACAGGAATTGGGATGAAAGTAAAAATTTGCGATTACTACAAACGAATTTGAGGTTATGACAGATATTGCAGTACAGAATTGATTCGTAAAATTATCTAATTTTTTGAATTTTATATTTTTATTTACAATGATTGTTGCTGTGTAAATAATTTCTGAAGTCTTTGAATAAATTATTGGTGAGTCTAAATCAAATATAACCTGTTTATTTAAAACATATGGTTCTTGAAGTAATATAATATCGGGTGGATTATTATTCGTTGAAATTGTAAGTTCGTTTAAAGCTGTCATACTTTTTCTAATATTCTGTTGTAAACATTTTATGTTTCCTCTATATGGTAGAGCAGTGATCACCATGACTACAAATAACTAAATTCGTTATTCATTCCTCTTCTGAACCGATGAGATATTGAGTTCTTCTCACTGTTCTATCAACCTGCAATTTATATTGAGGACAGTCATTTGTATTTGGTTTATGGTTAATCGGACTATTCCTAAGTCTTGGATTCTTTGAACAGTTATGACATTTTAGCTCTTTAGTACAGACGTGATTGCCCTGGGTTCCACATATGCAACATATTTGTACATTTGGACATTCTTTTGTTTTATGGTCTGGATTAAACTGAAAACAATTTTGGCATTGTTTTACTAGGATTTTATCTTGTATCTGACAACGTTCTAGGTCTGTATATAATGTATTGTTCATTCTTTTCATAAGTTGATAGGCTTTTGGTGAAACTCTCAGGACTATGTTTTGGGTTGGTGTGTTAGATTTCATTACGAATAATATCTTGATTTCATCTTCCATTCCGTTCAGCTCCTGATTCATATTGCAAATCGTATTTACAAATGTGGCTGTATCAGTTAGTTTGGAAACGTTTTTCACCACCACTGTTGGATCTCTTTGCTTTGGAACAAAAATTTTGCTTATTGTTTTTAATTCCTCAGATTTGTTCAATTCCTCTTGAAGTGAATTCATCTCTGTCATATTAGGCAATTTTATAATTACTGCGCTTCTTGTGTTAAACATTTTGTTGATTTTTATCTTTGTGCCCTTGTCTCTAATTTTCTTTATATCCTTAGAAATAGCCTGTATAATGGTTGAAGTAGGTTCATTGTTGGCTGGTGTTGCCATAAGCGTGAATTCTCTATTTTGAATTTGCTGATGTTTTACGATCAAATCTGATACATTTTCTCTTTTTGCAATTTGTGCATAAGAAGGTCTATAAACTGAAATATCCTTTTCTATTTTATCAATCCTGCTGTCCATTACCTCTTTGATGGCTTCGGTTATTGTTTCTAGTTCAAATTCCTTTTTTATTTCTGTTATGGAGGAAATACCATCTTTTATTTGGTTTATATTTGTGCCAAGAAATGTCAGATCATTTTTGGTTAAATTTTTTTGAGTACTTTTAAATTTATTTGTGAAGTATTCAAGAACTTCATCAAGTTTTAATTTAATTGAATCTACAGCTGATTCCATTTATTTAGTTTCGTATAAGAATCTAAAATAAAGAGCAGTAAATTTGCATATTTTTATAAAATGAAATTTTTGCATAAAGTTTGCAGTAGTGAATTTAATTGTGTTTATTTTTAAAAATCCAATAGATTCAGCAAAGAATAATGTAGTATTACAATAACTATTAATTAACTGAATATATAATATATAATATCTATGCTATAAACAATTTTCAAAACAAATATTTACCGGAGCTAAGGCGACACGCAGCCGGTCGGATCAGCCTCCTAGCGGCAAAAATCTAAATATATATCACTCGGGTAGATATGCACACGGGTCAATCCCGGGGCGAAGCCCGGGTCACCCGTCTAGTATGTATATAAAATCAGATAAAAAAAAAAGTCCATCGAGCCGGATTTGAACCAGCGACCTAAGCATTACCATTTTACATCTACAGTCCTCCGCTCTGCCAACTGAGCTATCAAGGGGTAATTCTAGTGACCTAGTAAGGTTTAATAATACTGAAATAAGAACAAAATTTATAATTTCGTTTATATCCTTTTCGCATATTATATTATTTCAAAATAAATACACATATTCGCGTTAAAATGATTTATAATCACAGCTTAGGCAATCTGTTGTTATTCATTCTCTGTATTCTGAGAAATTATTTCAAGGTTAATTTGGTAGATTCAACATGAGTGATACTCTGGCAGTTTCTAATGTCCTGGGGTCTATCTAGGTAATTTAAGAATTTTTTATAAAACTATTTTGTATTTGCTCAATTATTTTGTTGTAATCACAAGCCTAAATTGGTAATATTATCATCATTTTCTTTTCTTTTTCAAATTTTTCTTTCTCAAATTTTATTTCACTTTAAAGTTACAATAATATATATTTCCATAACAAATCATATTTATGTGTGTTGAAGCATTAATTCGTTGAACAAACATTCACTCGAAGAGGACCTGGGCGAACCCGGGTTATCCTTTCCTTTTCCTTTATATCTATAAAAATGAAATCCAAAATCGTTGTTTGTTATCGCGTTGCGCAAATTCTACAGAATCAATCATAATGGAATTTCGCATGTAGGTAGCTGGAGATTTCGTTTAACATATAGGCTATTCAAAAAACTAAAAAGGTTGATGTGCTTTTTTTTATGCAAAACCAAAAAGCGTTAGTTCCAGCTTTTTGGCGCAGCACTTGTCGCGACGATAAATGAATTTGATTGGTTAATAATTTTACACGTAGTTTGTTTACACGATGAATGTTTTTGAAGGTAAGATGATCCAATCGCCGTGAAACTTTAGGAAGTTATTTACTATACTACTGGGAAGGTTTCTGGTTTGAATTTAATTTGAAATAAATATTCATTGCAATATTATTTACAAATTTCTACTTTCACTCGCAAGCAGCGTCTCTCGCGGTTTCTGGTGAAATTACATTTATAAATTGTAAAAATGCTAAAATGTGTTCCAAGTACACCTATTCCCCGATTTACACGGTACTTGTTTTACACGTTTTCGCTTTTACACGGTTTTCCAAATAAGTTTTTTTTTGTTTGTTTTTATCGCACTATTTGAACACATGCGCTGTGTACACATCTCACGAGGAATCCCGAGCTTATGTGCTGACTACATATTTTAACCTGTCAATGCATTTTATTTTTATTTCTGTGTGCACCTATCCCCCGATTTACACGTTTTTCTCAGGAACGTATCTACCGTGTAAATCGGGGGATAGGTGTATAATAAATTTAATTTGAGAATTTGGTAATATAATATTCCAATGACGTTGTAAAAAAACTTGGCATTTCAATATTAATATATATTTGAAGAAAATATTGTAACGTTTTTGTGTTAAATGTTAAAATGTTGTAATGTTAAAATATATTTTTCCATTGTTTATTTAAGTTGTTGTTGTTTTATAAAGAAGATGAATGTTTTTGTTTTTTTTTTTTATTTCGTCTCAATTTACAGGTGTTACATTCAAGCACAGCTCGCGAGTCACCTTGTCCTGGCTATTTGCACATGGCGAGTTGGTGGAGTAGAAGTGGTCCCCCTAGACCTTGTAGGAGGGCAGCTGTTGGGCGATGAGCTCTTGACTAAGCGTCAGGGCCGGGTCGTCGGAATCGGGGATTGATATCTCCTTTATTTTGTAGAATATCTTGTATGATTGGATTATTTGAATTTTGCATTTGAAGGTATAATTTCTTAACGGAAGTTTGGTACAAATCTTCTAGAACGGGTTGGTTCAATTCCTCCTTCAGTATCTTGTTTGATAGGTTGAATAGAGCTCCTATACTTGTCCGAAGGCAGATTCTCATGAATGCATTTATTCGATTTTTGTCTGTGGTTGTAATATATTTGCACCAAACTGGGAGTGCATATGTTACTATCGGGGGGATGCAACTTCTGTATAGAGTAAACCTTTGTTTTGTAGACAATTTGCTTCTATAGTTGAACAGACTTGATAATGTTATTTTTGCGATTTTTGCTTTCTTTATGATATTTTTGACATGCATGTTGAATTTCATCTTGAAGTCTAAGGTAACTCCAAGATATTTAACGCTGTCAGTCCAGTTAATAGGGCTCTGGTTTACCTTTAGGATGGATTGTGGCTTGAATATTTTATTGTCTAGTGGAGAAAAAATTATTGCCTGTGACTTTTTTGGGTTGATGTCTAATTTCCAATCATTGCACCATTTGGTTATACTGTTTATGTAATTTTAGAGTTGTGTAGTTATTATTCCTATTGATTTGGAGTTTGCTTATACTTCACAAATATATTCATCATTCATTCACTTAAAAGGTAAGCGCCTTTTACTTACAAGAGAAGAATCTGCGACCTGCTTAGACGTCTAAAGACAATATTAATATTATACATAATACTTATGTAATGAAACTTTAAAAGCAATCTAAAAACGTTATAGTCACCTACTTTACATATAGGGGATTTTACGATTTGGCCTCTGGTGATGAAAAGAATCAGATTGAGTCATTTATGCCTTATTCAAGTTTTGGTAGCTTAGAGATATGTAATAAATAATTTTAACTTTTAAAATATTAATTAGGAATTTTACAGCTACTATAAAAACTATTACCTTTTATATTTTATTATTATCACTATCACCTCAACTAATAGAAAAACTTACCGCATTCTCTGCAAACTCCAAAGTACCAGGTTATATATAATAAAACACATGAAATATATACACATATCATTAGTGGTTTCTAATTTGCGTTCCCTCTAAAATGGATCAGCTATTAAATACTTTATATTTTAAAAATATGTTAGCAACTTCAATATTATGACATTTCGTAGAATGGTAGTGTATATTTTTGTCCTTTATATGTGAATCATTCTAAATGAGGATCAATTCATAATATGTACATTCTAATAAATGGGCTTGCTTTTTGATTGAATAATTTATTATATTTTATTGAATGGCTTTTCACCCAAAGTGCTTGTGGCTCACCTGCAGCGCACGACTTGCTGCGTTTTAAAACAACAAACCTCGTAAAAGGTAGACGAATCGCCATAAAAACATTTGAAATTCAAACTTAATTAGTAAATCCAAAATAAGCCAGTCATTAAAATGTGCATAAATGTGTTTTTTTTTATCAATATCGCGATAAAAACATTTGAAATTCAAACTTAATTAGTAAATCCAAAATAAGCCAGTCATTAAAATGTGCATAAATGTGTTTTTTTTTTATCAATATCGCGATAAAAACATTTGAAATTCAAACTTAATTAGTAAATCCAAAATAAGCCAGTCATTAAAATGTGCATAAATGTGTTATTTTGATCAATATCGAACAAAGTTTCTTTCGCTTATTAACACAAAGTATATTTTCAAAGATAAAAAAAATTATAAATATAATTAAATAAAGCACTTTCTCTTTATTGAATACATAACATCAAAAAATAGTAATATTTACATATTTTCATCTAAATATTTCAACTAGAAGGAAACTACCTATTCTCTTTTTGCCGTCTCATCTCAGAATTTTTGCTCGTTACCCTGCTTATATCGAGGAGAATGCTCCTTTCCTCGATCACCAATTCCTTTTTACGCATTTCCAGTTGCCTTAGTGCTCTTTCACATTCATCACATTCTATTTCTAAAACGTAGTTATTCTCTTCTAATTCTTCTTTCTTTTTAATCACTTGTTTTCTTTCTAGTTGCACTGCCTTGATCTTCTCTTTCAGGTTTCTGCAATCTTCCACCACCTTATTGGTTTTTAATTCAATATCTTCTTTTTCTTTATATAGCGGATTCAGTTCGGGTTTTTCCGAATCTTTATGAGCCATAATTGCTTCCGACTCCAAACTATCTTTTTCAATTTTTAAATCATCGAGATTTTTTATGAGATTGATTAGATATTTAGCATACTTCTTTTCAATAGGCTCCATGTCTTTTGACTTTGTTAAATTGGCTTGACCTATTTTTTTTTCTTACAATTATAAAATGTAATGCAATATTTTCACTTAATGAATTGATATATTTACCAGTGATCAGGCGTCAAAATGTAATATATTACAATATCGATAACCCAAGCGCTCCTGGAACAACAAATTTTAATATTTACCAAAGAGGTTGAAATATTCTTTTTTTGCAAAATTATTTGATATATTTGTTTGTTTGTACACATAGGAGATATTCACACAGAATTAAAAATAATAATATTCTGTTAGAAGGAGTGAGAGAATGTGAATTTAATATTTAAAATTGATTTTTCTTAATATAAGAGTAAATTCAATAGTAGAGAGAGTCAAATTCAAAATATATATTTTTTATGAAATGAGAGAAAGAGATTTTAGATATGATATATTTTAATAATACAAGGTATGATCAAAATGTTCAAGTAATTTGTAAAAAAGAAAAATTCTGGAAGAGTTTTCAAAAAATAAAATTATCATTATAATCACGAGACCTTGTTATACAAGAAAATATTTCTTTCTTTCTGATATCTCAAATAAATAATTATATAATCATTTTTAAAAGAAAAAAAACAAAGGCGCGGCGTTTTTTTACAATGGATCTTAAAAGTGAACAAAGAGTATGCAAAAGGTTTGTCAAAAATTAGGAAAAACGGCGTCAGAAACGTTTCAAATGTTGAAATTGGCGTTCGGGGAGGCAGCCTTATCAAAATCAAAAACGTTTAAGTGGTTCGCCCGTTTCAAATCTGGTAGAGAGTCAACCCAAGATGACGCCCGCCAGGAAAGACCTTTGGAAAATCATGAAGAACTATCCCAAAAATTGGTACTTTAATAAGGGAAACACTAGAAACAACGATCAGAGAACTAGTAAAAGAAACAGGGGTTTCATAACGTGTCAAAAAATATTGACCGAGGATCTTGGACTTGAACGAAAGTTTTCGAAATTTGTTCCAAAAAATGCTTCATCACGATAACGCCCCAGCACACAGAACTCTTTCCGTGGGTGATTTTTGACTAAAAATAGCATGTTGATAATGCCTCATACTCCGTACTCGCCTGATTTGGCACCAAATGATTTTTTTCTTTTTCCTAGAATGAAGTCTGTTCTAAAAGGACACAGATTTGATACCGTTAATGCCATAAAGGAAAAATCGCTGAGCGTTTTGAAGGGCATTACTTCTGACGAATTTTCTGGATGTTTTCGGAACTGGGAAAAAAGAATGAAACGCTGTATAGATTCCCTCGGATATATTTTGAGGAATATTTACAATTTTTTGTATATATTCATCTAATAAATCTTTCATGACCCAATTACCCGAATTTTATTATCATACCTTGTATATATGTGAAATGAAGATTTAAAGGACCATATTTTATAGAGAATTTTACATAAAATACCAACTTATACTCTAAAAACCTGGTTATCCCTTTAGGGTCACCTTTTACAGATATTGAAATTTTAAACATTTATCTTTTTAAAAAAAAATGTTGATCATTTTTGCAATTCATATTAATTATTCACAATACCTACAATAATATGAAAATTGCGGTCCAAAAATGTCATTTCGGGCAAGTGATTAAAGAGTTAATCCTTTCCTTTATATATATATACTAGGTTACTCTTGTTGAGCTGTATCTAGTACCTTATCATTGGAGATTTGGTCTTATTACCTTGTGTTTATAGTCTATAATCCAAATTGTACCTTATCATTGGAGATTTGGTCTTATTACCTTGTGTTTATAGTCTATAATCCAAATTGTACCTTATCATTGGAGATTTGGTCTTATTACCCTGTGTTTATAATCTATAATCCAAATTGTACCTTATCATTGGAAATTTGGTCTTATTACCTTGTGTTTATGATCTATAATCCAAATTGTACCTTATCATTGGAGATTTGGTCTTATTACCCTGTGTTTATAATCTATAATCCAAATTGTACCTTATCATTGGAGATTTGGTCTTATTACTTGTGTTTATAATCTATAATCCAAATTGTACCTTATCATTGGAAATTTGGTCTTATTACCTTGTGTTTATAATCTACTAGACGAATGACCTGGGCAACGCCCGGGTTTACACGATGAAATGTATATTACATATGGAAGATGGACGTAGTTCCCGGAGGTCACCCGCGAGGCTTTTTTCTTGTCTACTTGGCACAGCTGTGTCACCAACTCTGCCCCCGCGCGCCAGGACCTCTTGATCGGTGGTCGGTGGGAACTTGGACTGTCCAACCAGCCGGCAGCCGGACGATCACATTTTCTCGGCGGGGGGGGAGGGGTGGTCAGGGGGCAGGGAAGTCACGTGCTCGCCGGCAGCCAACGGGCGCCCCCCGCCGTCAAATCGCCAAGCGTTCTAGAGGGCGCTGCTCGTGAGCTAAGTAGAATAATTTGAATATATAGTTTTAATAATTGATTTATATATTTTTTAAATAGCCTATCGTCATCCCCGTTATTTTTACCTATGTATGGAAATTTTGGTTTGAATTAGTGAACTACTGCGAATTTGTATACAGGTCATACCAACAGACAAACAAACATACAAACATTCATTTTTATATATATAGATAGATATATAAAAATGAAATCCAAAATCAATGTTTGTTATCGCGTTGCACAAAATCTACAGAATCAACCATTATGAAATTTCGCATGTTAGGCTATTCAAAAAACTAAAAAGGTTAAAGTGCTTTTTTTAATGTAAAACCAAAAAGTGTTAGTTCCAGCCTTTTACCGCTTGGCGGCAGCACTGGTCGCGACGATAAATTAATTTGATTGGTTAATAATTTTACACGTAGTTTATTTATACGATGAATGTTAGTCTGTTTACACGATTAATGTTTTTAAAAGGTAAGATTACCCAAGCCGTGAAACTTTAGGAAGTTATTTACTATACTACTGGGAAGGTTTCTGGTTTGAATTTGATTTGAAATAAATATTCTTTACAATTTTATTTGCAAATTTTCTACTTTCACTCGCAAGCAGCGCCTCTCGTGGCTTCTGGTGAAATTACATTTATAAATTGTAAAAATGCAAAAATGTGTTCCACAAGTATAATAAATTAGATATTTAATTCGAGAATTTAGTAATATAATATTCTAATGACGTTGTAAAAAAACTTGGCATATTAATATCCTTATCCTTATATCTATAAAAATGAAATGCGAAATCGATGTTTGTTATCGCTTCACGCAAAATCTACTGACTCAATCATTATGGAATTTCGCATGTAGGTAGCTGAAGATTTCGTTTAACATATAGGCTATTCAAAAAACTATAAAAGTGAATGTGCTTTTTTTTTTAAATAAAAAACCAAAAAGCGTTAGTTCCAGCCTTTTACCGCTTGGGCGCAGCACTGGTCGCGACGATAAATGAATTTGATTGGTTAATAATTAACACGTGGTTTGTTTACACGATGAATGTTAGTTTGTTCACACGATGAAGGTTTTTAAAAGGTAAGATTATCCAATCGCCGTGAAACTTTAGGAAGTTATTTACTATACTACTGGGAAGATTTCTGGTTTGAATTTGATTTGTAATAAATATTCTTTGCAATTTTATTTGCAAATTTTCTACTTTCACTCGCAAGCAGCGCCTCTAGCGGCGTCTGGTGAAATTATATTTATAAATTGTAACAATGCTAAAAATGTTTTCCAAGTATAATAAATTTAATTTGAGAATTTAGTAATATAATATTCCAATGACGTAAAAAATACTTGGCATTTCAATATCTCTTCTCTATATATATATAAATGAATGTTTGTATGTTTGTCTGTCTGTATGTCCGGTATACAAATTCGCAATAGTTCACTAATTCAAACCAAAATTTCCATACATAGGTAAAAGAATACGGGGAAGATGATAGGCTATTTTAAAAAATATATAAATCAATTATTAAAACTATATATTTTTAGTCAGAAAATGATGATGACGATATTGCTGTATCATGTTTGATTATCAGATACAAAATTATATCGGGAAAAATTCCAAAAAGCAGAGACCACGGGTGAAACCAGTTCATTATTTTGTATGCAGGAACAAAATTCTAACAGAAAAACATTCATTCGAGCAGAAAACAAAAGCCAGATCATCTTTCTATAAAAATATCGCTTCTCAAACACAAAGTTTGGAGCGGGACGTTTCAAAAGAGTGACATCCACGGCGCCAATTTATAATTGTAACGAATAGTAATTGAATAGGGTACATTTAATAGGGTAAAACCCGGGCGTTGCCCGGGTCATTCGGCTAGTTAATATATATATTTTTTAAATATCTTATTTGAAATTTAATAAATGTTTAAAAAAAAATTATGTGTTAAAATATATTTAAATGCATGTAACAATATTTATATACGTTTATAAATCTATATATAGGTGGATTGGATGTTTTCCAGAATATTTTTCAAAAATGTTCGTTTGGCAAACTTTTACTCGGGTAAAAACCTGGCGAAGCCGGGTACATTCGCTAAATACAGTTATTTACAAATATTCGTTTGTGGCAAGATACTATTCTTTCAACTTCAAATTACCGAGTGGACCAATTAATATTGATTTTATTCAACTTATCCAGTATTTTTCAACGGACCGGGAAAAAATTTCAAATTATCGAGAGTATAGACATGTGTAGATTCAGTAGGGATTGGATGTTTGCTAGAATCGTTTTAACAAATGTTCGTTAGGCAAACTTTTACTCGGGTAAAAACCGGGCGATGCCGGGTCATTCGTCTAGTTTTAATAATATAAATTAGTTTTAAAAATTGTAAAAAATAAATAAATGCATCGACCGGGAATCGAACCCGGGCCGCCCGCGTGGCAGGCGAGCATTCCACCACTGAACCACTGATGCTTATAAGAAATGGCCATATTTGGGTATTTATTCCATTCACAAAAGCAAACGGTGACAGAATTGTTGATGACTCTGATAACTGTATATATTAATCGTCATTTAATTTTTTTTTTCAAAATTTTCCTTCTCAAATTTTAGTTTACTTTGAAGTTACAATAATATATACTTGAGAATTTTTTATAAAGCTATTTTGTATTTGGTCAATTATTTTGTTGTAATCACAAGCCTGTGATGTATATAAATAGAAGGAAGGTGAATATACTGAATGATTCTATTATATAGAAGACTGTTAGAGTCGCTGGAAGGATGGTCTAAACCGCTGGTTTTCGACCGCTACGACCCGATCTCGTTTCCCACATTTAGCACTTTTTCCTGATTGAAAAAAAAAATGCTACAATGGCCCCCGATTATTGCAAAGGTCCAACCCCACCAGCGAGTGCAAGTAACCAAACGGGGCTCTGGCACATTTGTAAGTGCAAAGTCGAACTGCTTTTCACATGTACACATGTGGTTGCAATAACAGTAAAAGCAGTTGACTACTTCTACCCACCATGATTATCATGGCCTGTACCATGTGTACTAGGGATAATCAAACAAACAAACAGACTGTTAGTTCTTATTTTTATAGTTTTCCAATGAAAAAACCTTAATACACCTTATTTATTGACCTAACCTTGTTTGTATGAATGTATGGGAGTTGACAATGCGAGAAGTCCAAATTACAACAACACATGTATCATGTCTTTTTAAGATTAAAAAAAGGTAAATATATAATCCGATAAAAAAAAAATCCCTCGAGCCGGATTTGAGCCAGCGCCTTAATATTAATATCTGCCCTGATTTTCCAACTTAACTATCGAGGGGTGATTGAATTGACCTAATAAGGTTTAATTAAACTGAATGGAATCAATAATATTTTTTCGATTATATCCTTTTTACATATTTTATTATTTCAAAATACATACACATATTCACTAAAAATTATTTATAACTAGCCGAATGACCCGGGCAACGCCCGGGTTTTACCCGATTAAATGTTATTATTCAAATACTATTCGTTACAATTATAAATTGGCACCGTGGATGTCACTTTTGTGAAACGTCCCGCTCCAAACTTTGTGTGTTTTTAAAATATAAAAATAAATATGTAAAATATCTCAACGATATTTGAAAATTAAATTATTTTGATTTTCAAATACTATTCGTTACAATTATAAATTGACGCCGTGGATGTCACTCTTGTGAAACGTCCCGCTCCAAACTTTGTGTCTGAGAAGCGATATTTTTATAGAAAGATGATCTTGTCAAATTATATTGACAAATATTTGCATATTGCAAGTTGAATCATCTGACGCAACGGGAGACGGAAGCGTAAAACGCCCGCGAATCAGTGAACCTCCTTGCAACCTTGAGTTTAATCATCTAAAGGTCATTCACCAGAAAGTCACCAAGAAAATGGCTGACGTAGCTAAGTCCAACGGCATGACGCCGGAGCAGCTCCAGCCAATGCTTTCCCTGGTGGAATGGGCCCTGAAAGGCACAGATGATATCATCTTTGATGTCTATAATGGCATAAACCACGGAAAAGAATATCAACTACACAAGGAAAAACTCTACACCAACGCCGTTGCCAAACCAAATACCAAAAAAACCTACCCCTCCTCCAATAAAGCAATTGACTAAACCAGCCTCCAAAAATTTCGCAGCCGCCTATGAGTCCCATGTGGTCATTAAATCAAGCAACCCAGCTACAGACTCTCGAGAAATATTACGCGAGATCCAAAAAGCAGACTCATCAATTCTGAACTCCCCCGAAGTGGCAGCCTCCGTTAATGGGAAAGGACGGCTGGTAATTCACACTAAAACCATCCAAGGTGCATCAACTCTAGCGGCCAGACTCCAGGCCAACAAAAACATCCCAAAATCCCTAAACTGCACGGAAAGACCAACAATATATCCCAGATATTGCTTATTTGGCTTGGAGTGCTCCACGACCAACGATATGATAGTGGGAATCCTCCAAAACAACGATTTTATAAAAATTCTCCCAGGAAAAAGGCACATCAAGGTTGCCCACCGCCCAAAGGACAATCCCCATGGGTACACTACAGTCTTCCTGGAAGTAGACGATCAGACGGCTAATTTCCTAGAGCATCGAGGTAAGATGCCTATAGCAGGTTTAATTTTACGCTACGAAAGAAGCTACTCCCTGAAGCAATGCTACCGCTGCTGCAGCTTCGGCCACCGCGCTACTTCATGCCCTGCTGCCCAACCTATCTGCTACAAATGTGGTACGACAGGTCACGAGGGCCACGCCTGTCCCAACACTTCAGCAAAATGTCACAATTGCTGCAAGAAGGCCGGCGCTGTTTTTGAGCAGCTCAATCACTACGCGACATCCCGGGCTTGTCCTCTGGTGAAGGCCAAGCTGGCTCAACTCAACAAGAATGCATAGATCCTTCAGAGTTCTCCAATCCAACCTTAGGAAATCGCCTTCTGCAGTCCTCGAACTCTCCACCATTGCAATAGAACAAGAGGTAGACGCTATTTTACTCCAAGAATTACCAAAGAACTTTAAATGGCCTGATTCAAGCTTTGACACATTCATCCCAAATGAAAACAATGCACCTTCTGGGCTTGTAATACGATCAAATCTAAACGCCATTCCACTTAGCTCACCTGATCCAAACATCTCCACGGCCCTCATCCGGTTAGGCAACCAGGCTGTTGTCCTCGCTTCGGCGTACTGGCACAACAGTGTCCCGGATTTATCTTTCCTACCAACCTTGGAATCTGCAATAAACATAGGATCCTTCTCATGCATTCTTGGCATGGACGCCAACGCCCACTCTCCAACCTGGGGTATTGGAGCTACCCGCGACGCCCGTGGGGCCAGCCTGGAGGACTCTGCTTCACTGATGGGCCTACAGTTCTTGGGATCTCCCAACCATTACACCTGGTCCAACGGATCCCTGCGCTCTTCCATCGACGTTACCCTAGCATCCAGCTCGCTAGCCATTCACGCCACTAGATCATGTCTCCAGGAGATGGCTTTCTCTGATCATCTGCCAATCCTTACAAATTTCAATGACATCATTTCCACAGAGCCTATTTGCTCATGGGTTGAGACTTCATGTCTGGAAGAGACCTTCACTGCCTTCATTGGGTCCAGCCTCCACCATGTCACATCGCGTCTCCAGACCGCATTCACTCCAGGCGACATTGATGAGGTGGTTACTCTCCTCACTACCTGTCTTCAGGAGGCCTGCAATGTCTCCATGAGAAAGAAATCAAAATCTCCAAGGCCTTCAAGACCATGGTGGAACAAGGAGCTTTCAAAACTCCGCAATTTAGTTGTTGCTTTACGACGTTGCTATCAAAGCACCTCCTTTTATATCAGGAGCTTCTTTAAAGGTCTTTATAGAGCCTGCCACAACAAACTCAAGGCGGCTATAAGGCGAGAAAAGCATCTCTCCTGGATAACACTGTGCCAAGAGGTCTCCTCGGCCGCATGGAGCTCCATCCACCGATATATCTTCAAAGGCCGAAGAGGTTCTCTTGGGCCACCTCTGCTCAAACACAACGACGGCACTCCACTCACCCCAGAGGAAACCTGCCATGAAGTACTTCAGCACTATTTTCCAACAGACTGGACAGCGCCAACCCCATCAATTGATTGGCTCCAACCCTACAACCAAGAACCAGCCTTTACAGTGTCTGAAGTCCTTCGCGCGATCCGTCGATGCGGTCGGAGGAAATCCCCTGGTCCCGACAGGCTAGGTACCAGATGCCTTCTTCTTGGTGGGCCAACGCTGCATAAAACACTGTCACAAATTTTCACCAAATGCTTACGTCTCGGACACTTCCCAACACCCTGGAAATCCGGTCGGTTAGTTCTCATACCCAAACAAAACTCTTCTTCCTCCAACCAACTGGAGAAATACCGTCCCATCACGCTACTCAATGCCTTGGCCAAAGTCCTTGAACGGTGTATACTGGCGCGCCTGCAATGGATAGCGGATTACCAAGGCTGGTTCTCGCCCCAGCAGTTTGGCTTCCTTCCAGGGCGCTCAGCTGAAATGGCGCTCGATTCCATTAACAACAACATCAGTGAAGGCCTGCAGCACTGGAGGAAGACCTTGGCTATTGGTCTGGACATCAGCCATGCCTTCGACACCGTTCAAAGACACACCATCATTCAAGGCCTCCGCGACCTTAACTGCCCAGAAGAGTTGATTCAACTGTCCGCGAGCTTCCTCCGAGGAAGGCAGGTAATTTAAAACGCTTGGAACGCCACCCTTACCTCTACTACTCTACTTGGGGTCCCCCAAGGTGCAGCACTGAGCCCCTTCTACTTCAACATAGTGGCTAGGAAAATCCATCTCCTTCCAAGGCCAAACAAAAGTGAAATCATCAGTTTCGCAGACGATTTCACGGTACTGATTCACTTCCTCCGCAGATTCCCAACACGAGAGATCAATCAATTCCTAAAACAGCTCTTTCATTGGGGCAAGACTCAGGGGCTAACATTCAACCCAAGGAAAACCCAAGCCTGCCTCTTCCATTGGAAAGCCAAGCGTCCAGGCTATCTCGGGATACATTTCCAAAACCAACCTATTCTAATTGATAACACTATAAAAATCCTCGGTGTTACCTTTGATTCCAAAAGAAACTTCGTAAGTCACTTGGACAACATCCTCAAGAGGTGCAGGTGGATTCTCCCTCGACTAACCAGCACGATCCAGGGGCAGTTCGGATTAACCTTCAGCGCGGGCCGAAAAATACATAACATGGTGATCTTCCCAGCTATCCTCTATGGCTCTGGGGTTTGGGGCAAGCGGGCGTTCGACACCAATGGCATCCGGAAGCTACGTGGCCTCCATTACAAATACGCTAAAGCTTTAATCAGAGGAGGCCCGTGTACTCCAACTATCCCAGCAATCTCCCTCACAGGTTGTCCTCCACTGGATATATCTATCAAATCCCATCTAGCATACTTGGAAGCGCTAAGAGAAGGCCCTTTTGAGTCACGTCCCAGTCCCTCCTCGGTACCCTACCCACCTCTTAGAAGACCTCTCCAATTCTCCAAGTCACTGCCAGAACGGGCCACTATTGTTTATACAGATGGCTCTCGGTCAACCAATGGGGTTGGCGCAGCAGTGGTGCTCCCACCTCCCTATTCACCACTGAAACTTAAACTCCACAACAGCTGTACCTCCTTCCAGGCGGAACTTTTGACGATTCTTTATGCCACCAGATCTATTAGAATCATGCCGCGACAAGACTTTGTCATTGCTTCCGACTGCCAGGCAGCTCTACATGCCATCTGTCACCCCGATATCCCTAGAACCCCACTTACTGCAGAGATAATCAGAAACCTCAATACTCTGGACAATGTTCAACTCTGCTGGGTCCGGAGTCATTGCGGCATCGTTGGAAATGAACAGGCTGATGAAGTCGCCAAAGCCGCAGCTCAATCCAAATTGCCTTTACACTTCGCAACCCTTCCTAGGAAATATGTCCGCTCTCAAAGCAAACAGTTCGCCCTCCAACTATGGACCGACCTCTACACCACAGACCATGCTACAAGAAACCTCAGAAGAGTAGCGGCATCTCCTAGTCTTCTAATCTCAATTCTCCCAAAACTAAAATATTGCAACGTCACCTCTACAATTCTGACAGGACATGGCTTCGTTCAAATGACATCGCCAGAACCTCCAAAAACAACGACCCCGTATGCCAACACTGTCACCAAGAAAATCAAACAGTCGACCACCTCCTATTCAGTTGCCCATCCTACCATCTTCAGAGATTCCAGACCGCAACTCTACTTAACACCAGCACATTCAACCAAGAAGCACTGAAGAACCTCCCCAAAAAAAAAACAGCCTGGCGACATCTAATCAGTTGGATGTCAACTGCAACAAATAGACAATAAGTCAGAAGACAAACCCGGACAGTTGGCGACTTTCGTACGCTCCAGGAGTCCGGGTTATGTACAGAATAATAATAATAATGGGTCGAGACGGCGAGTGTTGTGGATTATCGTGTGGGGACGCTTAAAGTGTTCTCTGCGTGCTATATCCCTGTCTGGCAATCTCTTCGCATACCTGTGTAACCCCGGTTCAACCCCTACCTGAGCAGCAATAAAGCTTAGTACTGTTTTTTAATTTTATTTAACAAATTGTGATCTATTATTTATTTATTTTTTTGATGTTGTACTTTTGAGTCCACCATTTTCCTGTGTTTAAGTTACTCTTACTGTAGGCCCTAGTATATTGTATCTTGTGTTAACCCGTAATAAGTAACTTTTGTCAATCTGGCTTTTGTTTTCTGCTCGAATGAATGTTTTTCTATTAGAATTTTGTTCCTGCGTACAAAATAATGAACTGGTTTCACCCGTGGTCTCTGCTTTTAGGATTTTTTCTCGATATAATTTTGTATCTGATAATCAAACATGATACAGCAATATCGTCATCATCATTTTCTGACTAAAAATATATAGTTTTAATGATTGATTTATATATTTTTTTAAATAGCCTACCGTCTTCCCCGTATTGTTTTACCTATGTATGGAAATTTTGGTTTGAATTAGTGAACTACTGCGAATTTGTATACCGGACATACAAACAAACATACAAACATTCATTTTTATATATATAGAAGAAGAAGATAGAAGATATATATAGTTATAGGATGATATAAAAACATGTTTAGTCATATAGAGAGATATTTATAACCCAATTTTTTTATTCTAAATGTAAAAGTAATGTTTCCATACAGAAACGTTTCCATTGTTACTAAAACGTCAAGCCTCTTGAAACAAAACAAATTCAGTAAAATATATCTGTAGTCTTTTTTGATATTAAAATATATTCGTAAACGTTCTATTTCGGATTGTCAAGAAAAAAAGAATGTTTATCGCTGGACTACACTATTTATGTTTTTAAAATGTTTAATAAAATATTTGTTTACCTATAAGATGATATTTTCATGTTTCATATATTTTATATGACAGATGATATATAGTTCTTGAAAATAAAGATACCTCAGCCAGTAATTCTTTTTTGTTACCTCGACCTTTCAACAAAAATCTTCGATATATTCATGAATACTATTTAGAGTTATAATGATATAGTCATAATGATAATATTTATGAAAACACCATTCGTCTGAAAACATTCACTCGGGAAGAAGCCGAGAGATACTGGGTCATTCAGCGAATGTATAATTAGTATTATGATCACATTTTATAACTCACAAATATGTGAAGTAGTTTGTTATTTGTCTCATTTTTCAGATTTTGAATGGATCTAATCTATATATTCAGCTGATAGTAATCTTTAATATTTATTCAATACTAGACGAATGGCCCGGGCAACGCCCGGGTTTTACCCGAGTGCGCATATATTTTAAAAACGTTTTAATTCAAATATTATTCGTTACAATTATAAATTGGCGCCATGGATGTCACTCTTGTGAAACGTCCCGTTCCAAACTGTGTGTTTTTAAAATGTTTTAATTAAAATACTATTCGTTACAATTATAAATTGGCGCCGTGGATGTCTCTCTTGTGAAACGTCCCGCCCCAAACTGTGTGTGTCTTGAAAATATAAAAATAAAAATGTGAATTTTCATAAATATTTCATCATGTCGATTTTCTTTTTGCATTTCACCTACTAAATCGATAGAGATAATTACATTTGCAACATGAACTTAGGTATATTGACTAAATAGAAAACTGCATAGTAATAAAGATCATTTTTTAAAGGCACCATATCGTTTTTTTTTTCAATAAAATCGAAACAAAAATTAACGATAAATAACGATAATTGCCTTAAAAAGAAATTGCCTTAAAAAAAAAGAAACATTCGCGGTGATTTTGTCTTGCATTCGTTTATACAATTATTATATACGAATGACCCGGGCAACGCCCGGGTTTTACCCGATTAAATGCTTTTATTCAAATACTATTCGTTACAATTATAAATTGGCGCCGTGGATGTCATTCTTGTATAATATATAAATGAGTTTTAAAAATTGTAAAAAAAAAAATGCATCGGCCGGGAATCGAACCCGGGCCGCCCGCGTGGCAGGCGAGCATTCTACCACTGAACCACCGATGGTTATGAAAAATCCCATCCGTGAGCTTCAAACAGACAAACAGACAGAATAAGGCAAATATATAAGTAGATTACAAAATGTGTTGTACGGTTTCAATCTCCTTTATAGATTTCAGGCTCAAAACTAAGGACAAAAGATTTTTGTGAAAACGTCGAGTTAATAAAAAGATTTACTGGCCTAACTATCTTTATTTTCAAGAACTATGAATGCCGGCCAAGCAGCCTCTATCTTTAAAATGATATCTACTTATATATTTGCCTTATTCTGTCTGTTTGTCTGTTTGAAGCTCACGGATGGGATTTTTCATAACCATCGGTGGTTCAGTGGTAGAATGCTCGCCTGCCACGCGGGCGGCCCGGGTTCGATTCCCGGCCGATGTATTTTTTTTTTTTTTTTACAATTTTTAAAACTCATTTATATATTATACAAGAATGACATCCACGGCGCCAATTTATAATTGTAACGAATAGTATTTGAATAAAAGCATTTAATCGGGTAAAACCCGGGCGTTGCCCTGGTCATTCGTATATAATAATTGTATAAACAAATGCAAGACAAAATCACCGCGAATGTTTCTTTTTTTCAAGGCAATTTCTTTTTAAGGCAATTATCGTTATTTATCGTTAATTTTTGTTTCGATTTTATTGAAAAAAAAAACGATATGGTGCCTTTAAAAAATGATCTTTATTACTATGCAGTTTTCTATTTAATCAATATACCTAAGTTCATGTTGCAAATGTAATTATCTCTATCGATTTAGTAGGTGAAATGCAAAAAAAAAAAAAAAAAAAGAAATCTTTATGAAAATTCACATTTTTATTTTTATATTTTCAAGACACATACAGTTTGGGGCGGGACGTTTCACAAGAGAGACATCCACGGCGCCAATTTATAATTGTAACGAATAGTATTTTAATTAAAACATTTTAAAAACACACAGTTTGGAACGGGACGTTTCACAAGAGTGACATCCATGGCGCCAATTTATAATTGTAACGAATAGTATTTGAATTAAAACGTTTTTAAAATATATACGGACTCGGGTAAAACCCGGGCGTTGCCCGGGCCATTCGTCTAGTATAATATAATGGATGTTTCCTTAGTTTTGAGCCTGAAATCTATAAGGGATTGAAACCGTTCAACACATTTTGTAATATTAAATAAATATTAAAGATTACAATCAGCTGAATATATAGATTAATATATTAAAAATAAAAAGGCATATCCTGACCAGGAGCACATGTGTTTTCAGAAGGCAGAGCGCCATCTGGTGGAACAGAAATCAACTAAACATTGATTTAGCCTGTTCCCTGATATTTGGTCGCAGTGGTACAGCCTTCTCCACGCTGACGAGCGCCAACAGCGCGAAACGCGTTCGTGGATTGCTTTTCTTGATTTATCAAGAAATTGGGATGGCCAAATATCAGGGAAAGGCTAAATCAATGTTTAGTTGATTTCTGTTCCACCAGATAGCGCTCTGCCTTCTGAAAAGCCCCTGTCCTCCTGTTCAGGATATGCCTTTGTTATTTTAAACATCAACACCTGACCTTTTTATTATTTTTTCCATTGTTTTTTTTTTCATAGATTAATATATAATCAATTAAAAACCTGGAATGAGACAAATAACAAACTACTTTACATATTTGTGAGTTATAAAACGTTCATAATTATTATTATACATTCACTAAATGACCCAGCTTTTCTCGGCTTCTTCCCTAGTGAATATTTCCCAGACGAATGGTGTTCTTATAAATATTATCATTATGATTATATATCTAATTAGTTTATCATAAGTTTATCATATTATCATCATATTCTTGTGATTTTTTTTTTCGAAATTTTCCTTCTAAATTTTTATTAAAGTTACAATAATATATATTTGAGAAATATTTTATAAAGCTATGTTGTATTTGGTCAATTATTTTGTTGTAATCACAAGCCCGTGATGTATATAAATAGAAGGAAGATGAATATACTGAATGATTCTATTATATAGTAGACTGTTAGTCGGTGGAAGGATGGTCTAAACTGCTGGTTTTCGACCGCTACGACCCGGGTTCGATTCCCACATTTAGCACTTTTTTCTGATTGGAAAAAAAAAATGCTCCAATGGCCCCCCGATTCTTGCAAAGGTCCAACCCCACCAGCAAGTGCAATCAACCAAACGGGGCTCTGGCACATTTGTAAGTGCAAAGTCGAACTGCTTTTCACATGTACACGTGTGGTTGCAATAACAGTAAAAGCAGTCGCCTACTTCTGCCCACCATGATTATCATGGCCTGTACCACGTGTACTAGGGATAAGCAAACAAACAATTAGACTGTTAGTTCTTATTTTTATAGTTTTCCAATGAAAAAAAGCTTAATACACCTTATTTATTGACCTAACCTTGTTTGTATGAATGTATGGGAGTTGACAATGCGAGAAGTCCAAATTACAACAACACATGTATCATGTCTTTTTAAGATTAAAAAAAAGGTAAATATATAATCCGATAAAAAAAAAAATCCCTCGAGCCGGATTTGAGCCAGCGCCATTAATATCTGCCCTGCTTTTACAACTGAACTATCGAGGGGTGATTGAATTGACCTAATAAGGTTTAATTAAACTGAATGGAAATAATAATATAATTTCGAATATATCCTTTTTACATATTTTATTATTTCAAAATACATACACATATTCGCGTTAAAATCATCTATATATATAAAAATGAATGTATGTGTGTGTGTGTCTGTTTGTCTGTCCTTTATGCCTGACCAAACCACTCATTGGATCGCCATGAAACTTTGGGAAGTTATTTAGTATAGTACTGAGAAGGTTTCTAGCAAATAAAATTTTTGAAATAACTTTTCGCTTAGAAATAACCAAGATAAATATTCTAATTTATCTGTTATAATTCAACAATCTGCTCTAAATATTATCATGATGATACGATGATTTTGTAATGTAGAAAATTAGGAAAGACAAAATTCAGGATGACACGGCAATTTATTTGAGACAAGAATAATGATACAATTCAAAGGCAAGATACTATTCCTTTAACTTCCAATTACCGAGGGAACCAATTAATATTGATTTTATTCAACTTATCGAGTATTTTTCAAGGGACCGGGAAAAAATGTTCACTTTATCGAGAGATTCGTTAAACAAACCTTTACTCGGGTAAAACCCGGGCGAAGCCGGGTACATCCATACAAGAATAATGATACAATTCCAAGGCAAGATACTATTCCTTTAACTTCCAATTACCGAGGGAACCAATTAATATTGATTTTATTCAACTTATCGAGTATTTTTCAAGGGACCGGGAAAAAATGTTCACTTTATCGAGAGATTCGTTAAACAAACCTTTACTCGGGTAAAACCCGGGCGAAGCCGGGTACATCCATACAAGAATAATGATACAATTCCAAGGCAAGATACTATTCCTTTAACTTCTAATTACCGAGGGAACCAATTAATATTGATTTTATTCAACTTATCGAGTATTTTTCAAGGGACCGGGAAAAAAATGTTCACTTTATCGAGAGATTCGTTAGACAAACTTTTACTCGGGTAAAACCCGGGCGAAGCCGGGTACGTCCGCTAGTTTATAATATAGTTATAGGATGATATAAAAACATGTTCAGTCATATAGAGAGATATTTATAACCCAATTTTTTATTCTAAATGTAAAAGTAATGTTTCCATACAGAAACGATTCCATTGTTACTAATATGTCAAGCCTCTTGAAACAAAACAAGATCAGTAAAATATAACTGTAGTCTTAAAATATATTCGTAAAAGTATTTTTTCCGATTGTCAAGAAAAAAAAAAGAATGTTTATGGCAGAAATAATTATTACGTTTCTAAAAATATTTGTTTATCAATAAGATGATATTTTCATGTTTAATATATTTTATATGACAGATGATATATAATAAAATATATGAAAAACAATAAAAAAATAAAAAGGTCAGGGGTTGGTATTAAAAATAAAAAAGGCATATCCTGACCAGGAGCACATGTGCTTTTCAGAAGGCAGAGCGCCATCTGGTGTAACAGAAATCAACTATTCATTGATTTAGACTGTTCCCTGATATTTGGCCAACTCAAATTCTTGATAAATCAAGAAAAGCCATCCACGAACGCGTTTCGCGCTGTTGGCTCTCGTCAGCGTGAAGTAGGCTGTACCACTACGACCAAAAATATCAGGGAACAGGCTAAATCAATGTTTAGTTGATTTCTGTTCCACCAGATGGCGCTCTGGCTTCTGAAAAGCACATGTGATCCTGGTCAGGATATGCCTTTTTAGTTTAAATAAAATATATGTTTCCTTGTAGGAGCTGAAATCTATAAGGGATTGAAACCGTTCAACACATTTTGTAATATTGAATAAATATTAAAGATTACAATCAGCTGCGGGCCCTCTCTCTGTTGAAATCTTTGGTAGTAGAGGTATAGGGGTGAAAACTAAACAGTAGAACCTCCCTGTAAAGGACACGTAATTGCGGAGCTAAAGTGTACTTTAGCTAGAAGTGTCCTCTTACCGGAGAGTTGCTAAATAGTGAAAATGCTAATTTTACCTATGAAAACTGTCCTTTATAGAGAGGTGTCCTCTAGCGTGAGTGTCCTCTCATGGAGGTTTTAATGTATATCAATAAAATATAATATAAGGAAAATCCCCTCATTTATAATTCGAAGCCCAAGGGACCAAGTGATCGCCCCTTTGAATGTCGCTGGTGTCTCAAGTGACCAGATTTTACCCTCCCGTCTCTCTCTGGGTTGTCTGTAGGTTGGCTTTATTATTCCTGGAATAATATATATTATGACTTTTTTTTCTTTGATTACAAAAATACTAATAAGAATAAACATTCTATAAAAGCAAATAATTCACATTTCTTCAAACAATAGTTTGTGAAAACATCCAATCCAGCAGTACACGGGCATATTTTGAAATTTCTTCAAATGATGATGATTTTATTGATAATGAATTAAAACAATCATCATTATCTATACCAAATCTGAGATATTTGCACAATGAAGACTGAATCTATTCTTCTCAGGATAAATTGGCGCTTGTTACTCTTCTCAACCAAAGCCTTCGAATAAATTGTTTCAAAATTTTGCATGTAGTTAGCTGAATATATCGATTACCATATTGTCGCGGAGATAAATAAAGCAAGGGCAAATTAGGGAATAATTAATTTATTATAAAGGGTATTTACCTTCTAGTTCTCCAATAAAATTTTCTACAAGAGGTATTTATAGGGAGAGAGAGAGTCAGATAATAATATTACTTATCCCAAAGTAAAGATAATAATAATGAGCGTCGTCGGCAACCGAGGCGTTCCGTTTTCCTTATTTGCAGATAAGATTCCGAGAACCCCTCACACCTGTGGTCCCCCCCGGGATAATTGACATGTGTCCCATCTGAATGGAGCTTCTTGACAATATAATCCATTCAAAAACCTGAAATGAGACAAATAACAAACTACTTTACATATTTGTGAGTTATAAAACGTTCATAATTATTATTATACATTCACTAAATGACCCAGCTTTTCTCGGCTTCTTCCCGAGTGAATATTTTCCAGACGAATATGTTTTAATAAATATTATAATTATGATTATATCATTATAAAACTCTAATTAGTAATCATGAAGATATTAATTTATATATTATCATCATTTTCTTTTCATTTTTTTTTTTTACTTTCTCAAATTTTATTTCACTTTAAAATTACAATAATATACAGTTAAACCTGTCTATAGCGCAACCACTTGGGACTCACCAAAATAGGGTTCTATAGACAGGGGGTGCTATAGACAGGTCACTTTTAATGTAAATCGCATCGTACTACGTATTTAAAATCGGGCGCTATGGAGAGGAAGGCGCTATTTAGAGGGGGCGCTATAGACAGGTTTAACTGTAAATTCACATAATAAATAATATTTATATGTATGTGTGGGTTTTCAAGCATTAATTCGTTGAACAAACATTCACTCGCGAACCCAGGTTATAAGATATAATTGCAACGGATTTTTAATTTGAAAAAGAGCATTTTATTTCATACATATGCATTCAGGTAAAATGCACTCGGGTAAATCCCGGCCGTTGCCCGGCCATTCAGCTATTTAGATATACTAGACGGGTGACCCAGGCTTCGCCCGTGATTTTTTTTATAATTGTTTGTTATTAGCATTATCTATTTGTTTGCATCGGCATAATTTAATATAATCTTTGATAGAGGGCGCTGTTCGTGAGCTAAGTAGAATAATTTGAATATATAGTTTTAATAATTGATTTATATATATTTTTAAATAGCCTATCGTCTTCCCCGTATTTTTTTACCTATGTATGGAAATTTTGGTTTGAATTAGTGAACTACTGCGAATTTGTATACCGGACATACAGACAGACAAACATACAAACATTCATTTATATATATAGAGAGAAGAGATAGAGATGTATAATATATAATATATATATATATAGATAGACCGGAATATACCGGAAACGTAGAAACACCAACGTCGAAAAAGAGACCCTTTAAGGCGTCTCAAGATGATAATCTCGATCAACGAGAAAGAAAAAGACAAGAAAAAAGGAAGAAGTCGACCCCCCCAGGAATGAAGACAATCCTACCGCTGTCCACTGATATGGAGACAGAGACAGAAAATATCACAGACAAGTCCACGACATCGATTATATCCCTTGACACTGAAAATGATACCTACAAAAATATCATCGAATTCATCATCTGTTCAGACGACCAAATCAACACCATAAGAGAGATGAAGAGAAAAAATCATTCCCTGGATCATCAAATACAAGTCTTCGCCGAGACACTCCGGGAAAGAAGAAAGAATCTCGAAGACCCTGCAGTGACTTGAAGATGATCTACGACAAGAAAATAGAAGAGGCCGAATGGATCATGAAGAAGTGAGACGAACAAGAGGATATCTCCAAAGAATTCTACGCGAATATTAGGGCTGGAATTTATCCCTGAATGTTACTACCCCTCGACTGTACTTGCCTTTGACTAAATAAAGACCGTTTTTATCGTGTAGATAGATAGATAGATAGATAGATAGATAGATAGATAGATAGATAGATAGATAGATAGATAGATAGATAGATATAATTTATAGAAAACGCCAAAATTATTTTTTATATTACAATTCTTATAATTACTAAACCTTTGATGAAACACTATAGATAGATTGGACAAACAGACACTGGGGTACTCTACGAGGATCATTCGTCTAGCGAAAAAAAATATTATCGCGACTTTTGGATGAAACCATCCGGGAAAACCAAATTATGGTCACCTCTTCAGATTTCTACAAAGTTTCCGAACATCTGGGGTTTCAATATAATTGAACAAAACTGCGCTGGGACATTACGAAGTGGAGAGTACACGGTGTGTCCAATAAATAATGAGACCGGTCAAAAACAAATAAAAAATGAAATGATAATTTTTTTAAAAAGTCTATTTAAAAAAAATAGAAAGCTTCAGCTACACGGTGGTATATCACATCACGTGATTGCGCGCGCAGTCGATAAATTGTAAGCTTGTATAAAGAACGCCTTGCATAGCAACTTCTAATTTGTAATGGATAGAAAATTCGAACAACGAATTTGTATTAAATTTTGCTACAAAATTGGGAAATCGGCTTCAGAAACTTTAGATTTGTTGAAATTGGCATTTGGAAATGAAAATGTAAATAAGCCCACCACATTTAGATGGTTTTCACGATTTAAAAATATAATGGAATCGGTGAAAGATGAGAAGCGTGTTGGACGTCCAATTCTGCACAGGAACCCTGAAAATGTGAGCCAAATTTCAAATTTGATAAAAGAAAATCCACGAATAGGGAGGGTACGGGACATTGAGGAAGAAACAGTGATATCAAAATCATTAGTTGGATCGATAATTAAAGAAGACTTGCAGTTAAAGAAGACACCTTCAAAATTTGTCCCTAAAATGCTCACAATCCAACAAAAGGAGAATCGCGTTGAAGTTGCCAAAAAATGCTTGAAATGGTGGAAGAAAACCTTAATTGGAAGGAAAAAGTAATAACTGGAAACGAGACATGGGTTTACGGATATGACCCGGAAACAAAACGCCAATCCATGGAGTGGAAAGGAAAAGATGAACCAAGAACGAAGAAATCCCGACTTTGCAAGTTAAAAAACAAAGTCTTATTGGTCACGTTTTTTTGACATAAAGGGAATTGTGCATTATGAATATCTAGAGCAGTGATTCTCAACCTTTTTTTTTTTTTTTGTTGCGGCATTATTTTAAAGATTTGAAAATTTGGCGGCACAATTTTAGAATTTCGCGGCACACTTTTGCTAACTTGAATGCAAGAAAATTCAAATTATGTATCAATATTTCTATGCAAAATATAAGTAATATACATCTCTAACATTCAATTTGCTAATTTCGTTATTTTAAAAAGTAAAAAAATGAAAAAGAAAAACCAATACAAACGTGAACATAATCATATGACTAAAATTCGGCGGCACATTTTTAGAATTTCGCGGCACACAAAATTACCGCGGCACATTGGTTGAGAATCACTGATCTAGAGGAAGGTCAAACAATCAATAAGGAGTCTTATTTAAACATTATGAGACGTGTACGTGAATCAATTCGTCTGAAAAGAAGTGAAATGTGGAGTCCCAAAAATTGGATTATCCATCATGATAATGCACCACCACACACCGCTACATCTGTACTGACTTATTTGGCTAAACACGGCATCCAAATACTTCAACAGCCTCTCTATTCCCTAGACCTAGCTCCAAATGATTTTTTTTTTCTCTTTCCAAAACTCAAAATGGCTCTAAAAGGAAGGAGATTTGACACTAGAGAGTCCATCATAGCGGATTCGAAAAAGGTTTTGAAGAAAATCCCGAAAGATGCCTTTTCTAAATGTTTTAAATCATGGGAGAAGAGATGGAAATTGTTTATAGATGCGGGAGGGGACTATTTTGAAAAATACTAATAAAATTTTTTTAATCATTCTATTTTTTCTTTATTTTTTTTACCAGTCTCATTATTTATTGGACACACCTTGTATATCAAACCATGCCACGTTACCAGGGGAAGGTGGCTTTATGTCAAATGACGATGCCAGATCCTCTGAGGTCGACACAGGGGCAAGAATAACACCGAGGCGGAGGTTCGCAATGGAAGATTCTTCTTTTAGACGACTGTGGCAATATGTTGTTGCTTCTCAAAAGAATCAGCCTATTTCTCAATATTTTCTCAACTCGCGTTTCCCCGAATATCTGGCTATAAGCGCCCTTGAAGGCCTACAGAATCAGCCCGAGTGATAAACTTGATGTTCACCTTTAGACATTAAGTCCGAAAATTGTTGTTGACCTTTGTACGTGGCTCCAGAATTCCGTCTGTGTTACAACAAAATAGAGAGAACCATTTTCTAAATATTAAACTGAAATTTGAAAAAAAAAAATTCTGTTTGAAATTTAAAACAGTAACCTCCCTGTGAAGGACATCTAATTGCAGAGCCAAAGTGTCCTTTAGGAAGAGGTGTCCTCTTACCGGAGAGTTGCTAAGTTGTAAAAATGGTAATTTTGCAAATGAAAACTGTCCTTTATGGAGAGGTGTCTGCTAGCGGAATGTCCACTAAAGGGAGGTTCTACTGTATATTATGAATGGTTGCGGATAAAAAGTCTATAAAAATGGATTTCCAACAAAAGGATACCAAAAACAGCCTATTAGCCTGGTAAAGAGGTGTTGACAAGAGCCCCGCTAGGAGAAATAATTACACAGAGCCACGGTACCATGGAATTCCACGGTTGACCCATTGTCCGCACGACCACAATGGCAGAAGTCCGGGAGTCCCTCGCTCTGATTGAAGCTGATGAAAGAGTCCTTTGTCCTCGGCAGTTTCTCCTTAATCCGGTCCTTTAATGTGGACTCCGGAAAATTCTCGGCTTATAGGGACGTTTGTTCGGAATTTCTCTTCATTATTTGATTCATAGGCAGCTTTATGCACTAAAAAAAAATTTTTCAATTCAACTGGTAAACGTCCTTTGTCCCTGGCAATTTCTTCTAACGCTGGTTCCTTAATGTGAGCTTTGGACAAGTCTCGGCTTATAGGAACTTTTGTTTGGAATGTCTGTTCATAATCTGATTCATAGAAAACAGCTTTAGGCAGACATTTGAAAAAAAATCCAACTGGTAATCTTTTTTTGTCCAGAACAGTTTCTTCCAACTACAGTCCCTTAATGAGGGCTCCGGACAAATCTCCGTTTGTGTAGAATTTTAATTTCGGAATACTTCGGCCAAACTTGCATTTCTGGTGCGCATAGAAAATCAGCGTTCAAACCGGTGAAAGAATTCTTTGTAACCGGCATTTTCTCCCAGTTAATTTTAAAGGAAAAGTGCCGAGAGACTACATTAAAAATCCTTGTTCAATAAAATTTTACGCAACCTTGTTTCTTAGGCATTTTGTACATCAAAGAAACAGCAGCTTGCGCAAATAGTCAGACCAGTCAAATGGTCTTTTAACAAGAAGTTTATGCCTACGCTCTGAGCACCCAATACTACAGAGACAAGTCTTGGCCAATATGCTTGTTCAGGATACCCTCATTCATACTTTTGTTTCCTATTTTTGAAGTTAGTTTAAAACGCTACAGGCACAGCAAACATAACTAGGCAAAAATGTCAAATGGTCCTTTACCCGGAAGCTTATCCTAACTCAATGGTGCTCATTAGTCCAGGCCCCTGACATGTCTCGGTCAATGGGGATGTTCGACTAAAATATATCTAGCTAATCTCTTCCTTTGTCAACTTCAGAAAAATCCAGGAACTTCCAAAATATTCTCAGTCAAATCTGTATAAGAGTTTTTTGTTCCTCGCAGTTTTCTTTAAACTCTGGTTTTAGACATATGGGCTTGTAGAGAGTTCAAACATTTGGTCACTTTTGACCTCTAAGAATCCGAGCTACAGTAAGGGAGAGAAAGTGTCAAAATGTCTAACCTGATTGTGGAAGACATCTTCCTACCTCGTATGTTAACAAAAACGGGAAATAAAATGCTCAATCAAAGATTTAAATAAAGAGAAGGGCTCTAAATGTAGGTTATATCGTTAGATATTTATCAAAGACAAATATTTCAAAGTTTATAGAAACTTGATACGATATGGATAGACATTAAATACACTGAATGTACGAGCAGTTGCTAACGCCGATTCTCACACCAGTATCATTATAACCTATTAAATACTTGGTACAATACAAACAGGCCATCGTGCATTTGATATTCGAGGAGGTATTTCTCTCTCTCTCTCAGCCCCGACATAAAATTTTAAAAATAAAAATTGACTTCATGAGATTACGACAGCATTTAACACGCATACCTATTCGCAGTTAAAGGTGTTCTTTATATCAGGTTCCAGAACGAATACCAAAATTCCTAACATACCTGCAGATAGAGCCGTATCGATGGACACCTAAATCTTTCAAAATTCGTTAAAAACATCAGAAGAGTTCTCCACGGATGGGACAAACCTATATCTCATACACATAAATATGAAAAAAAGTTAATTTAGATAACATTTGAATATTCTACTTGAGTAATCTCATTAAAAGTCTTCCATGAGCGACTATAGCCTAAAAACATAGGCAAACCTGGAGGTTGTCTCTCATCAGAGACTCTGACATGTCACTCCATGTTATGAAGAGTTTTCAATTCAGTCTCTGATGAGAGAATACCTCCAGTAGAAACCATAGTCTAAAAACATAGGCAAACCTGGAGGTTGTCTCTCATCAGAGACTCTGGACATGTCAGTCCATGTTATGAAGAGTTTTCGATCCAGTCTCAGATAAGAGAATACCTCCAGTAGAAACCATAGTCTAAAAACATAGGCAAACCTGGAGGTTGTCTCTCATCAGAGACTCTGACATGTCACTCCAAGTTATGAAGAGTTTTCGATTCAGTCTCAGATAAGAGAAAACCTCCAGTAGAAACCATAGTCTAAAAACATAGGCAAACCTGGAGGTTGTCTCTCATCAGAGACTCTGACATGTCACTCCAAGTTATGAAGAGTTTTCGATTCAGTCTCAGATAAGAGAAAACCTCCAGTAGAAACCATAGTCTAAAAACATAGGCAAACCTGGAGGTTGTCTCTCATCAGAGACTCTGGACATGTCAGTCCATGTTATGAAGAGTTTTCGATTCAGTCTCAGATAAGAGAAAACCTCCAGTAGAAACCATAGTCTAAAAACATAGGCAAACCTGGAGGTTGTCTCTCATCAGAGACTCTGACATGTCACTCCAAGTTATGAAGAGTTTTCGATTCAGTCTCAGATAAGAGAAAACCTCCAGTAGAAACCATAGTCTAAAAACATAGGCAAACCTGGAGGTTGTCTCTCATCAGAGACTCTGGACATGTCAGTCCATGTTATGAAGAGTTTTCGATTCAGTCTCAGATAAGAGAAAACCTCCAGTAGAAACCATAGTCTAAAAACATAGGCAAACCTGGAGGTTGTCTCTCATCAGAGACTCTGACATGTCACTCCAAGTTATGAAGAGTTTTAGATTCAGTCTCAGATAAGAGAAAACCTCCAGTAGAAACCATAGTCTAAAAACATAGGCAAACCTGGAGGTTGTCTCTCATCAGAGACTCTGGACATGTCAGTCCATGTTATGAAGAGTTTTCGATTCAGTCTCAGATAAGAGAAAACCTCCAGTAGAAACCATAGTCTAAAAACATAGGCAAACCTGGAGGTTGTCTCTCATCAGAGACTCTGACATGTCACTCCAAGTTATGAAGAGTTTTCGATTCAGTCTCAGATGAGAGAATACCTCCAGTAGATACCATAGTCTAAAAACATAGGAAAACCTGGAGGTTGTCTCTCATCAGAGACTCTGACATGTCAGGCCAAGTTATGAAGAGTTTTCGATCCAGTCTCTGATGAGAGAATACCTCCAGTAGAAACCATAGTCTAAAAACATAGGCAAACCTGGAGGTTGTCTCTCATCAGAGACTCTGACATGTCACTCCAAGTTATGAAGAGTTTTCGATTCAGTCTCAGATAAGAGAAAACCTCCAGTAGAAACCATAGTCTAAAAACATAGGCAAACCTGGAGGTTGTCTCTCATCAGAGACTCTGGACATGTCAGTCCAAGTTATGAAGAGTTTTCGATCCAGTCTCAGATAAGAGAACACCTCCGGTAGATACCATAGTCTAAAAACATAGGCAAACCTGGAGGTTGTCTCTCATCAGAGACTCTGGACATGTCAGTCCATGTTATAAAGAGTTTTCGATTCAGTCTCTGATAAGAGAACACCTCCGGTAGATACCATAGTCTAAAAACATAGGCAAACCTGGAGGTTGTCTCTCATCAGAGACTCTGACATGTCACTCCAAGTTATGAAAAGCTTTCAATCCGGTCTCTGATGAGAGAAAACCTCCAGTAGAAACCATAGTCTAAAAACATAGGCAAACCTGGAGGTTGTCTCTCATCAGAGACTCTGACATGTCACTCCAAGTTATGAAGAGTTTTCAATCCGGCCTCTGATAAGAGAACACCTCCAGTAGATACCACGTTTAGCAATGCCTTTAGATGGTCTCTCATGGGAGACTCTGACTCCAAGTTATGAAGAGCTTTCAATCCGGTCTCAGATGAGAGAATACCTCCAGTAGATACCACGTTTAGCAATGCCTTTAGATGGTCTCTCATGGGAGACTCTGACTCCAAGTTATGAAGAGCTTTCAATCCGGTCTCAGATGAGAGAATACCTCCAGTAGATACCACGTTTAGCAATGCCTTTAGATGGTCTCTCATGGGAGACTCTGACTCCAAGTTATGAAGAGCTTTCAATCCGGTCTCAGATGAGAGAATACCTCCAGTAGATACCACGTTTAGCAATGCCTTTAGATGGTCTCTCATGGGAGACTCTGACTCCAAGTTATGAAGAGCTTTCAATCCGGTCTCAGATGAGAGAACACATCCAGTAGATACCACGTTTAGCAATGCCTTTAGATGGTCTCTCATGGGAGACTCTGACTCCAAGTTATGAAGAGCTTTCAATCCGGTCTCAGATGAGAGAACACATCCAGTAGATACCACGTTTAGCAATGCCTTTAGATGGTCTCTCATGGGAGACTCTGACTCCAAGTTATGAAGAGCTTTCAATCCGGTCTCAGATGAGAGAACACATCCAGTAGATACCACGTTTAGCAATGCCTTTAGATGGTCTCTCATGGGAGACTCTACGGTATAACATTTATTTCTTTCAATTCAAAACGTCTCATAGAATAAAAACATGCATTCTATGGATCAAAATTGTTTTCGAAAAGATACCATAGAAACCTATAATGTTTGAGTAATCATGGAACATTCCATTTACAAACTAAACTTCTAACTGTGCAAACTTGGAGCATATATTTCATTGATATGAAAAATGATATTAATCGTATAAAAAGTGACGAGTCATTTTTGACCATATGTATTTTTTTATAAAACGTACACAGAAATAATTTACATAAATATATTTATTTACATTAGATAATTCTACAATTTACTTTTCTCCAGTCACACCTTTTTTTACATCGAATAAAATCTATATACATTTCCAAATATCACGCTCTTTTATATATGTCAAAAATAAAACTGCGAGCTTCACGTATTCTCAATAAAGGTATATATGATAAGGAAAAACAAAGATGTTCAAATGATAATACCTTATCAACAAAGATATAGAGTGATTATATAAAGGCACGGAGAAATTTCGCGATAAATCATGCTAAACATGAAAAATGTTGGAAGCATTATTTTTTCGTGATTCTAAATATTTTTTAGATCAGCAAAAATGCTTCAAATGGTAAAGAGTTTGTCGTTTAAAGATACGGGGTGTGTGCACGTAATTCAAAATATTGTATTGGCGCTACAAAATAGGAAATAATAGTACAGTAGATTCTTCTATGAGAATCATAGCCTAAAAACATGATTGAACCCGTCCTCTCTTCTGTAGGTGATCTCTTGTCAGAGACTCTGTCATGTCAGACCAAGTCATAAGGAGTCTTTTAACCGAAACAGTTTCTGACACCACCTCCAGGAGAGACAGGTCTCTCATGGAAGTCGTCAATTCATCAGAGACTCTTATATCAGTTGAAAGATTCCTCAGGACTTGGCCTAACATAATTTCTGCTAAGAGACCACCTCCAGGATCATTTAGCCATGATCTCTCATGAGAGACTCTACTGCATAACAAAATATTAACAGGCAATTATTAGGTAGTAGGAGAGTCTTAGGGATGACGTACTGGGGAGTACTCTATCGGCGATTACATATGGGCGACCTTCTGGCGCAGCTTCCACAGACGAGCCTCTGCAGTGCGAAGATAGCGAGCGGCTCGCTGCATAGCGCTGTTCTGGCTCTCCAGAGCGGCCAGCTCTGCTTCCAAGAGCTCCACCTGCTCATTGTTGTCCTGCAGCTCCCCGCGCACAGCGCGCAGTTGCTCCATCGTTGCTCTGGCGATCTTCTTCAGCTGGGTTTCGTCGCGCTGGTACTGGAGCAGTATCTGCTCGGCCTCTAGCTTCTTTGCTATCAGATCTTCTTCTAATCCATCTTCATCCATGTTTAATATACTTGTGAGTCGATCATCTGAATCTATAATGGTACCACTTGTTCCAACTCGAGTGTCATTTTCTATTTTAACGATTTGGCTATTTACCTTGGAATCGGTTTCTTCCACTTTAACTGTGGGAGTTTCAGCTTGATTCTGTATAGGTTTCTCGGGAGCGGTCTCAATAGAATTATCTGCATTCACAGCTTTGACGGGGCAACTTTCCTTGGAGTTGGTTTTTTCCACCTCATTTATAGGTGTTCCAACTTGACCCTGAGCAAGTTTCTCAGGAACTGATATTTTATTATCACAATGCTGTGCTTTAGATGCTTCTGACATCTCCGAACCTTCATTCAAATTGGAAAGAGATTCCATTTTTGAAACTTGCTGAGCATTTTTAATTTCGTTGCTGACTTGCATATTATCTGGCACATCTAGTTGCACCTGCGACTGGCCTTGTGAGATATTAGATACTTCTGCTTTCATTTGCGAATTATTTTTCTTTTTCCTTTTTCTATTTTTTCTTTTATTCGGCCGAGGACTATTGCAGGGTGGTTTGCTTGAGATGAGATCTTGTTTCGGGTTACTAGGATTAAGATCATTGCAGGACGCGCCACAGCTCGGATCAGGCAGGTCGCTGGATTTAGAAGCGCTGTTGGCGGTAGGACCATAGAGGTGGTCATTGGGAACATTATTTGGAAAATTTCGCATGTTGGGAACATTACAAGGCGGATTGCGGGCATTGGTGTAATTATGAGGAAAATTACGGGGGATATCGTCATGGGAGATTGGTACATTGTAAGATGGCTTACGTTCATTGTAAAATGGAGGCAGAGAATCAAGGCCATTGAATGCAGAGTCATGGGAATTGTAAAATAGTCCACGGGAGTTTGGCCCCTCGTGGAAGGTAGGGTTGAGTGCCTCATGAGGGCCGAGTTCATAATATTGCGGCCCATAGTATTTAGACCCAATGTTATCGTGGGAGTTTGGCTCGATGTGGGGTAGTTCATGGATATCGGGGTGATTGTAGCGTGGATTATAGGGATGAGGGCCATTTTGAAGTCGATCATAGGGAGGAATATCACTAGGATGAGGGTCGTTTTGAGGTGAATCATAGGGATGAGGGCAGTCTTGAGGGGGATCATAAGGATGAGGGCGATTGAGATTGGGGCCATTGTGCGCCCATTCAGGCCTATTACGATTAAAGGAGCTTTGGCCGTTTAAACTATTACCATAAGGATGATAGCGTTCTGTAATATGAGAAAAAGGCCTGGGAGCTTTTGTTGGCTCTTCCATGAATTGATTGTTAGGGGTATCTGTGGGGTAATTGTGTCTATATTCTTGCACTGGAGGGCCATTGCCGTGGAAGTCGTTCATGGGAAAATCATGGATCCAAGGGGAAGGCCAATGAGGACCATGTTGATAGTCGTAGACTAAGTCCGGACCATTCCAGCCTCGATCGTTCCCGGGGAATCTGGGACCACCGCCTCGCTTCCCTCTACCTCGGCCCCTGTTGGAATTACCGTTCATTTTGTTTCGGCGTTGTTGAATCTCTTAGATTGTTGTTTTTGTTTCGATATTAATTCAATAACTGGGAGAGTAACCCGGATTCCTGGAGCCGCGCGTACACAAGTCTTATCCGGATATTATTGAGATATTATACAGGATGTTTGTTTACCTACTGAGATCTTGAAAGAAAGATTAAAATATGTTTACACATAATTTTGATTTTTATTAATTTATTCATTTTTTAATCTGTGATAAAAAATATAATTTTAAAAAAATTAATAAATTTTATTATTGAAAAATAAAAAAAAATACTTTTTTGCATTATTATAAATTAGATATAATAATTTTAGGCGCTAATTCATCTTCTCTTCAGCCGTCCAGCATTCCTGAGACATAAAATGCAAACAGCTATCCTGCTTGGACTGACCCACCTCAATCTTACATCTATGGCCAGCCTCCCAGACTCAACCCCAGCATGGAACTTCCTGGTCAACTGGTTCAGCTCAGCAATCAAAACAGGATGCGAGTAGAAGCGCTCAGCATTTGTCCATACTAGTGAGCTGGACTCCCTGGGTTATAAATATATCTCTCTAGGAGCGAATGTATTCAAGGCGCAATTCAAGACATACTATATGGTTTTGATAATGTTATAAATTCTAATGGCTATAGATTACAACCTATTATTATAAAGAAGGCAGTAACGAGTGTCTTTAACCAGGAAGACTGTTAGCCTAGCCGCCCACCACAGCTAGGTATAAGCACCAAAGTAAGACCTGCGGAACTTATCCAAGTCTGGCTGATAAACTGGATGTCCACGTTATGTCCAACTCGGACAGTTGACGACATCTGTCCAGGTTACTAAAAGAGAGAGACGTATATCGACAAGTGTCATCGACTCATTTGACAGAAGCACGACTGACTACTGAATCCTTAATTTTCTTCACATAAAACGTGAGCTCTCGAGCCATCAATCTTAGACTTTGACCATCAGATCAAGAAAGAGACATATTCACATATAAAAAGCGGTCTAGTAGGTTAAATTGGCGAAACCACTGGGAGGGTTCACCACTGATGAGCCAAGCCCTCCCAATATTTTTTTTTATCGCAGAAAGGACAGTAGAAGTTTGATATATGTGTTAGAAAGAAACATTCGCGTCTTAATGTTTTCAATTGATGTATAAGTTTTTGAAACCGCGCTTCACATTCCAGGCATTTCCCTATTTATTCTTGTATAGATAAATACGTGCATAAAGTTGGTAGACTCTTCAGTTATGCGCCCTTTAGAAACATTTTAGGAAAACGGTAAATATATACAGTTAAACCTGTCTATAGCGCCCCCTCTAAATAGCGCCTTCCTCTCTATAGCGCCCGATTTTAAATACGTAGTACGATGCGATTTACATTAAAAGTGACCTGTCTATATCATCCCCTCTCTATAGCACCCTATTTTGGTGAGTCCCAAGAGGGGGCGCTATAGACAGGTTTAACTGTATATTGGGTTGTAAAGAAAGTTCGTTCGTTTTTTTTTTTATCCTTTTGTTTTATAACGGTTTTTATTAATATACGGTAAAGTGTTTATATTCTTTAAATAGTAATTGTTCTGCTCTACAAACCTGAATTATTTGTCTTTTGGAAAACGTAATTTTTTGTTCTTTTTCTAGACTTGAAAATGGAATATCCAGGAGGCCAAAATCAACATTTTCGACATCTGCTTTTCTTCGCTTTTCATCGAGGTCAAAAATCAGCCGGAGCAGCTCGGGACATAAGCAACGTGTATGGAAAAGGTGTCCTAGGGGAGCGAGTAGCACTAGGAGAGCGAGCAATATATGAGCCCCTCAATGCACAGATTGATTAACTCCATAAATAATCGGGAAAAAAATGTTTAATTTTTGTTGAAAGTCTAAAAATCTATATGACATATTTTCCTTGTAAGGTTATCATTTCTAATTTTAAAATGACCATTTTCGAAGTGCAGAGAATCTGCATTAAGTTCTGTTTTAAACTGAAAAAAAGTGCTACTGAGACGTATAAATTGATTAAAGAAGCTTTTGGCGATGCAGCTTTATCCCGTTCAAGAACTTTTGAATGGTTTTCACGTTTACAAAAAGGTCGGGAAAAGGTAAACGATGATCAGCATACTGGGCGTCCAAGATCATTTCGTTGCGGGGAAAACAAGCTCAAAATAAAGGATTAAATTAAATCTAACAGAAGAATTTCTATTAAAGACTTATCTTCAGAGACTGGACTATCTATTTATTTGGGGATAATGAGGTGCTTAAGGGAGGCACTGCGCCTTAAAAGACCTGAAAGATGGCAAAACAATGACTGGATACTTCACGTCGGTAATGAGCGGGCGCAAACAGCCCATGTTGTTTTGCAGTTCTTGGCCAAGCATTCAACCATACAGATCCCTCATCCACCCTATTCCCCCGACTTAGCCCCCAATGACTTTTTCCCCTATCCTAAATTGAAAATGAACTTGGAAGGAAGGAAATTTGACAACATTGATATGATACAAGCTGAATCGAAGGCAACCTTGAGGAACCTCTCAAAAAGTTATTTTATCTCCTGCTTCGACAATTGGAAAAAATATGGAACGGGTGTATTGAGGCAGGAGGGGCATATTTTGAAAAATATTAAATTAGTTTTTTCATTTGTTTTATTTTTTCAAAGATACAGAGCAGTCCTGGAAATTAATGAACGCACCTTGTATATTCGTATCTGAAAAAAAAAAAACTTTCAAAATTAATTGAATATGTCCATCGCAATAAATAAACATATTAGAATATCAAACAGAACAGGTAATTTAAATATGAATACACTATTAAGCACCATAAATATTTCTCACAAAACATTGACTATATCTTACAAGAAGTGTTTCTCCGTGTAAGACCTAGGTCGTTTAAAACCCACCGAATAGAGAGAGAAAAAAACAACAGATTTTTCTATCTCCCCCTAAAAAAAAGTACAATTTTGATATAGATACGATTCTAAAATAAAATATTTTTACATATATTGAAAAATAATACAAAATATAAATTGTACTGGGATCTCTCTCTCTCTCTCAGATTGATAAATTAAGAAAAAAAAACAAACATATCCTGATCGTGCAAACTGGAAGTTGAAGATGGCTCACACCTTAAACACATACATGGTTGGGGGGAGAAGTCCGACCACTCCCTGCGGTCCCCCCTGGACCCTTTAATATATTCGACCAAATTCTGGTTCGTTTCCAAGGTGACTAACGTGGCAACGGCACCCATTTTTCAATGAAGAGCAAAATTGACTTAGACCCAGAGCAGCAGCTTTACACACCCAAGATAGTGGACATTGCTGCTGCTGTGATGGAGAGGCATGGAGACATCTGAGACTCTTCTTTGGACACGACAACAACAACATACATGGTTGACTTTTTCTTGAAAGGGTATTCGACCGATATTATGGAAAAATTAGAAATCAACGATTAGTTTATATTTATTCCGACAGATGGCGTAAGTCATCAGAAACTTTTAGTTGCACGATCAGGAGATGATTTTTTTTTCTTTAATTATATTTAAGACAAATCCGATATAAAATCAACATTATAAAGTCCAGTCTTCCATGAGAGACCATGGTATAAAAACTAGTTATACCAAGTGTTCCTGGAGGTGGTCTCTCATTAGAGACAATATTTCGGTTAAAATCCTCCTTCTCGTATATCCTGACAAGACAGAATCTTTGATGAGAGACTACCTCCAGGACAGACCAGGTATAACCATGTTTTTAGGCTAGGGTCTCTTATCAGAAACTTTACAGTATTAATATCAATATCATTTTTATGAAGATCGATAATATTTAAAACTAAAATTTTGTTTTCGAAATGCATATCTGGATATTATAGTTATGCCAGCCCATTGAAACTGTCTTCGCCCTGGATTGGCTCGAACGAATGTTTGTCCAACACACAAATATTTTGTCTCTCTCTCTCTCTGAAGAATATTTATAATTATTTTATATATGAATGATGATTATGATAATTATCATTAGTATATTCATAAAATTGTCATTATTATCAATAGCAATGATCAATATCAATAACATCATTATAGGTTAGATTGAGGTCAAACTATCTTTGATCTCGTAAAAGTTGTCGTTCAGAAAGTTTGCCCTAAACCCTGATGCCTATTATGTAAGTTAGGAGAGGCTGGCTCCAAAAAGCCATATCGAGAAATGATTCATCTTATCAACAACGAATATAATCAAATTTCCAGTTTCCATCAGGGTACTTACATAAAGTTATTGATGGGCCATCAACAAATCAAGTTGTTCTGATACTTTGTCAGTCCTATATTCTAGGAATATTCTTGCACCAGGTTGCGGCTTGGCAGGTTCGTCGGCCTTAGTTTTCTCTTCGCCCATGACCTGCATCTTTCCAGAGCTCGTGTGACGATAGCACATGTCGGGGAGATGTCCGATCTGTATAGTATTTAGTATAGTACTGGGAAGGTTTCTAGCAAATAAAATTTTTGAAAACTTTTCGCCTAAAAATAATCAAGATAAATATTCTAATTTAACTGTTATAATTCAACAATCTGCTCTAAATATTATCATGATGATACGATGATTTTGTAATGTAGAAAATTAGGAAAGACAAAATTCAGGATGACACGGCAATTTATTCGAGACAAGAATAATGATACAATTCCAAGGCAAGATACTATTCCTTTAACTTCCAATTACCGAGGGAACCAATTAATATTGATTTTATTCAACTTATCGAGTATTTTTCAAGGGACCGGGAAAAAATGTTCACTTTATCGAGAGATTCGTTAGACAAACCTTTACTGGGTAAAACCCGGGCGAAGCTGGGTACGTCCATACAAGATAATGATACAATTCCAAGGCAAGATACCATTCCTTTAACTTCCAATTACCGAGGGAACCAATTAATATTAATTTTATTCAACTTATTGAGTATTTTTCAAGGGACCGGGAAAAAATGTTCTCTTTATCTAGAGATTCGTTAGACAAACCTTTACTCGGGTAAAACCCGGGCGAAGCCGGGTACATCCGCTAGTTCTTTATAAATATTGATTAAAATGTGTATAAGAGAAAGGCTACATTGGCAAAGCTGCAAGCCATTGTTGTAAAATGTGTGGATTGCAGATGGCTTCATTAAAAAATGCGATTTTAAAGAGGAAGCCAAATTTTAAGAATCAAAATTTAGATTTTTATATTTGATCTGTTTATGCTTATTAAGGGATGAGGGGGAGGGGATATATTCTTAGTATATATATATAGGACACAATATGTGAGAGAGCTGGTCAAGAGACGTTTATTCAATGAAATCACGGAAATCTCTATATTTACAGTATATGTACATACATAGGCGTGGAATGGTCACACATTGCCGACACACCGATGGTTGACGATGGTGTGGACCTGGCCAGTGACCAGCTTGGTGTTCGGGATACAGCTCTCCACCCTGCAACACGCCGTGTGAGGTCTTGCATGTGACTGACTATCGGCACGGGACTTACCAGATGGCTTCAGGATGGCGTAAAGTCATCCTGTCCACGACAAGTTCGTCTAGACCTTTCAGCAACCAGACCTCAGACTTCTTGTAGAGGATGGAGGCCGACTCCAGGTCGCCCGGGGCCACTCGGCTACCGATGATTGCCCGGATCAACTGTCCGCCCTCCACCCGCCGGTTCTTCCTGCGGGACCACCCGGTGTTGATTACAGAACTTAAGCTTCTCATTGATTTATTGGCCAATGAAAGCGCTCTTTGTCCACTTGCCCTACCAGTTCTACATTTCAACAGAAAAGTTGAGAATATTTGTTTAAAAATGAAAAAGAAGATCAGTAGAAAAGGCATTTAGTTGTTGCTATGTCTCACCACGAAGATTGTGTAAGTCATTGATACTCTTAAGATATTGAAAATAATCGCCAACTACTACACACCATGGTTATTATGGCCTTATACCACATACCACATATAATAGGGGAATAATAATTTTTAAAAAACGTTGTTGTGTGCTTTGACAAAAGCTGGCGTTCAGCCAACTGAAATATTGGTAAATAATATTTTAATTCAATATATGTCTCTCTCTCTCTATTTTTCAAATATACTCTTAACACGTTGTTGTTTCTTCCTCTTGGACTCCGGGAGAAGTCTATACAAGACGACTAGATGTCTTAATAAAAAAGACTTTGTTCTAAACCCTCATAACAGGCTTCCATGGAGGTAAGAGAACATATTCTTAATTTCACATTTGAAAGAAATTAATTGATTCTTATTTATAAGCAGAGAATTAGCCAATCTCTGGAAGTCAATGATATTTAACAATTTTTGAAAATCCTTGGCGTATGAGTTAATGCATTCTGTTTATATACGTTATACTAACTTCATACCCATGTATACGTTATTTATGAACAATGTAGGTGTACTCAAACTAATTGTAAAAGAACCTTATATAGAAGATACCATCATAATCCCAATAATATCATTTTATTTGGTGAAAATCACTTGAACAAATAGTTGAGAGTACATATGCAATAAATACGGCTCCATTAAGGTATATTTTATTGGTATTCTCTCTGAAGAGGGCGAGAGATCATTGATTTTAAATCTGACTTCGCAGTACAGTGGGTTGGGATGATTCACCCTCTAGGTTTATTTAGTTTGCTCGTCTTAAATTGGATTCGCCAGTCTAATCTACCAGACCTCTACAATATTATATTGGGCTCTTATGCTTCTATAGTACAGTAGAACTTACATGAGAGGACACTCCCGCTAGAGGACACATCTCTACAAAGAACTTTTCATTTACCAAATTACCATTTTTACTATTTAGCAACTCTCCGGTAAGAGGACATCTCTCCGTAAAGGACACTTAGGCTCTGAAAGTTTTAAGGAAGTCTTGCACTTAAGCTTGTATCAGTAATATTGTTAACAGCATCTTATGGGAGATTTTACGGTATATTGCCAATTCATCATTACCATCATTCATTTTATAAATATATCTATAATAGAAGTAAACCATATGTAATTATATAAAACGCTAGAGAAATGATTTACATTTATGGTGTTCCTCCAACTTTGCCCGTCCTTCGAAAACTTGTGGATAAGGGCTTCTGAGATTTATATGCATTGCCGACAACGAAGCAATATTTTCAGCCCCAAATCACAAACAAAATCAAAACACACAATCTTTTCTTAGTTAATAAGATCGTATCCAAGAAATGTTTATATGTATAGAAATCTTATACCCAACCATGTTTTGTACCATATATATTCTTGTACCATAATCACTGTTGCATATAAGTTTAGCAAGGCGTATAGAGATCGCTTAGAGCGAATGGTGTACGCGAGAGAAATGACTAGAACAGAACACACGATTCTAGATAGCAACTGAGGAGAGGATTGGATTCATGACTCACTCAATGATGGGCACCGTCTCCTCCTGGCCGCTCTTGGTCTTCAGCACCAAAGCTAGGGTGCCCCGGGTGGCTGGGCCTGGACTGGCCAGTACCTCCAGCTCGTACTGGGTCACTGGACACAACATCTTCCTAGATACAATATCTGCAGATTCAAACTCGACATTTTTCATGAAGATATTTCAACCAGATTCAGTACAGTAGGACCCCCATGAGAGGACACTTGCGCTAGAGGACGCCTCTCTACAAAAGACAGTTTTCATTTGTAAAATTATCATTTTTACTATTTAGCAACTCTCCGGTAAGAGAACACATCCCCCTAAAGAATACTTTGGCTTTGCAATTAGGTGCCCTTTACAAGAAGGTTCTAATGTATTTATTTTAGGGAATAATCATCTACATGGATAGACTTCTATGTATAAATATTTTAATATCTCTACCTTTTTCTGGCCTTAACATCCTTCTACAAGAGAATTGTTGAATAACAGATTTATTCTGGAAATCAAAGATAGGTTTTAACCTATACGTAGCTAATGAAAACCACAAAAATTCATAAAAATAGAATTATTAAGGGGTGAAACATGCCACTTTAACATTTACCGATGAGAAATTGCAAAATTAACTTTCTTATTTATAGGTAACTAGACGGGTGACCCGGGCTTCGCCCCGGGATTGACCCGTGTGCATATCTACCCGAGTGATATATATTTAGATAAGATTTTTTTTTTTTATAATTGTTTGTTATTAGCATTATCTATTTGTTTGCATCAGAATAATTTAATCTAATCTTTGATAGAGGGCGCTGTTCGTGAGCTAAGTAGAATAATTTGAATATATAGTTTTAATAATTGATTTATATATTTTTAAAATAGCCTATCGTCTTCCCCGTATTTTTTTTACCTATGTATGGAAATTTTGGTTTGAATTAGTGAACTACTGCGAATTTGTATACCGGACACACAAACAGCCAAACATACAAACATTGATTTTTATATATATAGATATTGATACAAATTTTATGGAATTCAAATAAGCCTGAATCTTGGGCAAGATTTGCTGTAAAGAGTGGCAAAGTAAAAAATCAACTCTCAAAAACACAGAATCAATTCTATTTTCCTGTGAGACCTCCTAAATAAAATATCTATAAAGCTAGTTATTCTTTAAAAAAGAAAGTCTGCCTATCCTTTTTAAAGAACCGTAAAAACAATGCATCCTCTATTGACCGTTTCGCAATCAACAGACTCGGGTCGGTGACAAAGTCAACAACTCCAACTTTGGCAAAAACAGAACACCCACCTAGCTACCATGGTTGTGTTTTATGGCCCTCAACAGACCAGGTTGGTATTCAAAGAATGAACCCTTTGGATAAAGAATGAATCCCTTATTGATCTCATGAAACCAAAGTCCGCTCTGGACTGTCGAGGGCATAACCTGAAACCATAGTCTCCAGATGGACGTTATAATTTGCTAAAGCCAGCGTTGTGGCTTTGTCAACAAGCCGAGTCTGCTAGAGACGGCCAATACATGATGTATAGGTTTGGAGCCTATTTTGAATGGAGAAGTTGTCTTTTCGTTTCTTTTTAGTTCAACTTTCTACCGATAAATTTCTACTCTATTTATTCTTTAACAACTTCGCGCGCGCTAAAAGGTATTCTATATCTATAGTATAGAGAGTATACTAAATTTCAGTACTCCCCTATATATATAAGACCCATACTTATCTATGTCTATTCAATATATATACAAGTGCACTTGTATATACTTGTATACTATCACTCTAATCTACCCGTCCATCATCATCATCTATATATATTTTTTTTTTTGCAAAAAAAAAAAAAAGCACCATAGAGAAAAAATGATATATATGTGTAGACGATTCAAAAATCTATTTTCAAATGAAAATTCTGTATAAGTGAACGTAAAGGCAAGACTTTGGAACAATTGAATCAAGTAAGTCAATAATTTTTTTCATAGGTTTCTATAATTTATTATTTCTATTATTTCGTCTATATTTTCACTCGACTGCTGTAGTTTAGAAAAAAGTTGTTGGTGAATGATCCTATGCGAAAATACTTAAGTGATCATCTATGTCACCGAAAGAAAAAACTGAGAAAACTTTCGAAAATATAAAAATTCCTTGAATAGCTTAGTTAGTCAGGAACTCCATAATCAGAAACACGAACTATCTTTTAAATACTAAAAAGAAGTATAAATTTGGAAACCAAGAATTTAGAGCGTTTTCAAGAAACAAAGCAAAAGATAAATATTAGATAAGATCACCGCTTCTATAAAAACTTATCCGAATGATGTGACGAAAGTAAAGAAAGATAAGTCGGTTAGACAGTTCCTTTGTCAAGGTCAAGGGTAAGACAGCCAAGGTCAATATATTTCTATATTAAAAATATAATAACAAAAACATAGTGAATATGCAAATAGGATTGCAAGCATATATAAGAAAACTATGTTCATATGTAAATATGAGGATTGAATTCGCTTTCATCTAACAGCGTGAACTTTATGAAGTTGATTTAGAAAAATCCTGAGAAGTGCGGGAAGTTCTCTAAGTACATATGTAGCGTTATTTTCTTATGTTTTATGTTAGAGAGATAGAGAGAGAAGTTCGTCAAAATCATCAACGGTTGAGGAAGGTGCATCTACCGCAGTAGGGCTCGTCCTGGGCCGTAGTGGTGAAGTAGACGCCCTCTCCCTTGGTGTTGTAGCCCATCACTCCTTCAGCTTGCTGCAGAGAGCACAGCTCCGGTCTGAAGTCGTTGTTGGAGCACCTGAAGCCGCGGAACTGGCAGCCGGAGATGGTCTCGGTGAACAGCAGAGGTGCGCGCTCGTGGTTGCATACACGGTCTCTCTTCCCCGCTGCAACCACCACCCTTATACCGCAGTCCTCGACACTGTGGGGATATAGGAATAAAATGTATTTTTTTAAAATTACAAATACAAAATGAAAATTTCATACAATCTGCTTAAAGAGACCGATGATTTTTTTGCTATTGAAAGAGAAAGTTAATACAATGTAAGACGAAAAACTATAGCCCAACCCAATCTACATAAAAGCACCAGATTATGGTAGCCTTCTAAATAAAGGAATTACATTGCTGTTTTTCTCTGATAAGAAGGAATTTCTCCCACGCGGTTTCTCACTTCGGATTCATATCATTTATATAAAACAGATTATAAGGAAATAAAAATATAGTCACCACTGTTGAACATATTGTTTCGTATTTCTTTCACAATATTAGACAGTAGTATGAAGTATTTAGCGATATTCGACATGTAAAAGAGGGATGTACAAGAAGGCAATACAAGATGACGCTACAAGAGCTGGCAGTAAGGACTCACTGATGAGGTCCTTTATGCCCCCGCCAGCGTACTGCTGCAGCAAGGAGCAATATAAAAGAGAGATGTACAAGAAGGCAATTCAAGAGGATGCTACAAGAGCAAGCAGTAAGGACTCACTGATGAGGTCCTTGAGGCCTCCCCTCAGCGTACTGCTGCAGCAAGGAGCAATATAAAAGAGGGATGTACAAGAAGGCAATACAAGAGGACGCTACAAGAGCAGGCAGTAAGGACTCACTGATGAGGTCCTTTATGCCCCCGCCAGCGTACTGCTGCAGCCAGGAGCAATATAAAAGAGGGATGTACAAGAAGGCAATACAAGAGGACGCTACAAGAGCAGGCAGTAAGGACTCACTGATGAGGTCCTTTATGCCCCCGCCAGCGTACTGCTGCAGCCAGGAGCAATATAAAAGAGGGATGTACAAGAAGGCAATACAAGATGACGCTACAAGAGCAGGCAGTAAGGACTCACTGATGAGGTCCTTTATGCCCCCGCCAACTTACTGCTGCAGTCAGGAGTAATATAAAAGAGAGATGTACAAGAAGGCGATACAAGATGACGCTACAAGAGCAGGCAGTAAGGACTCATTGATGAGGTCCTTTATGCCCCCGCCAGCGTACTGCTGCAGCAAGGAGCAATATAAAAGAGAGATGTACAAGAAGGCAATACAAGATGACGCTACAAGAGCAGGCAGTAAGGACTCATTGATGAGGTCATTTATGCCCCCGCCAGCGTACTGCTGCAGCAAGGAGCAATATAAAAGAGGGATGTACAAGAAGGCAATACAAGATGACGCTACAAGAGCAGGCAGTAAGGACTCACTGATGAGGTCCTTTATGCCCCCGCCAGCGTACTGCTGCAGCAAGGAGCAATATAAAAGAGAGATGTACAAGAAGGCAATACAAGAAGACGCTACAAGAGCTGGCAGTAAGGACTCACTGATGAGGTCCTTCAGGCCTCCCGTCAGCGTACTGCTACAGCCAGGCTGTCGCTTGCCACCGTTGGGGTAGAAGTCCACGTGGCCGTAGGGGATCGCCATGCCTACGCCGCCCACCACGAAGGACTCCCCGTTGGTGTGGATGGCGTCCACGAGCTCCGCGTCACTGCGGTCCAGATGGACTCGGTTACCGTGCTTCTCGAACAGCGGTCCGGCTGCGTCCAGCGCTACACATCCCCGGTCACGTGGGTTGATATATGTAGGACTTTGACAATAGTGCGTGCTATATAGCTATAATGACCCTATTAGTATTATTCCACGGAGAGTGATTCGTTGATTAGATTCGTTATTGTGTAAAATCGATATCAAAATTAATGATCCACTTCTGAATTATTTTCCAAATATAAGATGTGTGTTTACAAGTGGGCAGAATAAAGTGCATGAAGGCAAACTCACCGGTAATCCTGCCAATCTTCTTGCCTCTCTGCTCGGCGAAATATTCGCCGGCGAAACCCGAGGCCTGGGCGCCCAGGGAGAATCCCACCAGATGGATGGCGGACTCGGGGACTTTCGTGGCCAGCAGGAGCTGAGCGACCTGGCGTCCCACCAGCTCGGAGTTGACGGCGGACTGGAAGTAGTTCGGGACCTTCGTGCCGTGGCTCCAGTCCACAGCGACCACCGTGGCGTCCTCCTGCAACCTCGGCCGGGGTCAGACAGGATCCACACCCTGGTCATCCACTCACCTTGCGCAGGAAGGCATTCCTCATATTCTGAACCCAGGGGAGGTTGTAATGTCCGCCGAATCCGTGGAGGATCACTTTCAACGGCTTCCGAGGATCAATCAACCTCGGCAGTGCTGCCATTTCTTGGTCCTTTTGGTACCACACCGAGCTAATGTTCGTGCGAGTGTAGATCACGAAGAAGGTGTCGACCATTTCAGGAAGCATACGAACATGCTGGAAGGTCCCGTTGTCCTTGTAGAAGCAGCCCAGCTTGTCGTAGCATACTTGCTCGGTGGTGTTGGTCGGCCCGAGCAGCGTCATCTGGAGATGCTGTTTGATCTCTCCGACATAGGCCGACCATATGTCAGCCTCGGCTCTGGCCACAGGGGCCAACGAAGCTGTACATGCACACAAGTTTAGCAATCTATGTTAAGGCATAACCCTGGATTCATTCTTTTGTTTCAAAAACCACATAGACAACATGTGTATTAGACCAAAGAATAAACCTTCTCAAATATCATCTCACAGGGAAGGATTGGGGCACCAAAGCTAAAACACTGCACATAACATAGGTTACATTAATCCGGCCTTTACTGAAATATGTTCTCAATGCCTCAGTTCCATAGGTATATGCTGAAACTATATTAAATCCAGGCCAGCGAAGCCAGCCAATCATAGGTGGCCTCAGAACCTCAACACCAAATAAGGTAGCAGAGTATAAGACCAACTTAGTCTTTTTCTTCGAACATAAAAAGATAAAATATCTTTGAAAAAATATATCCCTAGATCACTAGATGCACCTAAAAGTCAGAGAACAGCAAAATTTATTTAAAAAATGGAAAGTATAGATCAGGATAAAACTCATCTCTCAATGCACACCATGCAATTGATACCAACTCAAGAAAAAACGCATACAACCTCTAAGCACCTAACTGGCCCATATGAACCCAGAACAAAATTGATACTCATACAAACCTGCAGGAATACATGAAAAAAATCTGATCATCACTCCCTTTACAACCATTTATAGAACAAGAAAAAAGGCATTTCTTGATCGTGCAACTGAAAGTTGCTGATGGCTTGCGCCATCTATCGGAATAAATATCAACTAATCGTTGATTTTTAATTATTCCAGAATTGGCCAAATACCGTTTTTTTGATTAATCAAGAAAAGTTAACCACGTCAAGAAACAGTATTTGGCCAATTCTGAAATAATCAAAAATCAACGATTAGTTGATATTTATTCCGTTAGATGGCGCAAACCATCAGAAACTTTTAGTTGCGCGATCAGAAAATGCCTTTTTTCTTAATTTATTTACCTGATCCAAGTACAAATTCACTTTTGTACTATTTTTCACGTTTATAAAACGTTTAGCACAATAAATAATTAATATACATTCGGATGGCCTCGTCTTCACGGATGGAAACCTTCTGGACGATTATAAATTAGGAAATGAGCAATTTATCCTTAATAAGAACTATAAAATTGAAATAAGAACAGAAATAAAGGTAGTCTGTCTGTATTTTACGAAGAAACCAATGCAATGAAATACCACTAGGAAATTCCAATAAGCAAGCTCACACATCATGTACAAGTTTCTCTGACTCAAAAGCAGCCATAGCTCTACCAACAACCTGCTCTCTTCAACCAATGATCACCTACTAAAATCAATAGAGCGAAATAACAAAATAAAATACAAACATGAGCAAAGGACTATTTACACATACAATTGAATCATATACACGTAGATATGTTATATGATGAGGCAGCTGATGTACCTGCACAAAACAAGGAACATCCTCTCCTTCCGAAAAATTCCAAGATAATAAAACTTATCAAAATGATGCAACAAGCAATTAAAAATAATCTTTATCAGAACTTAGAATAAAGACACGACCAATCTAGACAAAAGGGACATGATTCTCGTCTCCTGCCTAAAGACAAGTCATACAAAAATATTTTTGACATCCAAGAAAGACATTTCCTACTTCCACTAAATGTCAAGCTGTTGAAGATTTCTCAGAACACATCCTGATGTGCTGCGGCTTAAAAACAAGATCTATTCAAGAATCTCCCTTCAAGCAATATAAGAATATGGTCTGTACGAGCTCTGGATTTAAAAATACAACGGATGGAAAGATATGAAAACGATCTTTATTGCTTCAAGTCTCTTCCCCATAATACCATTTTGAAATCAACTGCAGTACAACCCGTGAAATACCGCCCATTTAAGTTTTATAACAAAATAACGTTTTGAAAGAGCCTTTTAACAGTCTGAAATAAAAACGATATGAAACTCAAAATAGTTGTAGTGCGTTTAATGGTGATCATTGTTGGATTCAATTGTAGGCTTTAAATTTCAAGAAACAAATGTTTAACCTTTGAACAATCTTTATACTTGGCCGTTGGAAACTGTTTCTGCCATGTATTTATTAACATAGCGCTATTTAAAATACAATATGTCCATAGATGAGCCTGTCAAGCTGAATAGCAAGGATCTTAGAGGCAATAAGGCGTGTAAAGAACATCTACACTTTAAGTTTGAAATAGTTACTGTACTTATTTCTCAAGATAAAATAGATCTTTGCTAGGTTTGAAAGATGTCATGTATCCTCCCCTCTACTGATGAGAGCCAAAGAGTACGAAATCATAAAAATGGATTTTATATTTTTGAAAAATAAAGTTGAATTCACGGAAGAAATTAAAAGATATGATTCAGCATGTTCTGAGTAGTGGAAATTACTAAATCAATGATTTGTTTTTATTTTAGATTTAACTCCTTTGTTTTTATCTTTACTGTAATTCCTCTTACTACATCTTAAAATATATCTTTACTCATATTGATATTTGTAGCGGTAAATGAAAGCATACTCTCACCTAGTAGTGTGACCAACACATACACAACTGTACCCCCCAAGTACAGCACACACAGTTTGAGCAAAACTCTCTATATACCTAAAATTAATATCAATAGAAATAAAAACTTACTAACTATAACACAACCAGTGTAAAAGCCTTCTATGAGCGTGGTAGGAACAGATATCCAAACTTACTATAGTACAAACAGTGTAAAGTCTTCTAGGAGCGTGGTAGGAACAGATATCCAAACTTACTATAGTACAAACAGTGTAAAGTCTTCTAGGAGCGTGATAGGAACAGATATCCAAACTTACTATAGTACAAACAGTATAAAGTCTTCTAGGAGCGTGATATGAACAGATATCCAAACTTACTATAGTACAAACAGTGTAAAGTCTTCTAGGAGCGTGATAGGAACAGATATCCAAACTTACTATAGTACAAACAGTGTAAAGTCTTCTAGGAGCGTGATAGGAACAGATATCCAAACTTACTATAGTACAAACAGTGTAAAGTCTTCTAGGAGCGTGATAGGAACAGATATCCAAACTTACTATAGTACAAACAGTGTAAAGTCTTCTAGGAGCGTGATAGGAACAGATATCCAAACTTACTATAGTACAAACAGTGTAAAGTCTTCTAGGAGCGTGATAGGAACAGATATCCAAACTTGCTATAGTACAAACAGTGTAAAGTCTTCTAGGAGCGTGATAGGAACAGATATCCAAACTTACTATAGTACAAACAGTGTAAAGTCTTCTAGGAGAGTGATAGGAACAGATATCCAAACTTACTATAGTACAAACAGTGTAAAGTCTTCTAGGAGCGTGATAGGAACAGATATCCAAACTTACTATAGTACAAACAGTGTAAAGTCTTCTAGGAGGGTGGTAGGAACAGATATCCAAACTTACTATAGTACAAACAGTGTAAAGGCTTCTAGGAGCGTGATAGGAACAGATATCCAAACTTACAATAGTACAAACAGTGTAAAGTCTTCTAGGAGCGTGATAGGAACAGATATCCAAACTTCCTATAGTACAAACAGTGTAAAGTCTTCTAGGAGCGTGATAGGAAAAGATATCCAAACTTACTATAGTACAAACAGTGTAAAGTCTTCTAGGAGCGTGATAGGAACAGATATCCAAACTTACTATAGTACAAACAGTGTAAAGTCTTCTAGGAGCGTGGTAGGAACAGATATCCAAACTTACTATAGTACAAACAGTGTAAAGGCTTCTAGCAGCGTGATAGGAACAGATATCCAAACTTACTATAGTACAAACAGTGTAAAGTCTTCTAGGAGCGTGATAGGAACAGATATCCAAACTTACTATAGTACAAACAGTGTAAAGTCTTCTAGGAGCGTGATAGGAACAGATATCCAAACTTACTATAGTACAAACAGTGTAAAGCCTTCTAGGAGCGTGATAGGAACAGATATCCAAACTTACTATAGTACAAACAGTGTAAAGTCTTCTAGGAGCGTGGTAGGAACAGATATCCAAACTTACTATAGTACAAACAGTGTAAAGGCTTCTAGGAGCGTGATAGGAACAGATATCCAAACTTACAATAGTACAAACAGTGTAAAGTCTTCTAGGAGCGTGATAGGAACAGATATCCAAACTTACAATAGTATAAACAGTGTAAAGTCTTCTAGGAGCGTGATAGGAACAGATATCCAAACTTAAAATAGCACAAACAGTGTAAAGCCTTCTAGGAGCGTGATAGGAACAGATATCCAAACTTACTATAGTACAAACAGTGTAAAGTCTTCTAGGAGCGTGATAGGAACAGATATCCAAACTTATTATAGCACAAACAGTGTAAAAGCCTTCTAGGAGCGAGAGACCCACAGATATAAAAACTTGCTAACTGTAACACAAACAGTACAAAAGCCTCTAGGAGCGGGAGACCTACAGATATGAAAAACATTAACTATAACACAAATAGTCTAAAAGCCCTCTAGAATATGATACCCACAGATCTACAATCTTACTAGCTGTAACACAAACAGTGTAAAAGCCCCTTAGGAGCGGGAGACCCACAGATATAAAAACATACTAACTGTGACACAGTGTAAAAGCCCTCTAGGAGCGTGAAAAACCTACAGATCTACAAAGCTCTAGCTATTACACCAACTTCATGTCACTCACCTAGGAGACCAACGACCAGGAGAAGAAACATGACAGAATGACGCCGGTCCTGGTCACGAGGGAACATTTAACCGTCTATCGCTGACGTAATGACAGGTAGATAACGGCCTTATCCTTGCCAGTCTTCCGATATTTGGAGAACAAAGTTGGTCAGGTCAATCCTGGTCCCCTGTTTGCCCTCAGCCGTGAAGTGCGATGGTGGAAGGGTGGAGATAACCTGGATTCTTTGACCTTCAAAGGTCAAAGAACCTTTAATCTCTTGTGTGTGTGTGTGTGTGTGTGTGTAAGGTTGAAACTGCCATTTTCAATCTAAGATCATTTTTTAATTTATTAATTAACCAGGCGCGATATTGAAATATTTGCGGCTATTACAGAAGAAACAAACAAAACAGCAAACAAATTAAAACTTAGAATTGAATATTTATAAATTTACATGTATTATTCGACAGAGTTCATAAAATTTATATAGACAAAGTGGCTAATGTAAAAGAGTTAAATCATTTAGATCAGAGAATAGTTGATGTCTCACTTCTGAGAAGTTCGGATAGTCGTAGATAAGGTGAAGAGCAATTTGTACAGTTTCTCCGCAGGAACAATTTGGTGTTTCTGATAGACCTCTTTTATTTAAATATTTCTGTAATTTTCCGTGTTTTGTGACAAATTGAGTGACTATAAAATTTAGATTTTCAATCTATGATGATATATATACAATGCTTCTCTGTCTGCCCACCATGAAATGAGACCTAAGAACACACACAATTAGAATTCAATATTAGTTTTCTTCCACGCTTCAAAATGATTTGCATAAATGATTGTTCGTGATCATTCAAAATGACCGTTGTTTACTGTTAAGATTTCGACATATCATGTTTTTATTCTGATAATCGATCTAAATATTTTGTTATCTTCTTAAGTTTCTCTGGCTACCTTAAGTTATTTTCATTATTTTGCCTTCAACATTATAATATATACAGGATAGTAGAAAAATATCATGAAGCTCAAAATTCAATCCCTTGTGAATCTCATGAAATCAAAACCCGCCTTGGACTGACGAGAGCCATTATCCCCAAACCATGGCCTCCAGGTGGGCACTTCTTGGTTTGCCAAAGCTGATGCTATGGCTTTGTTACCGATATGAGTCCTCTAGTTTGACGAGACGCTCAATAGATGGCTCCTAGTTTTGACGTTTATTTTTACGGAAAAGGATACCTTTATTTTTATTTTTTATGAGAGATTCGGAAAAAATACAGCCACATTGAAGCAAAAAAAAAAAAAAAAAAGATTATTCTTTGATTGTGAAAGCTTATATAAAAAAAAGGAATTTACCCTCTATTATTAATTTGTTTATTTTTATCTTTGTCGTCTATTTTGCACAAAATGAATCTGGTTAGAACGATGTATGTAAATTAGATGATTCATTTGTTGCCTTAAATACGAGGTAATTAACTCGTTTCTCTCTCTATATCACACACACAAAAGCCTTTATTAAGACACACAGGTCTTACAGAGGATTCTCCTTGGGGTTACAAGACGGAGATACCTATGAAAGTGGGAAATATACAAAGGGGTAAAAATGGAGAAAGTTTATATACACATGATAAATATATACAGATTATTATTTGAATGATCCTATGGAAAATAAGAAAAAAAAATGTAAATATGGATGGAAGAAGTGGAGAGCGAAAAGAGGAAAAAAAAACAGGTATTTACATACGGAACATACATATAATGGAACAATTCTCTCTCTATATCTAAAAATGTTTAAAGTTCAATAAAATAATTTTATAAATCTGAGAGTTGTCTTCAAAAACGATCCAACACACATCAACCAATAATTTATTTAACTCCCGACGTCTCAATGACTCTCTCTCCTTCAGAACTATTATAAGATAGTTTTTTTAAAACGCTCATTTAAAAATGTATACTATTTTCTGACCCAGCTCAAATATAATTTTCGAATATTTTAATTATAAAATTGAAGCTCTTTAGTCTCCTGTTTATGAGAACGCCGGTAAATGGTATTTCCTTGTTTACCGAAGTCCGTAAATAGACTTATTTTTCTGATATAAAACCAAACCTATGTTATTTACGATGATAATCATAAGGATTTGTGTTTTCAATGGAAGATTTATCTTTTTCATATTTACATACATGAATACCTTTCTTCCTTTAAAATTAGACGAAATAGTTAATGTCTTATTTATTTTGAAAACCAAATACAATTCTAATATATTATCACATAGAAAATTAGGAAAGACAAACTTCAGGATGTGGCACGGCAATTTATTTAAGGCAAGCACACAATTATCTATTTCTATTATATATATAAAAATCAATGTTTGTATGTTTGTTTGTTTGTATGTCCGGTATACAAATTCGCAGTAGTTCACTAATTCAAATCAAAATTTCCATACATAGGTAAAAATATACGGGGAAGACGATAGGCTATTTAAAAAATATATAAATCAATTATTAAAACTATATATTCAAATTATTTTACTTAGCTCACGAACAGCGCCCTCTAACAAAGATTAGATTAAATTATGCCGATGCAAACAAATAGATAATGCTAATAACAAACAATTATAAAAAAAATCTTATCTAAATATATATCACTCGGGTAGATATGAACACGGGTCAATCCCGGGGCGAAGCCCGGGTCACCCGTCTAGTAATTGATAAAATACAAGCAATGAGAGATGTTTACATGGTAGCAACATATATAAATAATATCAAAATTGAAAATCTGTTAATAAAATAATAAATACTTTGCTACAATATCGTCAAGTAGAAAAATGGAGGAATACAAACATGACAAGACGATTTATTTTACAAAAAGGAATTACAAAATTATTAACATATTATTTCAATGGTTAACCCAGGTTACTTGAGCGTACTTATTTACACGAAAGGCACAATGAGAGAAAGATATTTATTGACAAAATATGTAAAATATTAATCTGTTGATTAATTTTTAAATATCTGATGCCACATAAATACCTATAAATGTTTTCAAATGCAATACATTTTTTATTAGATTCTAAATATTTATATATATACTAGCCGAATGACCCGGGCAACGCCCGGGTTTACCCGATTAAATGTTTTTATTCAAATACTATTCGTTACAATTATAAATTGGCACCGTGGATGTCACTTTTGTGAAACGTCCCGCTCCAAACTTTGTGTCTGAGAAGCGATATTTTTATAGAAAGATGATCTGGCTTTTGTTTTCTGCTCGAATGAATGTTTTTCTGCTAGAATTTTGTTCCTGCGTACAAAATAATGAACTGGTTTCACCCGTGGCTTCTGCTTTTAGGAATTTTTCCCGATATAATTTTGTATCCTATAATCAAACATGATACAGCAATATCGTCATCATCATTTTCTGACTAAAAATATATAGTTTTAATAATTGATTTATATATTTTTTAAAATAGCCTATCGTCTTCCCCGTATTTTTTTACCTATGTATGGAAATTTTGGTTTGAATTAGTGAACTACTGCGAATTTGTATACCGGACATACAAACAAACATACAAACATTCATTTATATATATATTGATATGTCGTACTATATTTGCTGTAAATTTACAATGTTGTACATAGGAATGTTCTACATAGAGACACCAAGAAACATCCAGCCTGATGTAACTTCAAAATGGAGTTCAATATAGTCTAGCACCGAAAAAGAAGGGCGTGGCATCCAGTAAGGTCGAATAACAGACCATTGGCATTGTCAAAGACGCTAATCTATCAATCTAATCTATCAGGCTAGTCTTTGATTGAACAGGGACGCCTAAAATGTTCCACCCTCTCTGACGTCACGAGTAACATATAAGCTGGGTTCCTTCTGAGCCCACAGGCAGGAGCACAGTATAGACAGCAGCCATGTCACCATGCTTCCAGATTGACCAACGATCCCAGGACTTCCATAGACCAACTCACCTCCCCGTGTGCTACCCCTCTAAACCGAGATAGCCATGTTCCTATGTGTATGGTCTTCATTTATCTTCAGGCTAGTGCGCTCCCACTCTGACAGCATGCTGGATGAGGAGCCCGCTGCGACGTGTTGTCGGCTCCACGCCTTACAACATATAATATTTTTCTGATACACTTTTTAAAAAGGGATAGATTTCGCGCCAATGTTATTCACACACATCGGGCCTCATCACCTATTAATTAGACTACAAGCTGACAACATTTTTGTACAAATAGGTATTTAGCCAGCTTGTAGAGCCGTAAATTCAAGACTCGAAACATCTATTTCTGGAATGCCATTTTTTCGAGATCATAGGGAAATAAAATTTGGTGGCATCGGACAGTTACATAAATTCATAGATTAGAAAAGAACATATTAAAAATTTAATCAATTTTTTAGATATATATATACAACTATCTTTTGAACTGGGAAAGAGAGAGAAGGATATTTTGAGAGAATTGCTTTTGTATGTTTGTCTTTTTCTCCTTTCTCCTTGTATATAGCCAATTTGATTGGAAATGTATTAACGCAAATATCCCTGAGTTTGGGATATCGCGTTATAGGAGGTTAATAAAGTAAATTAATTATAAATATATACATTGCAATTTTAATAGTTATATACAATATTTCTTTTTTCAATGGAAGACCTTAGCGCGCCATCTATGTATAGGAAAAGGAACCAATTTTAGCGCGATTTGTTCTTTTATACAAAGGACAAATTCGAGCTAATATATGATTTCATTTATTGTACAGTGTTTTATATTAGCATGGTACATGTTATTGTGATAAATAACTACCAAAAATGTTAAGTCACTAAATGTTTGACGAAAATGTCTTCTGAGAAAAGTCCCTATAACTATTTGACATTGTCAAAGACGCTAATCTATCAATCAAAATCTATCAGGCCAGTCTTTGATTGAACAGGGACACCTAAAAATGTCCGCCCTCTCTGACGGCACCAGTAACATATAAGCTGGGTTCCTTCTGAGCCCACAGACACAGTATAGACAGCAGCCAGGTCGCCATGTTGTCAGATTAACCACCGATCCCAGAACTCTCATAGTCCACCTCACCTCCCCGTGTACTGCCCCCTCTAATTTTATATAAAGATATAAAGTACCCATTGTTGCCTCAAATTCTTTTATTGAAACAAGAGGCTAGCTTTCAGGGAATCATCTTGATCATCATCATTGCCTGATATACAATCGGAACATCAGTTCTTTTCGATTATAATACAGATACATAGGAGACCATATCACCTATACTCGATATTTTTATTATATTGTGTGGATCCTACTCCTAAATAGTTCCATTAAACAGTTCTTCCAACTTCATGAAGATTACACCAAAAAGGTTTTTTAAATTGTAAAAAAACGCGTGTATTAAAATATACAAGTATCAGAGTCATCATCAATCAATCAACAATCAATAATTCTGTCACCGTTTGCTTTTGTGAATGGAATAAATACCCAAATATGGCCATTTCTTATAAGCATCGGTGGTTCAGTGGCGAGAATGCTCGCCTGCCACGCGGGCGGCCCCGGGTTCGATTCCCGGCCGATGCATTTTTTTTTTTACAATTTTTAAAACTCATTTATATTATTATTATCAAAATATACAAGTATCAGAGTAATCAATTCTGTCATCGTTTGCTTTTGTGAATGGAATGCTTTTACGTAATATACGTAAAATACGTAACTAACATGACTGAAATTTTAGCAGTATGTATAGTAGAATCTTGAAAAACTTATATTGAATATTTCAGGTCTCTATCCCGAATATTCTTCGAGTTATTTGCAAATTTGAGTTGCAAATTTGCTCTTTCGCTCGCAAGCAGCGCCTCTAGCGGTGAAGATGGGAGGTAATATCAGCTGACCTAATGTACATGTAAAGCGTGTTTTAATAGGACATAGAAAAAATATGGAAGAGATATTTTTCGCATTTTTAGCCAAGAAAAATTGAAATTGACAGGTTCTGGGCAAAAATAGTTGTTTTTTTTTAAGTCAGAAAATGATAATGACAATATTGCGGTATCATATTTGATTATCAGATACAAAATTATATCCGGAAAAATTCCAAAAAGCAGAGACCACGGGTGAAGCCAGTTCAGTTTTAGTATGCAGGAACAAAATTCTAACATTAAAACATTCATTCGAGCAGAAGACACAAAGCCAGATCATCTCTTTATAAAAATATCGCTTCTCATACACAAAGTTTGGAGCGGGACGTTTCACAAGAATGACATCCACGGCGCCAATTTATAATTGTAACGAATAGTATTTAAATAAAAGCATTTAATCGGGTAAAACCCGGGCGTTGCCCGGGTCATTCGGCTAGTGCTAAAATATTTGCGTATATCAAAACGCGTGCTACACAAATTTTCGGCTGGTGGCTCGTAAAATTTGAATTTTTGTGTTTGCAAGATCTCAATTTTTTTTCTCGTAGCTTCTTACTCTGTATTGATACAACTCCACCCCAATATATTGGTATTGGAATTCTCAACAAACGCACACAGAAACAAGAAGGCGAATGCACATTTTCGCCGACATTATAAAATTAATTTTGATTTATTTCGCCTAGTTTTATTTCAGCCAGTATTTATGTTTATACGTTAGGTAGTATATTTAATTTAGACATATTTAATATAAAATTAAAAAAGGCATATCCTGACCAGTAGCACATGTGCTTTTCAGAAGGCAGAGCGCCATCTGGTGGAACAGAAATCAAATAAACATTGATTTATCCTGTTCCCTGATATTTGGTCAACCCAATTTCTTGATGAATCAAGAAAAGCCATCCATGAACGCGTTTCGCGCTTTTGGCGCTCGTTAGCGTCAATATAATTTTGAATATGAAAACCATTTAAGATTAAAAAAAAACATTTTCACCAAATATTTGACTCTAACTTGGACTATAAGAGAGATGAATTATCTCACAGTTTCGGGTGATGTACTTGGCCGATACAATTAGAGAGGAACCAAAGAGACCATTGTCCATTGTTAGGTCTTATATCAATTTGATACCTGCGCTTCATTTCGTAAGAAATCTGTTTTTTGTTATGTTCACAGCTCTCCTCAGTCCTTCTTCTATCCTATATATTTATTGATCGAATTTCTTAGTTTGTGAACTTCGATGGAATCATTTACTTATGACCACTCACTGGCGTATACTGATTGACCGCTCACTATAGCGTATACTGATTGACCGCACACTATCGTATACTGATTCGTATTGAGGTGGCCAAGAACATTCTATAGAAGAAATTGGCTAAGGTAAAGTGTAGCACAGTATAACCTCCACGAGAGGACATCCACGCTAGAGGACACCTTTCTACAAAGGATAGTTTTCATTTGAAAAATTACCATTTTTATTATTTAGCAACTCTTCGGTAAGAGGACACCTCTCTTCAAAGGACTCTTTGGCTCTGTAATTGAGTGTTCTTTACAGGAAGGTTCTACTCTATATATAGTATATATATATATTTTAATATACAATACATATATGTGTGTGTGTTTGTCGGCTATGCACCTTCTCAATACGTAACTGGATGGCTGAAATTTTAACAGGACATAGAGTTAAATCTGGAAGAGTTTTTGTCGCTTTTTAACCAAGAAAAATTAAAATTATCCAATAATTGGTCAAAAATAATTACTTTTAAGTCAGAAAATGATTATGAAAATTTTGATGTATCATGCTTGATTGACAGAAAATATTATTTCGGGGAATATTCATTAAAGCGGACCACGTAGTAGACAGGAACAAGATTTTAACAGCTAAACATTCACTCGAGCAGAAGACAAACGAAGCCAGGTCATCTCCCTATACATATAAAATATAATTTTATATCCAAGTTCACTAATAAGTTTAATAACACTTCCTTTAGACAGTTAACATTACTCATTATTTGATAAGTCATCATTGTCCGGTTATTCTTGGTCAAGTCCTCCGTTGGAGCCAACTTTAGTCCCTCACTACAGAAGTTGGTCTACCTGGTCTTTCTTTATCACCAAAACCAAATCACCCGTATGGAAGCGTTGAATCCATCTTTGTATTGTGTTTCTATCCATGGCTTCATCTCCATACTCAGACTTCAGCTTCTAGTAAATTACAGTGGCTGAAATGTCTGGAACTCCATCACTGACCATTGTCAGATTCTTGTGTTTACTTCAGGCTGCATTTCTTTAAAAATACAAAATATATCTTAATTATGTTTCAGATATATGAAAATAAAAATGAATTTTTAATCAGAAAATATAATTATGATGATAATATTTTCAAAAATAATTTCTAATATTTTCTTATTAACCGGTCCTTGTATATCTTTTATTATATATTTGGGTAAAACTTATTAATTTGGGGGGGGGGGGTTATGTTCACGTACACGTGATTTCTTATAATTCCGATTGCTCCTATCAGCACATTTCTAGAATAAATGAGTATAATTAGACTTCATCTCGAAAAGAAACATTTAAACATTGTCGAACTTGATCGAATTCATCGATTTAGATCTCCTTTGAATCCAATTATTTGAAATCCATTTAAAACTATCTTTATTTACGATACATATGGTACCAGGGTCTTATTAATGCGAAAAAATGTTTTGTGTATTGTCCATTACCGCGAGACACCAGACCTATTGATTGTGGAGGCAAAAAAAAAGTTGTTCTATAACGTGTGACGAAACTTAGTTGGCGAGAGACTTCTTCGCGAATTCTATAAGACTGTGGTTGGTGCTGTGGCCATTCAATATGATTCTAGGCCTCTTTTTACGGATAATTGATGGATTCTTGAAGTTCTACATCCGTTTGACTCAAGGAATATTGATTCTTGGACTCAAAGACAGACAAGGGTCAGTGAGAGTGAAGTTGTACTTCTGGATGTTTATCTCCTTCATGCCCAATGTGAGCTATGCGCTGACAGAAATGGAGCTCAACCCCAACTGGGGCTTTGAAACCATCCTCCGCGTCATTTTCATGAGCATCCTAACTGGATCGGACGGCGTGGCCATTCTGAAGATATATGACAACTGCCAGCGATTGTCGGATCTCTTTGCCCATTGCCCCATAATATTAATCAACCGATTCATCCACATGGTAATGTTCCTCTGCAACATTTTAATTTTCAGTGGGTATGTTTTGGAATTCGTTTCCTACATTGGCATCATCTGGAATATCGTCACTCTCAAGACCTTAATTTGGAACATCGTAGAATTTAACTTGGTCTACTTGGAGAACATGCTGGTATGGATTGCATTGATGAATTACGCTCTTCTCTGCATCTGCATTCAAGATGCTCATATACATTTCAGGAAGGAATCAGGATTCTTGAATCTTCGACAACGACTTGAAAGATATCTCCTCCTTTTGAATTACGCTAAGACTCTTCAAGATACCTTCTCTCTTCCTTTCTTCATCTTCCTCTCTCAGTTCTACGCCTCTTCAATAATGACGCTGATGTACACCAAGGATAGCTTTGATAACTTCGACATCATCCCGTGGGTCTACACGTTCTGGATGATCACCAAGTTTGTGATTATCGCATTCGCAGGATCCTTGCTGAACTTCCAGATGGAGAAGTCCATCAACTACTTGCTGGAGGAGACGACCGAGAAGAAATTTCTGAATTCGTCCTCGCCCTTATTTACTTCCTCTCGAGTCCTTTGTCTCAGGTACTATGAAAAGGACTTCAAGATGACCTGTGGTTTCTACGTTCTGACTGTCAACTTTATCCTGTCCTCTCTTGGCATGCTAGCCAGCTACTTTGTGCTGGTCTTCCAGACTTCTGGAAATTGGTGATTGCCCGATTCGCTAAGTCTTTTTAGCCTTTTAAAAAGATGTCTCTAAATATACTTATCACCCGATCATATATTCTGCTCTCATTCTATTTAGTTTCATCTAAAATTGCTCAAATGCTTAAAACTTTGTTTATTCCCGAGAGCATTTGATCCTTTTTGTCTTTTTACAGTTTCATTTAAAATAATATATAAATTTTTAATTTTGGGAATTAAAATATTCATGCACACATAAAGTGCACTTGACACGTTGAAATGTGCATTAAGTCAACGTTTTTTGTTCATCATCTTTGTGCTAAACGCAAAAAAAGTGAGATCAAGAAAATATCACATCATCAGCGTTGGAATCTTCAAACAACCAAAAATAAACAATCTATATACCACGGTATGGCAAATATAATTAACAAAATTCATTGTTTTAATGCATTTTTAAACTTGACAGATTCACCTTTCACATCCATTTTTCCTGAGAAGATTTAATTCTCTAGACAACTTTTCCAAATCTCAATAGTGATGGTAGACCAATGTATGAACACATGGAACATATGGGAGGGAGAGTTTCTAAATATTACAAAATGTTTATTTTATATTATAAATAAAAGACATATAAAGTATACAACAAATGTAAACATTAAGACGCGAATGTTTCTTTCACAAATCAATCAAACTTCTACTGTCCTTATTGCGATGAAAACATATTGGGAGGGCTTGACTCATCAGTGGTGAACCCTCCCAGCGGTTTCGCCAATTTAATCTACCAGACAGCTTCTTTAGAGATCTAATACTGTTTTGGATCAGTCTACTTATATATGCTACACTGAAGGGTGGAATCATAGAAATGGTATTTAGGCAAATTATGGACATAAGCTTTTAGGACAGTAGAATTACATTTGAATATTTTCATCGAGCAATGCTCTTCCGCCAACAATAGAAGTTTGATTTATTTATGGAAGAAACATTAGCGTCTTAATGTTTACATTTGTTGTATATATATATGGCGTGTTCTATTAACATATAAAGTATATTGATGTAAATTTGAGGCTATGTAAATATTTATTTTGTGTGTAAGATGCATTATGGTGGAAGCTTTATTCGAAATTCAGTTTCTCGACTGTTTGACGTCTTTAATGATGATTATCCATCATATATCTTCTGTCACAACATCACCACTATTGTCACCAACTGTATACTTGGATATGCTAACATTCCCATTGTCGTTTACATTGTAGGTATATTGCAATCATACTATAGTATTCTAGTTAGGAACCGTTTCGATATTCTTCACCACCATCTCATGCCAGTACGGGAAGTTAGTACAATTCGGGAATGTGTTTATCAACTTCCCAATTTATATACATCACGTTCTGTGTATTTACTGTAGAACCCCACATAGAGGATATGGTTAACACCATGTACAGGCATTTTTAGTAAAGCAGAGGTTATAAACATGAAATCATAGTCTCTAGGTAGGCGCCTCTCAATTTGACAAAGTTAGTGTTGTAATTTTGTCACCGACCCGAGTCTACTAGTTTGCGGAGGCAGTCAATAGATGGAGCTTAATTATAATATCATATTTTGACGTGAGAGGTGACTTTACCTTTATAGATCAATCTCCTCCCGGTAATTTTCCATCCATATTTTGGCAGAAGTTGATGTACTATGCTTCTACAATTATGTCTTCTTCGCTCAATCATAGTAGGGTATCAAGCTTGTAGGGCTCTAGACATTTGATGGTGTCTGCTGGATTGGATTAATAAATATCATTAATGAATTAGTGTTGGTGGTGTCTTGTCCATGGAGCAGATCAGATCGCAATCTAATCACAATACCGGCCAACTGAGGTGTTTTGTCCGTATCATTAATGACTTACTTCACCCTTTTATTCATTCCCAATGCTTTGGCGCCCAGCTGTCGATATTTTCAAGTAAACCCTATCTTATAATGTTTACTTCTTGCGCCCATGTATGAAGATCTGATAGTAAAAATATTTCATTGCATTTGAAATATCGACGCGCTTAAAGTGAATGCATTTGCAAGAAGAAAAAAAATTAATAAGAGAAAGGTTCTGATCTTGTGAAACTTAAGTTGCTGATGGCTTGCGCTATCTGTCGGAATAAATATCAAATAATCGTTGATTTTTAATTATCCCAAAATTGACCAAATACAGCTTGCACCATGCTGATGAAGGCCAGCTTCATGAAATGCGTAAGAGGTTAGCTTTTAATAATTTTTCATAAAAGAAAAGGTATTTTTGACCAATTCTGAAATAATAAAAATATTTATGATTAGCTGATATTTATCAAGACAGATGGCGCAAGCTATCATCAATTTTCAGTTGCAGGATCTGGAGATGCCTTTCTTTAAAAGTATCAACATGATCCCAGTACAATTTCGCTGTTGTACTATTGTTTTATTGCAAGAAAGATTTTCCTTGAAAAAGTCGAAAGCGGGTCGTTTAAACGTTGTGCAAATAAATTAAAAGTGATTTATTAATGCTATTTTACTTTTCTTATTGTCAGAACTCGAAATCTTCTTGATCTGGAACATCCTGATAGAAATGCATCAAAAGAGATTATGAAAATTTATTTCAATAGTTCAAGTGATTAGAGTGGCGATTAGAGAATGAGCACGGTGTTATTCAGAAAGTGTAAGGAGAACACTAGAATATTGGAGATTAGAGAGTGGAAACAGTGTTATTCAGAAAGTGTATGGAACGCACTACAAGGGTGGTGATTGTAGAATGGGTACAGTGTTATTCAGAAAGTGTATTGAACAAACTACAAGAGTGGGGATTGTAGAATGGGTACAGTGTTATTCAGAAAGTGTATGAAACACACTACAAGAGTGGTGATTGTAGAATGGGTACAGTGTTATTCAGAAAGTGTATGGAACACACTACAAGGGTGGCGATTGTAGAATGGGTACAGTGTTATTCAGAAAGTGGATGGAGCACACTACAAGGGTGGCGATTGTAGAATGGGTACAGTGTTATTCAGAAAGTGGATGGAGCACACTACAAGGGTGGCGATTGTAAAATGGGTACAGTGTTATTCAGAAAGTGTATGGAACACACTACAAGGGTGGCGATTGTAGAATCAGTACAGTGTTATTCAGAAAGTGTATGGAGCACACTACAAGGGTGGCGATTGTAGAATGAGTACAGTGTTATTCAGAAAGTGTATTGAACAAACTACAAGAGTGGGGATTGTAGAATGGGTACAGTGTTATTCAGAAAGTGTATGAAACACACTACAAGAGTGGTGATTGTAGAATGGGTACAGTGTTATTCAGAAAGTGTATTGAACAAACTACAAGAGTGGGGATTGTAGAATGGGTACAGTGTTATTCAGAAAGTGTATGAAACACACTACAAGAGTGGTGATTGTAGAATGGGTACAGTGTTATTCAGAAAGTGTATGGAACACGCTACAAGGGGGCGATTGTAGAATGGGTACAGTGTTATTCAGAAGGTGTATGGAGCACACTACAAGGGTGGCGATTGTTGAATGAGTACAGTGTTATTCAGAAAGTGTATGGAACACACTACAAGGGTGGCGATTGTAGAATCAGTACAGTGTTATTCAGAAAGTGTATGGAGCACACTACAAGGATGGCGAGTGTAGAATGAGTACAGTGTTATTCAGAAAGTGTTTGGAGCACACTACAAGAGTGGCGATTGTAGAATAGGTACAGTGTTATTCAGAAAGTGTATGGAGCACACTACAAGAGTGGCGATTGTAGAATAGGTACAGTATTATTCAGAAAGTGTATGGAGCACACTACAAGAGTGGTGATTGTAGAATGGGTACAGTGTTATTCAGAAAGTGTATGGAGCACACTACAAGGGTGGCGATTGTATATAGAATGGGTACAGTATTATTCTGAGAGTGTATGGAGCACACTACAAGAGTGGCGATTGTAGAATGGGTACAGTGTTATTCAGAAAGTGTATGGAGCACACTACAAGAGTGGCGATTGTAGAATGGGTACAGTGTTATTCAGAAAGTGTATGGAGCACACTACAAGAGTGGCGATTGTAGAATGGGTACAGTATTATTCAGAAAGTGTATGGAGCACACTACAAGAGTGGCGATTGTAGAATGGGTACAGTGTTATTCAGAAAGTGTATGGAGCACACTACAAGAGTGGCGATTGTAGAATGGGTACAGTGTTATTCAGAAAGTGTATGGAGCACACTACAAGAGTGGCGATTGTAGAATGGGTACAGTGTTATTCAGAAAGTGTATGGAGCACACTACAAGAGTGGCGATTGTAGAATGGGTACAGTGTTATTCAGAAAGTGTATGGAGCACACTACAAGAGTGGCGATTGTAGAATGGGTACAGTGTTATTCAGAAAGTGTATGGAGCACACTACAAGAGTGGCGATTGTAGAATGGGTACAGTGTTATTCAGAAAGTGTATGGAACACACTACAAGGGTGGCGATTGTAGAATGGGTACAGTGTTATTCAGAAAGTGTATGGAGCACACTACAAGGGTGGCGATTGTAGAATGAGTACAGTGTTATTCAGAAAGTGTATGGAACACACTACAAGGGTGGCGATTGTAGAATCAGTACAGTGTTATTCAGAAAGTGTATGGAGCACACTACAAGGGTGGCGATTGTAGAATGAGTACAGTGTTATTCAGAAAGTGTTTGGAGCACACTACAAGAGTGGCGATTGTATAATAGGTACAGTGTTATTAAGAAAGTGTATGGAGCACACTACAAGAGTGGCGATTGTAGAATAGGTACAGTATTATTCAGAAAGTGTATGGAGCACACTACAAGAGTGGTGATTGTAGAATGGGTACAGTGTTATTCAGAAAGTGTATGGAGCACACTACAAGGGTGGCGATTGTATATAGAATGGGTACAGTATTATTCTGAAAGTGTATGGAGCACACTACAAGGGTGGCGATTGTAGAATGGGTACAGTGTTATTCAGAAAGTGTATGGAGCACACTACAAGAGTGACGATTGTAGAATGGGTACAGTGTTATTCAGAAAGTGTATTGAACAAACTACAAGAGTGGGGATTGTAGAATGGGTACAGTGTTATTCAGAAAGTGTATGAAACACACTACAAGAGTGGTGATTGTAGAATGGGTACAGTGTTATTCAGAAAGTGTATGGAACACGCTACAAGGGGGCGATTGTAGAATGGGTACAGTGTTATTCAGAAGGTGTATGGAGCACACTACAAGGGTGGCGATTGTTGAATGAGTACAGTGTTATTCAGAAAGTGTATGGAACACACTACAAGGGTGGCGATTGTAGAATCAGTACAGTGTTATTCAGAAAGTGTATGGAGCACACTACAAGGATGGCGATTGTTGAATGAGTACAGTGTTATTCAGAAAGTGTATGGAACACACTACAAGGGTGGCGATTGTAGAATCAGTACAGTGTTATTCAGAAAGTGTATGGAGCACACTACAAGGATGGCGATTGTTGAATGAGTACAGTGTTATTCAGAAAGTGTATGGAACACACTACAAGGGTGGCGATTGTAGAATCAGTACAGTGTTATTCAGAAAGTGTATGGAGCACACTACAAGGGTGGCGATTGTAGAATGAGTACAGTGTTATTCAGAAAGTGTTTGGAGCACACTACAAGAGTGGCGATTGTATAATAGGTACAGTGTTATTAAGAAAGTGTATGGAGCACACTACAAGAGTGGCGATTGTAGAATAGGTACAGTATTATTCAGAAAGTGTATGGAGCACACTACAAGAGTGGTGATTGTAGAATGGGTACAGTGTTATTCAGAAAGTGTATGGAGCACACTACAAGGGTGGCGATTGTATATAGAATGGGTACAGTATTATTCTGAAAGTGTATGGAGCACACTACAAGGGTGGCGATTGTAGAATGGGTACAGTGTTATTCAGAAAGTGTATGGAGCACACTACAAGAGTGACGATTGTAGAATGGGTACAGTGTTATTCAGAAAGTGTATTGAACAAACTACAAGAGTGGGGATTGTAGAATGGGTACAGTGTTATTCAGAAAGTGTATGAAACACACTACAAGAGTGGTGATTGTAGAATGGGTACAGTGTTATTCAGAAAGTGTATGGAACACGCTACAAGGGGGCGATTGTAGAATGGGTACAGTGTTATTCAGAAGGTGTATGGAGCACACTACAAGGGTGGCGATTGTTGAATGAGTACAGTGTTATTCAGAAAGTGTATGGAACACACTACAAGGGTGGCGATTGTAGAATCAGTACAGTGTTATTCAGAAAGTGTATGGAGCACACTACAAGGATGGCGAGTGTAGAATGAGTACAGTGTTATTCAGAAAGTGTTTGGAGCACACTACAAGAGTGGCGATTGTAGAATAGGTACAGTGTTATTCAGAAAGTGTATGGAGCACACTACAAGAGTGGCGATTGTAGAATAGGTACAGTATTATTCAGAAAGTGTATGGAGCACACTACAAGAGTGGTGATTGTAGAATGGGTACAGTGTTATTCAGAAAGTGTATGGAGCACACTACAAGGGTGGCGATTGTATATAGAATGGGTACAGTATTATTCTGAGAGTGTATGGAGCACACTACAAGAGTGGCGATTGTAGAATGGGTACAGTGTTATTCAGAAAGTGTATGGAGCACACTACAAGAGTGGCGATTGTAGAATGGGTACAGTGTTATTCAGAAAGTGTATGGAGCACACTACAAGAGTGGCGATTGTAGAATGGGTACAGTATTATTCAGAAAGTGTATGGAGCACACTACAAGAGTGGCGATTGTAGAATGGGTACAGTGTTATTCAGAAAGTGTATGGAGCACACTACAAGAGTGGCGATTGTAGAATGGGTACAGTGTTATTCAGAAAGTGTATGGAGCACACTACAAGAGTGGCGATTGTAGAATGGGTACAGTGTTATTCAGAAAGTGTATGGAGCACACTACAAGAGTGGCGATTGTAGAATGGGTACAGTGTTATTCAGAAAGTGTATGGAGCACACTACAAGAGTGGCGATTGTAGAATGGGTACAGTGTTATTCAGAAAGTGTATGGAGCACACTACAAGAGTGGCGATTGTAGAATGGGTACAGTGTTATTCAGAAAGTGTATGGAACACACTACAAGGGTGGCGATTGTAGAATGGGTACAGTGTTATTCAGAAAGTGTATGGAGCACACTACAAGGGTGGCGATTGTAGAATGAGTACAGTGTTATTCAGAAAGTGTATGGAACACACTACAAGGGTGGCGATTGTAGAATCAGTACAGTGTTATTCAGAAAGTGTATGGAGCACACTACAAGGGTGGCGATTGTAGAATGAGTACAGTGTTATTCAGAAAGTGTTTGGAGCACACTACAAGAGTGGCGATTGTATAATAGGTACAGTGTTATTAAGAAAGTGTATGGAGCACACTACAAGAGTGGCGATTGTAGAATAGGTACAGTATTATTCAGAAAGTGTATGGAGCACACTACAAGAGTGGTGATTGTAGAATGGGTACAGTGTTATTCAGAAAGTGTATGGAGCACACTACAAGGGTGGCGATTGTATATAGAATGGGTACAGTATTATTCTGAAAGTGTATGGAGCACACTACAAGGGTGGCGATTGTAGAATGGGTACAGTGTTATTCAGAAAGTGTATGGAGCACACTACAAGAGTGACGATTGTAGAATGGGTACAGTGTTATTCAGAAAGTGTATGAAACACACTACAAGAGTGGCGATTGTAGAATGGGTACAGTATTATTCAGAAAGTGTATGGAGCACACTACAAGAGTGGCGATTGTAGAATGGGTACAGTGTTAATCAGAATGTGTAAGGAACAAACTACAATAGTGGTGATTATAAAATGGATACAGTGTTATTCAGAATGTGTATGGAACAAACTAGAAGAGTGGGTCAGGAGATACGAGTGGGAAAGTCCCAGATGTAGGACAGCATATCTCTGGGACAACAATGTCAGCCATCAGTGCCACGTCCGGTTGGACTTCTTTAGATATAAAGCCGCAGAACCTCCAAGTAGTTCTCAAAACAAATTAAATCGTTTTCAATAAATTCAACAATCTAGGCGATATGAAAAATATTTCTTCTTCATTTGCTACCAGCAGACACCCTTTGTATATTAGAAACATTCTTTAGCTAAAAAAGAAGAGATTTCAAAGGAAATTATTTTGAAAATAAATTCAAAAATATTAAATCGTTTTATCTAAAACTACCATAACGTCATTGTTGAGTTTTATAAGGTGTATTTTTTTGTTCAATAAATATTTAATTGTATTATTCTGTGATTTTATATTTTGACTAATGACCAAATGTCTAAATTTGTATATAAGTGAGTTTTCAAAATAAAAGTGAGAGTAGTAATTAGTTTTGTTTTATTTTCTTTGGTTGAGTCATTATCGGCACCATTGGGGTGTCGCCTGGGTAGTGGAATCACCATTGGGGAGTCGCCTGGGTAGTTGAATAGAGGTAGTGATAGCAGAAGGCCTTGGTGGCAAGAAAACCAGATAGTCCTCTAAACTCAAACGCCATACGGCTTCTAATCCGTTAAGGACTAGGGGATCTTAACAGACATCGATTAGCCCGAAACCATGGATTCTAGGTGGGCTTTCTGAATTTGCCAAAGCTGGTATTATAGCTTCGTTACAGATTCGAGACGGTCATGGTTGATGGAAAGGTGGCCGTTTTTTAATGATAAAAATATCAAGCGATTCATATTTAATTTATTAATTGGTTCGACATAGGTCAAATATTTATATCAACAAACGGCACTTGTTTAGTCGACATACTTTCCATCTTTGTTTTGACATTTAAGTATATCACCAAAAAGTATATGATCAATTGGAGATATAAGTCATCAAGGAATAAAACTTTCTTATTCATTTTCTATATCGTTGCTCAAGATCTAAGGTACTAATATAAAGGTCAAATATTTTTAACAACAAGCGTCACTTGTTCAGACGAAATATCTTCCATCTTTGTTTCGACATTCAAGGAAATCATCAAATAACTTTCGCGAAAATATTTTAACCCATGCCTTTCTTCTGTAAGATTCAACAATAAAACATCACTGGAATCATAGCGGTATCTTGAAAAAATGTAGTTTTCTTATTGAATAACTATATCATCTCCTATATATTGACGTCATATATATACTATTTAAAATTATAATCCTTTGTATATACTTGTTGTGTATATAACGTATGATCAGTTGGAGATAAGAACCATCAAAGTTGGAGATAAGAACAGTCGATATCCTAATACTAGTCTCTCTTCATTATATAGTCACATGTTTTAGCTAATTACAAACCTACCATTTATTTGTCAACCGGCATTACAGGATTAGCATAGTTACATAAATATATTATACAATAGCTTAGATTTGCAAATATTTTTTAACTAAATTGTTTTTTAGCCGTCCTATATTATTTTTCTCATATGTAAATATATCTTAAAAAACGGAATCCTATTTAAGGCCTATTGCCATCATGTATCATTACCAGTTGAAGGGCGTGACTGCCCGAAAGCTCGTGTAGTCGATTATTAAAAATTATTTTCTCCTAACGCTTTATTCTATAGTATTTATAATCCAAGGAGAAAGTTTCCATGTTTAAAAAAATATAAAACATCACACAGTTGAATTCTCCTGTATAAGGACTGGAAGACCTGAAAGTTTGAGCAACAGTAGTACAATATCTACAAGAAACTTGTCTTTTGATGGTTCTTATCTCCAACTGATCATACGTTATATACACAACAAGTATATACAAAGGATTATAATTTTAAATAGTATATATATGACGTCAATATATAGGAGATGATATAGTTATTCAATAAGAAAACTACATTTTTTCAAGATACCGCTATGATTCCAGTGAATGTATAAGCTTGCGTGCTCTTTGATATTTTGTTTCTTGAATCGACAGTTTTCATATCTTTTTTTTTTTTAGAAATGAGAGGATAAAGTTCTTTTATAAAAAGTCTTCAATGCTCTCAGCAAACTTCGAATATTGGAAAAATATTGAATTGTTAAGTTAGTATTGTTCTTTATAGAAAGTTAGGTGAGAGAGAAATAATTGCGGGTATATATATAAATATATACTTATTAAAATAAAGTTTTAAATCATAAAACTATAATTATTTTTGTCTCCTAATTTCAATTGCAAAAAATTATTTTTTGACTAGCAACGGCTTCTCAACAATCACTATATGAGTGGATTTTAATGGATTCAATTTTTATTTTGAATGGTGAGAGTGAAATCGATTTATAAAATATCAATTTGCTTTATTATATTGACGCTCTATAAAATTTATTTGATCAAATTTCAAGATATTCTCAATTTTATTATATTAATATACAGATATAGGATAAATTGCGATTTACTAATATAAAATATCAAAAACCTTCCGCAATAAATTTCTTTATTAAAAACCTTATTCACAAATCTTGAAGGCATATTTGCCGAACCTTGAAGGCATCTTCGCCGAATATTGAAAAACACTATTATCGAAACTTGAAGGCATCTTCACCAAATCTTGAAATCACCTATCTCTCAAATCTTGAAAATATTATTCTCGATTCTTGAAAATATTTTTAAAATAATACCCTCGATCATGAATATACAATTTTTGAATTTTGTGAAAGCAGTATCAATGAATCTTGAACGCAGTATCGCTACCAAATCTTGAAGGCATCTTCTTCTAATCTTGAATATTCTCCAATCTTATATAAAGGTGTAGTATATCTCAATATATAGTTAAAATAGATGGTTTTTTTTCTAAAATGTTCTTTATCTGTTTGAATAAAAAACGTCAAAAGATTCAGAATTTTAAATAGTTTAATACAAATCCAAATTGACTTATGTTAATCAGAAAAAGAAGTTCAAAATCTTGTTCAATGGTATACGAACAAAGATCTGTCACAAATCCAGAATTAAAAAAAGTTTCAAAAATTTTTCTTCCGTCTTCCACATGATAAATAAAATTACAAGATCCTCACTATACTTTCCCTTCGGCGTCAATTTTATATTGTATACATTCTCTTTAATTGATACAAAGCCAAGAAGATTTTTGAATATGAATATCTCTACTTCAATTCTAATAATTATTTTATAACAAAAATTAAGAAACTCTCACAATCAAATATTAAAATTTGAGGAGGTAGGCGGCAAACTTTCTTTAAAAACTATCATTTCTTCATACATGCGAAAATCTAAGGTAAGACCTATTTAAAGTACAAATCTATTTACTTAAAATTAAGCGCATTTTAAATAATTTTATCCTTTTGTAAACAGAGCAATCCATAGATAAATCTTTAATTGAAAATTTTATCCTTATGTACAGAGATGTCTCACTCCTCTTTTTGTAAATCTCTTTCTATAGTTTATATTGAAATAATTTTTTAAACATTAGTATCAAATAAATATGCATGATCCCCTTATTAGGTAACCGTTAATGCAATTGGAGTAGAGCGCATAAAATATTCTATAATCTATGCCTAAGAATCTTGTAAATAGATTTAGTGGTGGTAAGGTCTTGTCCACATGGAAAGAGGGGGGGGGGGGGGGTGCCCCGTTAGTCAGCCACATTTCAGAGTTCCCTGTTCATGGTTATCGTAGCGGCTCGGGGCTCACGACACCGTACTACAGGGCAGTCCCTTACTTGTGTCTCCCGCCCTCCACGTAGAGGAGGGGTTGGGCTTGTGGGCGGGAAATAGGTTTAGTGTTATATTTATATAAATATAGTTCACTCTCACGTCACAACACAGCAGATTTAAAGTTAAGTCAGATTTCTGATAGTTTCGATATGTATAACTACGACAATAAAACGTTTTATTATTGTAGTTATACCTGTCGAAAGGCTGTTAAGCCCGAAAGATTGTATTGCCGTTATATATAAAAAGGAACTCTTCCCTCAGCGGATTTTCTTTTATTTATACTTTTACTGAAGAGGTTATAATATTAACAAGAGAAAAGAATATATATCGCAAAGACAGCCTAGGTAGTATTGTATGGATCTTGTGTTTGCCAGAAACTGAACTCCTGGTTAAACTACAGATTAACATATGCTTTGATGGCGCTCATTCTGTAAGAACCACAGACACTCACTGTGGCCGCAATATTCAATACTTTTACACAACCTTTTTTTGTGTTTGAATCATTATATAAATCGCATATATGGAATATTCGTCTTTTCTGCAAAGAAAAAATGAGGATTGGCTTGTCACATCAAGGACTAACGCTCCCAACCATGTTGCTAGCTTACTTTCTAAAAAAACCGCTGATAAAGTTCTAACTAGCTAGGATTATAATAGCAGACACATTTTTGCGAATTCTTTTCGAATATTATCTAGGAAACTGTGACTTTGAGATAGTTAAAAATATATATTAATATATGTAGAAATATTAATATTTCAGCTCAAGAGATAATTTTAAAAAACATACAAAAATTAAAATATATATTTATTTTTGAAGAAAGGTCTTAATGTATTCATATTAAAATTGACCAAAAAGGGCACTTTCACGTTGAAAATGAATTAAATCTGCCTTTTCATTCATCATCCCAGTGGATTATCTATATGTTGTTGTTCAAGGAACATGGCTAACTATATTTTGTTGTCCTTGGAGCCTGGGTTACCTATACGTTTATTGCTTTAGGAGACTGGGTTACCTGTGTGTTGCTTTTCCAAGAGCCTGGATTACCTATACGTTTATTGTTTTAGGAGTCTGGGTTAGCTGTATGTTGCTTTTCCAGGAGCCTGGGTTACCTATTCGTTTATTGCTTTAGGAGTCTGGGTTAGCTGTGCGTTTCTTTTCCAGGAACCTTGGTTACCTATGCGTTTATTGCTTTAGGAGTCTGGGTTAGCTGTGTGTTGCTTTTCCAGGAACCTGGGTTACCTATGCGTTTATTGCTTTAAGAGTCTGGGTTAGCTGTGTGTTGCTTTTCCAGGAGCCTGGGTTACCTATGCGTTTATTGCTTTAGGAGTCTGGGTTAGCTGTGCGTTGCTTTTCCAGGAACCTGGGTTACCTATGCGTTTATTGCTTTAGGAGTCTGGGTTAGCTGTGCGTTTCTTTTCCAGGAGCCTGGGTTACCTATTTCTTGCTGTTCCAGGAACCTGGGTTACTTAAATGTTGTAGTTCTAGGAGCCTGGGTTACCTATATGATGCTGTGGAAGGAGCCTTGGTCACCTATATCTTGTTGTTCTAGGAACCTGAATTACCTAAATATTGTTGTTCCAGGAACCTGGGTTACTAAAATGTTGTAGTTCTAGGAGTCTGGGTTACCTATATCATGCTGTGGCAGGAGCCTTGGTCACCCATATGTTGCTGTTCCAGGAGCTTCTAAGTGTTATCTATATATATATAATATTTTTTAAAAATTATATTCCAGAAAATATATTTTTTGACGCTTATTTTTAAGAAGTCATTATTTAAAAAAAATAATATATGTGTTATTATTTTTTTCTTCACAAGATGCAACCATTTACTCAATAGTCTATTTCTTCACTGCGTTCTATGCACGAAAAACCATGTATATAGTCTCAACCTTTGTACATAGATATTCTTTCCTTTTATTCTTTTTCTCTTTTCTAAGCGAGGATTCAATTTCTTTCCCTGCTTCTCATTTCTTTTCAGATTCATTTCTAACAGGCGAATCGTCTGTATAAGACAGAATGTCTTAATAAAAGTTTGTGTGGGTCTATATGTGTGTGTTATTTTAGTTAATTCTTGAAAACAATATATATAAATAATTATCCTTGTTCAACCGTATCCATAAACATGTTGTATTTCGTTCCCATGTGTGGCATAACTACGAGATAAATATCTGTGAGATACAGCAGCTGGACGATAAGTGGTTCAATGTGTGATCTAGTAAGATAGAAGTGTACCTACGTAAACATAATTCCTCCAAGTTCCTTTTTCAATCTTAAAATCACTGCGGTTACATAAGTATAACTAATATCCAAATGAATTGGCATTTAATTAAAAGGAAAATAAAAACAGCGTCTCGTGCCTTGTAAGGAAATCCGCCCCATGGTTTGTGGCTTTGAAATATACAAATGTTTTGCCCAGGCGAAGTGTTCGGGCATATTTTATGATTATAATTTTGATGTATGGCTCGACTTTTACTATCTCCCCCATTAAAACTACAAATTTAAAAAATCATAAATTAAAAAGTGTTTACATAATGCATTACCGTGCATTTTCGATGCGTATGATAATTTTATCATTGCAGTACGGGCAGTAGAAAATTGTTTTAATTAAAAAGAGAATCATAAACGGGTCGAAAATAGTTTATATTTCTTATAAATGTATTTATATGAAGATACCAGGCCTATATTCACACAAAATATTACCAATAACTAACTAATATTATATTTTGTGAGAGAAAAATGAGGACCATGATATATTAATGGATATTTTACTACTATCGATGAGCTACCATTTTTTAAAATAATGTTTGTAAGGCCAACTTTCACTTGGGTCAAAACCAGCAGAAGCCGAATATATTCGTTGATATATCCTAAATATACACAATCAAAATATAACATTGAGTTATGCATTGAGAACGACATTCAACTTTAAAGTTGAAATTTTAGAAGGATGAGCTGACTTTAGTATGAAAACTGCCAAAGTTATTTCCTGAAGAAAGTTACTGAATAAACAATCACAATAGGAATGTATTTCACTTACGTATTTATATGAAGGCATTCTAACAATAGACGAACGAATTGCAATTACAATTTGAGGTATTTTTAAAGCTAGAGTTTTAAGTTGAAGTATGTTTCCAGGGGGACGCTTCTCAGTTTGCCAAAGCTGGTGTTGTGGCTTTGTTACCGACTTGATTCCGCTAGTTTGCGGAGACGGGCAATAGATGGCGTTTATAGATTCAGCGTGTATTTTGAAGGGAGAGGCGACCTTTATTTTATGGATCAATTTTCTCCCTGCAAAATTTCCATCTACATATATATTAAATAATATTTAAGAATTTTCAATCCAAAAATCTTGTAAGCATATTTTAAAATATTTCTGACTTCTAAGTGTTCTGGAAAGGTGTTATGAAGGTATAGAAATGTTTTTTTTTTTGTTTTTTTTTTTGCTTATCCCTAGTACACGTGGTACAGGCCATGATGATAATCATGGTAAGTAGAAGTTGGCGACTACTTTTACTGTAAGAGCACCACATGCCTACACAGGTGAAAAGCAGTTCGACTTTGCACTTACAAATGTGCCAGAGCCCCGTTTGGTTACTTGCACTCGCTGGTGGGGTAGATGGTGGGTAGACTTTTGTAAGAATCGGGGGCCATTGGAGCCTTTTTTTTTTAATCCCAGAAAAAAGTGCTCAAAGCGGGAATCGAACCCGGGTCGTAGCGGTCGAGAATCAACGGTTTAGACAATCCTTCCACCAACCCCCATTGTAAATGGGAGAAATGTAGATAACTAGTTTAAAATGAACATATACAAAAAGTTAAAGCAATTATTTCAGCTACCACCATTTAACAATGGAAAAATATATAGTAATAAAAAATTTTAAATAACTTATTAATAAAAGAAAATATGAAAAATGTACTAAAATTTAAAAAAATGTCCATGCTATCACCTTTAAACAATTAGATTTATAGGACTAAAAATGAAAACGGTGGGGATGATTATCATATATTGAGTGAAGAGATAAAATATTTGAGTGAAACATTAAAGAACTTGTTAATCTGTTGTTTCACATTAAATCTCATAGAGTTTGAAATTCATTATGATCTTCCCACGCCACTTTTATTTTAGCTATATATTTCTATTTGTTAATTGGTGTGAGCTGGAATATTTATTTTATCCTTTTTATTTCACTTTAATTAAAGATTTTTCTTATAATTTTAAAATTTTGATCGATTTATTCCTGAAAACATTTTATCAATCAATTGCTCTCAACTTTTCAATTAATTATCCCTCTAATTAAAAAGGCATATATTGGATCAATATATAATTTATTTTACCAATATTTCAGTTGGCTGAACGCCAACCTTTATCAAGGTATTATAACACATTATTATGTTATAATACCTTGATAAAGGTTGGTGTTCAGTCAACTGAAATATTGCTAAAATAAATGATATTTTGATCCAATATATGCCTTTTTAATTAAAGGTTTATTTATGGATTGCTCTATTTAAAAAAAAAAATCTCTCTCTCTCTGATTATTATAATTGAAATTTTGAAAAACACCAATATTTACATGAAGCTTGAAGGAATATTTATACCAATATACACGTTGAATATCTAGATTATTTTGAAAGTAACACTTTTAAAATTCAAAGTTTTGATTTCGCCATCTCTGAGTACGTCCTGCCATCTAGCGAATACTTTATAAACTATTTTAAAAATCGGTTACATTTTTTTAATATTCAAAGGACATTGGACTTTTAAGCTCATATATTGATTATAATAAATATTATGTTTCTATTATAATTATATAATTATATATGTTGTGCTATTTCAATTAGAATATCGTCTTTTTTTCACATTATCGCTATTGTTGACAATTTAGTGATAGAAATGTGTGTATGTGAAAGAGAAAAGGAAAAAATAAAAAGAGAGATCACTAAAGTCGGGATATGATATGAAAATAAGTCATATATTGACTGCTCAAATATTTAATGACGTTATGAAATAAACATTAATAAAGGTTTAGTTGATATTTATTCCGTTAGATGACGCTCTGTCATTTAAAAAGGTGTGCATTTGAGTGTTTATGCTTGAATATGCTTATTTTTATATATTGTGATGTGTTTGATAAAGGAAGTCAATTGATAAATAAGAAAATAAAGATGCTGTATGTTTTTTTTATATTTATGTGGAAATAGAAATAGAGGTGCTTTAAATTCGATGGAAATTATTTCAGTTTTTGCCCCCCATTCCCAGGTTTTATCTGTACACGTGGGTTAAAATACCCTGTTTACCTATTTTTTAAGTTAAGTACAGATTCAAGAAAGAGGGAGAGATTATATAAAGTACAAAAAAATAGATATATAAAAATTAAACACGTTTACTATAATGAAATAACAATACGCGCAACAAAATTCGAAATATGTTTATATATTTTTCAAAAGAGATACTTCTCCCTTTTAAAATACATTTAAAATTTTTTAAAGGAAGATGGGCCTCTTATGGTATATGTGAATATCATTCTCCAGCAACTTTATGTTGTAATCTAGTCTCCAAATCTGTCCTGCCACTTCATCAGCTATACCTCTTTTTGGAAAACTCGACTGACTTCATAACTTCTTTCATAGAAGGTAATGAAATCGAATTTCCCTCTTACCTGACATTTCAAAAATTTCTGAATGAATAATCTTAACCAGACTAAGGAACAAAAATAGTCAGACCGGAATAGTTTGGCTTCCAGCCAACACACTCCACCAATTAGTTATCGTCACAGAGAAGATAAGAAGAAGAAATGTCTAACGATGACTGGAGGTGTCTTCTTAGATATTTCCAAGATTATCAAATATTTTATTTCCAAAGCGCTATATCCCGCAAGGGATACTTGCGCCAAACAAGGAGAAAAGTTTATTTACATAAGTTATTTACATTATTCAACACATGAAAACACTAGAGATCCGGATTTGTAGAAAGTTTAGAATGTATTTACAAAATGAATTAAATTTTAAATATGATTTTTTATCGGAAATCATATTGTTAGGTTAAAAAAAAAAACTAGTTCATTGTTCATTCTATAATCTTGAAATGCTGGGCACTCGATCAGTAGATGTCTTGAGGTTTGTTCCTTTATACTACAAAAACAACTTGACTCCTCCACTGCCTTTATTCTCGATATTTCCAAGATGCTAACTGTGATTTATATATACATTTAAAAATATATATTAGAGGTCCATTATCTATTCCATTGCCCATTTATACAGGAAAAGAGACTGAAAATTCACGAAATTTCGGGGCTAACTCACTATAATGAACAACATGTATATAAAATTTTTACTACTCTCCTGCTGGATAAAACATTTGTTTATAAAGATTTGAAATTTTTCAAGGCGATTGATAAAATGAGGGAAGAAGTGCTCAACTCCACAGACAACGACTGATTGCTCCCCCTCCCCTTTAAATTGCTTTTCCTCCTCACTCATGTAAATATATAACATTTTAAGGGAATCCCCTTGTAAAACAATAGTGTCTTGATAAAGGTTTTTGTTGTTGTTGTATAAACAAGGTGCGTTCATTAAATTACAGGACTGCTCTGTATCTTTGAAAAAATAAAACAAATAAAAAAACTTTTGAAAATAGAGCAATCCATATTTAATTCATTAGATAATAAAAATGCATATATTGGATTTAATAAAATATTTATTAAAGGTTGGCGTTCAGCCAGCCGAAATATTGGCAAAATAAATATTTTATTAAATCCAATATATGCATTTTTATTATCTAATAAAAAAACTAATTTAATATTTTTCAAAATATGCCCTCCTGCCTCAATACACCTGAACCAAACCATTAATATCAAAAAATGTAACAAGCAATGTCTTGAATTTGGATTTTGTAAATCTTGCCTTTTTGGTTTCCAGTTCCCCTCTTTCAATCCATTGGCTGGATTGACGTTTGGTTTCCGGGTCATACTGATACATCCATGTTTCATCCCCGGTAATGATTTTTGCATCCATTCTGGATCGGTCCGAGTCATTTCAACCATGTTTTTGCAGACATTTATCTAACCTCCTTTTGTTCCTCTGTTAGAATCCGGGGAACAAATTTTGAAGAAGTCCGGATCATGTCCAAATCTTTTGTTACTATTTGATGAAACAGTCCTACAGATAGTCCAGTCTCTGAAGATAAGTCTTTAATAGAAATTCTTCTGTTAGATTTAATTAATTCCTTTATTTTGAGCTTGTTTTCCTCGCAACGTAATGATCTTGGACGGCCAGTATGCTGATAATCGTTTACCTTTTCCCGACCTTTCAGGAAGCGTGAAAACCATTCAAAAGTTCTTGAACGGGATAAAGCTGCATCGCCAAAAGCTTCTTTAATCAATTCATACGTCTCAGTAGCATTTTTTTCAATTTAAAACAAAACTTAATGCAGGTTCTCTGCTCTTCGAAAATGGCCATTTTAAAATTAGAAATGCGAACCTTACAAGGAAGTTGTTTTGTTCTATTTTTAGATAGGCGCGTGCGCCACGAGACTCGTGCTTTCAGTCAGGTGTGGTCGAATGTCTAATATTTAACTCTGTATAAAAAATTTTCTTTAGATTTTTTATTTATTTTAATTTTTAACCAGTCCTGGAAATTAATGAACGCACCTTGTATATGAGAGGATATTTGAATGTATATATAAATGAGTTAACAGCGTTTATACCTTTTATGTACTCCTGCAGAAGAGCAGAGATTACCGAAAGCTTGAGATTACATTAATTAAGATAAAAGAAACTCATCTCCAGAAACCTGTAGTATTATTTAATAAATATTATAAATATAACATATTTTTATAATTTTAATGGGTCTGTTAAATCACGATAATAAATAAATTCTAAAGTAAAAAATAATATTTTATATGAAAGGAGACTAAATACGGGACACTAATAACGCTTTTTTTTATAAAACTTTATATTTCAAATTCATATTTAAAGGGTGCGTCAGCTATTTGAGAATACACAATATAGATGCAACGCTTTCCTGTGTGTTATAGTGACATAGTTTTTTCTGTTGCAGGTAGACATGGCAGAACCTACTATTAGGCAAGAAATGAAACAACCCGAGGAGCTAGAAATGATCTGGTTTTTCTCAGACGAGAAGAACTTTGTTCAGGAGACCAGAAGGTGAATCTAAAAAAAAGATTGGTAGCTGTGTAAAAGCCCTAATAAGGTACATACGGTAATACATACAAAATTTCCAGCATCATTGATGGTTCTTGGTGTTGTTAGTAGTGAAGGTGATGTCTCCACATTTTTTTACTCCAGGTGGCGGAGTCACCGAGGTGTTAGCCATAGTTTCCAAGCCTTGGATGGTTACTGTAGAACCTTGAAGGCCGCATTTTTTCAACAATATTCAGCACCATCTCATACAGTCAGAACAACCCAAGAATAGATGGCCGTGAATCTTCACGACCCTGGCACACCTAACGTTTAGCCCCCCAGCTCACCAGATGTCAATCCGCTGAACTATTACGTGTGGGGCGTAATTGAGAGAAACTCCAATAGTTATTCCCACAACACTGTTGCAGCTCTCAGAGCTGCTATAAATGGATGCGATGGCAAAAATTCCAAAACCCATCTCATTACTGCCTGCAGTCGACAGCGTATAGAAGCTGTTATTTCCGCTGATGGCGGGTTCATTGAATGATGTTTTTCTTTAATAGGTAATAAATGCTATTTTACTTTTGTCTATTCATTTTTTTCCCATTGACATAATTCTGTTCTCAAATTACCACCGCACCCCCTTTTTTTTTGGAAAATTTCAATTTGAGGCAAGTGGGTAAAGTTCACTGCTTGATGGCAATTTACGCTTTACTTTTTGTTCCTAATTCATTCTATCTTCTGTGTCTATTACTTACGAACATTATATCTTCTTTAAATATTGTGGCTTAGCCCCACATATAATCTTATACAAGGGTTTACCTTGTAGAGCAAAAAAAAAAAAGATAAATGTTAAATATTATACATCTTTGATATTTCAAGAGTAAATAGGCTCCCCACATATTTACATGTGATTTATCTATTTACCAGGAAAAATCACTCCTATTTACATTATTACTCGGCAGTTTCTCGGTCTCCAGTTCAGGGCCGTTTTCCTGCTGAGTTCCACCGTGGCCCTGCAATCCTCCAACAATTGACTGTCTATGGCGTCTCCAGGTCCCTGCATCATTCCAATACCTAAACAATGACCTCCCTGGTTCTCTGAGAATTGGTGTTATCTCCGCCTCTCTTTTAAATGAATATTTACAGCACCTTTTTTAGAACAATGATTTTAATTTAAGCAAAATCTGGTTTCCGAATTCCCCTGTAGCTCTTTCTGAATTTCTTAAGCCTTCCCATCGCATGTAAGAACAATGGAAATAACTCGCAACGGCACATTCTCTCGAATCCGTTCATTTCTCTCTTGCCTGTGTCTAGTACTTCATCATCTTCGTAGTTATGAGATTTAGTTGGGAAGTGCTTCTTTGATCGTCATTTCTATTGTATCTTGTTGTTTATCACTATGTGTGGTGCCATCCAAAAACCTCCATGACAATATCCAGGGAATCACCAAGCCCGATATTCATCGACACAGGAACAGATGTGAGGCGTACACCTGCGGCGTTCCATGAGGATGTGATCCTGTCTCCTACATTGAACACGCCAAGACCGTGACCTTCACGAATATGACCTAAGTCCTCAAGGACGCACCCTCTACTGTTTTGGAAGACAAATAAATCAAAATCAAAGAGAATATAAATGTAATACAAATGATAAAGAATGATCCCTGAATTTATTGAATTCGTGTCTTTAACCAGCTCTAACAGTATTCCAATATATTGAAACAAATATTATTCTATTGAAATTTAGAGATGTGTGTTGTTTTATTCTCTTATTGTCATTTAAAGCATTAAAAACGAAATAATCTTAGAGAACCGAGTATTGTGTTAATTTAAAGATAATGGATATTGTCATGATTAGATAATCACAGCATTAATTATACCTTATTTAAGTCTGCTATTATTGGTTCTAAGTAACAGTCTTTAATGAGGTGTGTTCATTATTTGAAATTTCTCTATTTTTTTGGTTTTGTTATGTGTATTGGTGTATTAATCATTGTGTGTATATATTTATTTTGGGGGGTTAAGTTGGCCATTCAACAACCTCCCAAATTACTTATACTACTAGAACATTTTGTCCGTTAAACAACGGCTATAGACAATTTTTTTTTTTACATTTAAAAATGAGAGAGAGAGATTCATTGTCAACTTGTCAATTACATAGGTGTTCAGTATGCACAATTATTATTACAATTTTAAGATAATGTACAAGGTGTCACCTATACATAATACGATGGAATTTCGCCAACAGGTTTTCAGCGACACCACGCACTTCGTGGCCGACAAAATAAACGTAAAACGAAAAGATTAAGAACAACAGGCTGTTTCCTGATTTTGTCGCTCCATGGAAAGGGGGAAGGGGGTGCCATAGCCCCGTTAGTCAGCCACATTTCAGAGTTCCCTGTTCACTGTTACCGTAGCGGCTCGGGGCTCACGACACCGTATTTCGTCCTACAGGGCAGTCCCTTACTTGTGCTGCTTCTCTCGCCCGCCACGTAGAGGAGGACTTCTGGGCGGGAACGGGCTGTTTAAAAACCGTATTAAAGTTTCATCTTAATGAAGATAAGTAATAATGTGAATGTGTGGTTGTAAAATGATGGCCTTACAATCTACATTAACCTGTCACTTAATGTTTATTTGTTGATAAAGGCCTTCGCGCGCACATGCGATTAGATATTTAAAGAGTATGTCTATGTGATAAAATGAAACAATTTTCACAACGCTAAATTTTTCCATAGCATAATAAGATATTAAACGTCAGATCCGTATAATATACAAGTAATAAATAGACCAAATAGCAAAATAATAATAAAATACAACTTTTAATAAATTTATTTTCAAAAGTACAGATAGAATCACGCACACAAAACTAAACAGGTAGACAACCAATCAGATGGTTATTAACGGCCATGCTACAGACAGATAGATGGGACAGAGAGAATGAGAGATAGAATTAAATGGGCTAGATTGTATGGTTAGTTGCAGATCACGTGATTTTGGAGGCCAATCGGAAAGGGGATAGCTGCTTTATCGACCTCTTATTTCAAAACAATTTAAAGAGAAGCTTTGGGATCACACGAGCAGGTGATAGAACGGTATGGCTGGGACAAGAACAGTCTGGCAAGGTGGGTTTACACTCCAGGATTGACAGAAACTAATGTTGGAGTGCTCGATTAACTGGGGGACAAAGTCTGACTGTCATGTGGTGGATAAACAACCTACGACAGCAACTCCTCATGTTGTTTTGCTCTTCATTGGAAAATAGGTTACGTTGCCACGTTAGTCACCTTGGACCAGAATTTGGTCAAATATCCCCCCCCCCCCCGCATCTCCCCATCATGGAGACTTATGGATCATTCTCCATGACCTTGTATAACTGTACGATGGGATAATACAAAATACGAGTCACGTAGTAAGGTCACTGCATTGCACATCCCTCTAGGGAAGGTCGGAAATCTTCAATATCAATGTAGGTCACCATTTATTTTGGTTATTATGAATTACTATGTGTAAATGTATTATAAAAGATAACCACACCCAGTGTTAAGTATTTTGTGTTATTTCTAAGAATGACTACCAGTCATTAAAATCCTAGAGAAAGATCACTCTTAGCCCTTCTAATAATATTGAACTTTTTATTTTCTAATTTGCAAATCTTAAATCTTAATAGGCTTTATTTACATATGTACATTCCATGATACTTCTTTGACTTTATCTTATTTGACTTGATCTTTATCTTCTCTGACTCTTACTTTGATCCACCTTCAGACCCACACCTTACTCCGTTCTAATACCTTCTCCTCGCCTGCTCACTCCTTGCTTCTTTACTTCCGGGCTAATTGGCCTAATGTGTAAGGTCTTAAAAGGTCTATCTACTCCGATCTACCTTCTCTTTATATAGTCGAAAAAGGTCACGTGGGCGCACTCTGTGGAGTACTCTGCGGGGCATCCCGTGACACACGCCATCTAGAGCCGATTTCCCAAACGATTCTTAACACCCAGTATTTCTTAAATTAGAGGAGGTAGGCTGTTGGGTGAAAGGGGGCATCATTTTATAGGAGGAATAGATGCAACCTTTCGAGCTTTTCCCCTGGCTGGAGTTGTAGATTTATGTAGCCCGTGAAAGAGCGTTGAGGTCTTCGCGTGACTTTTCCATCAATAGGAAGATAAAAAGAGAAAACAGTCTTTACTATTTCTATATAGTATTGTTATAGCACTAACTAAGATGAAACACAAAGAGAGAATGAAAATTAAACAATAAATTACTGTCTCATGACACAACATCTACAAATCGTGCCTTTCAGAAAGATAGAAAAATAATGGAATTGTTTTTTATACTCAAGGTCTTTTCAGCAAGGCCACACACGTGTAAGTGAGTTGGAATTCAAAGGCCTTATTGTGTGGCGAAAATTCTGCTGGGTAATTTCGAAAAAGATGGACGATATTTTCCACCAAAATACTGGTGTTAGTGAAATATATGTAAATCTTAGCTATGCACTTCACATTTAAAATATAAAATTTTTGAACTAAAAGTTGAAAATCTCTTCCTCGGCAGTTCTTGTTTGATTAAAACATAGTTCGCTGCCCGATACAATTTCCTACGTCCTGAAAAATTTGTCTGCTGTTCCACGAACGGATCTAGAATGATAACAAAATTCTAAGTCTCATTATCTTAGTCATATTTTCTAATACCGTTATATGTTATATCGCTATATACACTCATGGGGACAATGCTTAAGGAAGTTGTACCTTTTAGCATGTATATCAGGATTCAGGCAATAACTCTGATAGATATTCGATACACATTGATCTTTATTTAAGACACACGAGATAACCAAGTGTGTGAACAAAATTACCTCTGTCTTCTTCATAAAAAAAAAACAGATGACAGGCGGCATCAAAGACTTTCCACTTCCTTATGTTTTGTCTATGAGTGTATTTATAATCATTATTATCATCATCACAATTTTGAATATTTGTATACTTGGTGGTTGGGAATTTGTTTAAAAGAACACAGTGATACATCACATTCTCCACTCTCTAAACAACTAATGAGCGAAATGACATGGCGGTGGAATCCTGGAGACCATCTCGGAAAATGTAGATCGCAGCACCTATAGTCTTAAGGTCTTCTCATCGAACTTCACTTTGTATTCCCTAAATATATCCCAGCATCTTCACCAAGAAGTCATGTAGAAAATTAGGAAAACAAACCTAAGAGTGACTTGGAAAATTATTTAATGCTAAACAAATTAAAATTTATGAAATATAAGAGAATCAAAGAGGGAAGTTTACAGAGTAACAAAATATAAATAACAAAATTGACAACCTCTACATAAAACTATAAATACTTTGCATCAATATAATGACAAAATGCATTAATACAAAGCAATAACACGCCATCTACATACAACGAATGAAGAAACCAAGACGCGAATGTTTCTTTTCGCAAATAAATAAACTTCTACTGCCCTTACTGCGATGAAAAATTATTGTGAGGGCTTGGCTCATCAGTGGTGAACCCTCCCAGCGGTTTTGCTAATTTAATCTACCAGACCGCCTCTCTAGAACTCTAATACTGTATTGGATCATTCTGCTTCTATATGCAACACTGAAGGGTGAAATCTTAGAAATGCTATTTAATCAAACTATCAACATAAGCTCTAAGGACAGTATAATTACATTTAAATATTTGCATCGAGGAATGCTCTTCCGCAAACAATAAGGACAAGTTAGGCAGAAATTAATACAAAACAATAACGCGCCATCTATATATAACGAATGAAGACATTAAGACGCGAAGGTTTCTTTTCACAAATAAATCAAACCTCTAGTGTCCTTTCTGCGATTAAAAAATATTGGGAGGGCTTGGCTCATCAGTAGTGAACCCTCCCAGCGGTTTCGTCAATTTAATCTAAAAGGCCGCTTCTCTATAACTCTAATATTGTATTGGATCATTCTGCTTTTATATGCAACACTGGAGGGTAGAATCTTGGAAATGATATTTCTATTTTATTTACTTGTCAACGTTTCGTCGATTTCTTGTCAGCCTCTTCAGGGGAAACTTTAGACCAACTTCCAACCAGAAAATGATTTTTTTAAAAGCACATTTTAGTGTACAATAAGAACAACAACAACAAAATAAATAGGGTGGTTCTGATATTCGAACCTTGGTCATTAATTTAATACCGTCATGTTTGGAACCACTAAGCTCTCTAAAGTAATAGGTTCACTTCATTAACCTCAATGTGGATTGGCTGGTCAATGTGAATCAATCAGCGAGCTAATAAACCGGACATCCTATCTACATATCTATTAAGACGACGTGACAGGTGTGAGACCATGTTTCGTTTGTCCACACGGGAACCTTTCTGCGCGTGCGTGACAACATAGGTGGAGTCCAGGTGACGGATGTGACGTCATAGTGCCAAGGACAACCGGAAGTGTGTAAGTCATCGGCTGCCTCGAATTAAGCCAACATGGTGGACTAGGAAGTTGCCACCAAAAAAATAATTATATATAAAACGTGAAAGACAATTCTGCTGACTCTATGCAACTTTTTTGTGGCCTTTATGTAAATAGGGTTCTGTTAAATGAAATGTTTTCAGAATAAACAATTGTCCCAGCGGTGTGATGGATTAAACTGCCGAACATGATGGCAGGGTTTATAAATGGTGACGTCTAGCCAATCTCTCAGAAAACTTTCGCTTTCAAATCTTCCAACAAACCATTTAATATTATCGATCCACATTATAAATAATGAAAGAGAAATTTTACTTTGTTATTCTGGTATCATTATGTTCTTTGCCACTTTGTGGCCTTCGTATGTGTTTAGTTTTTTTTTATCTACATACATTTGAGAACACACAATATACGAGTCACACTTTCCTATGTGTTATAGTAACTTTTTTTTTCTGTTGCAGGTAGACATGGCAGAATCTACTCTTACGCAAGAAATGAAGAGGCGTGCATTTATTGTCTCCTTTGCTGCAAAATACACCTATTCAGAAACTGCTGAATTCGTCCTTTAGGTGCAATGTGTTTTTCTAAATAAAACTCAATACGTAATAAATGCTCTTCTTCCTTTGTCTATTCATTTATTTCATTGCCATCATTTTATTCTCAAATAGCTGCCGCATTCTGTATCTGATGTCGTAATTTCATTGGTTGAGCAAAGTTCGCTTAGATATATAATACTTTTTTTTTGCGTATTTGTTTTAGTTATTAATCTCATTGATTTGCATATTCGAAAAATAAAATGAGAAAAAAATATTTATTATGCTATTTAATTGTTTTGGCTTTCTTTTTCTGGTCTTTTGTACTCAGTTCGTTGTATTATTAAATCGCTTTGTTTACAGATTGGCATTCTTTTGATTTTGGCTTTTGTTATAAATTTCTATTTTTAAAATAAAAATGTTTTGAGAGGAATTGCAACATTTTTATATTGCTAGAGCATTTATGTTGGCGTTCCAGACGGCATTTGATTTTTTTTTTTTATATTAGGGCAATTTTGTTTTTGTGATGGTTAGGATTGAACTCAAAGCAATTCTGGCATTGATTTACCTGTACTTTATCCCGTACTTCACAGCGTTGAATGTCCGTATATATTTTGTTATTTCTATTGTTAATTTGGTACACTTGTGTGTGTAAAACCCTCAACACGATGTCATGTTCTTGCCTATTGGATTTAATAGGAAATAATACTTTAATTTCGTTTTCAGTCATTCAGTTCTGAATTCATCTCACAAATGATAGTTAGACATTTAACTATGCGAGTAATTTTATTGACCGATTTGATAACTACTGTTGGGTCTCACATCTTAGGTTTGTAAATTTCACTGAAAGAATTGATTTCATCCGATTCTTTAAAACTCTCATTCAACTGAACAAAGTCTTTTTCATCAGGTTATTTTATGATAGTGCCTTTCTTTGTATTGATAATTTTGGTTATTTTTGCCTTATTCCCTTCCTGGTGAATGGAAGATATGTTTTGACTTTCATTATCTGTGATTATTAAAATTTGTTCTTTGGTTGCATATCCTTTCTTCTGAATAGATTTATATATTCTGCTTTTGACTATTTCGGCATATGTACTCTTATTAATTTTGACTATTTTCGTCTCAAGTCTCCCATGATATAATTGACAAACAATTTCCAAGAATTCATATATATTTTGTTCACAATCTGGTCTAAAGTTCAGCTATACTATCCTTAATTTGCTTCATTGTTCCTTTAAATTATCATATGTCATCTTTACCTGGAAATTTTCTTATTGCTTCCGTATTTATTTGAAAAATATCTGAATATTTCATCCAATTCATTATTAATGAGTATATATCCATATCATAATTGCATACAGGTTATCTTGTTTGTTATTACAAATGCAAATATGCAAATTATATATATATATTTAATATTTAATAAATTTATATATAAGCTAATTTAAGTATTTTAAAGGCAATCCATTCAAATATTTAAAAAATAATGAATAAATTTAAAGAAAGGAACAATTGTGTATGTACTTCTCTTTAAAAGCGTCGAATAATGCAACGTGCTTCCTTTCGCTTTGGTCGCCTAGCTCGCACGGTAAAGTAAGTATATATTAATATATATATTTGTATAAACCTTATATTTTTCTATTTTACGCTTTTACGCTTTCTATATTACGCAAATTTGGCCTTAAATATCCATTTTTATCATATCTCTGGAAGTCTCTATGGTCGTTGAGGTACAGCCCGCACTACGCTGATGAGGGCCAATAGCCAGAAACGCGTTCGTGGTTGGCTTTTCTTGATTTATCAAGAAATTATTGGGTTGGGTCAACATCACGGAACAAGTTATAGCAACGTTTAGTTGATTTTTCTTTCGCTAGATGGCACTCAGCGTGAAGTCGGGACTGTTCTGTTAGTCCAGCTGAATCACCTTGAATCTGTGTACTCTGCCGAACGTGAACCATCTGAGCCGGACAAAACTGTCATTTTATCTTTATTTACATACATTCCTTACACTGGGATCTGTTCTAATACTACCTTATATTCCTTCAATATAGTAATTTATATTATGTTTCCCTGAAGAAGCTAACTTATCTAGCTTATTAAGTCACACACACCACGACATAATAATCATCATGCCAATATAGGGAAAATTAAACAATCCCACAGGTTTCTGGAGATGTTTAATTATATTAACGTAGTCTCAAGGTTTCGGGTATCTCTGCCCTTCTACAGGAGTACATGAATAACGAATAAACACCGTCTGATGCTAAACTATTACCTTAATAGTTTAGTATCAGACGGTGTTTATCCGTTTATTTATGTTCTCCCGTAGAAGGGCAGAGATACCCGAAACCTTGAGACTACGTTAATATAATTAAACATCTCCAGAAACCTGTGGGATTGTTTGTCCAGGAGATTTGTAATCAATTGATAGGGAAAAATTCAATCAGAAACTGCTTGTCGATGAACGCAATAGAATACAGTAGAACTTTGCTAACCAGGCACCTCTATACAAAGGACAGTTTCATCGCCAAAATGACCATTTTTTACTATTTAGTTCTTCTATGGTAAGAGAACATCTTCCCATAGTTCTGGCTCAGAAACTAGGTGACTTTTAGAGAGAGATAGGTCTCTCCTGTACTCATATCCTTCGTACTATAAAAAGCTCGCATTTAAAATTTTCAAAATATATTCTCTTTATGAAAAAAAAAATCCTTCTTTTATCAATAATTCTCTTTTACAATTTTACCTTAAAATCCTATATACATTTTAAAGAAAAAATGTGCATTGCTGGAAACTCTTTTATTTTTTCCTTTCCATTTCAACTGTTTGACAGAATTGTTTAGTGAGTATTCATTCATCATAAGCTTATTGGTTACTTTTTAGATACATGCTTGTATTTTATCGTTCTTTTATGTTTAACGTGTTTTACCCGATTGAATGTTTTGATTCAAATACTATTTGTTACAATTATAAATTGTGGTCATGTGGCCTAGTGGTCATGGCATCTGCCCGGTAAGCGGAAGTTCGTGGGTTCGATTCCCATCCCTTGACACTTTTTTATTTTATCCATTCTGACCAAAATATATCCGTGAACTTCACACAGACAGAATAAGGCAATTATATAAGTAGATTATTTTTTGCATGTTTTGTTATCGCAGTTTATAGGCGACTATTTAAAAAACACATGGCTATTATTATTTTCGATGTAAGGTAAAATTGTGAAAGGTTATAATTTTATTTTTCAATGAGTGTCTAAAAATGCAATCTTTCAAGCGAAAATTGCTTTTCTACAGGCTTATATCAAAGAAACATCGTCTGTTTCCTAACTTGGATCGTTTGCATGTTTTCTTTAATAAAAACCTGTAGTTGAACACTATTCTCGTGAAAACTTACATTTCAAATAAAAATAGTATTCTTTTTGTGAATGAAACTTTTACGATCATTATTTGCTGGTTCGTTATATTTTGAGTGATTACTGTTTATAATGAACTTAATTGAAATTAATTTCGAATGTTTTCTCCAAGTCCACTACTGGTTAGTTTGTTTCTACAGAGTAATTCGCCATCTTTGGCCAGTTTTCAAATGCAAATAGGATATTTACATATAATAATATTGGACAAGACATCACCGCCACATATAATAGTGTAATATAAATTTATCTCTTTGTTGAAGGCCGAATTCTATCTACATTAAAACAAACAAAAAGGAATTTAAACCCCTTTTAGTTCCTATCGTTGTTTTAATACAGGCCTACCTTTCCAAAAGTGATATAAATGCTGCGGGTAAAAAATGTTATTAACGGCATAATTGTAACCATTGCCGCCTACTGTGATATTAATCTATTCTGACTAAAATTGATACTTATTCCGCGTGTATTCTAAAAGGTAACTATCTCTGGAAAATAATAGTAAGGTCTGGTTGCTCAATGGTGAACCTTTACATATAGACACGCCTCGTCCACCGAGGGCTCTTCGCCTTCTCTTGACCAGTTCCTATAATTTAAAGAAAGGTAAAATCTCTCAGGGACAATAGATGTTACCTTTCACCATTGAGCAACAAATCAGTCCATCCCAGAGATACGCTGTAGTTATCTGTTATGATAAAGCGTTGAGTCCGTGTTGGGATTTAAGGAGAATAGAAGGCTGGAAGAGGTCGATATTTGATATCCATAACCAGAGATCGAATCTCGCATTGAACACTTTGTTTTTGTTTCAATGGCTTCCGATTCTTGAATAAGTACCACCAGTGAGTGCATGTAACCATTCGGGGTTATTGTACCTTGTAAGTACATAAGTCGAACTGATGTCTACATGTGTATACATTTGGTATACTAACAGTGATGGCTAAACTACACAGAAATATTATTATGTGGTGTACCTCGTGTACTTGGGGTAAGTAAAAAAAGGTAGAATAGGTTTGTTTCACCATAAATAGAGGCCTATTACACTGGTCAACAAGATTTTTGCCCAAGAGAACCTGATTATGTTTCTAGTGTAACTTCTCATGCTGAACCCAAAATTCTAATCAGAATTTTTCCATCACCCATGGTTTTTTGCGTGACAGCCTTTTTTTTGGTATTGGGATAAATACAGCAAAAAATGCAAGAAATATTACGTAAGCATTTTGCATAAACCTTATTACATTACACTGGTTTATCAAAAATTATTTTTCTTTGTCCCAAAAGAAACAGCATCTTATCTAAATTTAACTCTTTGTGCTGATTCCAAATATTAGGGTTTTTCTATCACGCAAGATTTTTGAGATACACCTACTTGAAATTTGGAAATGTTTTAAATATATAGGCCTATATGAACGAAATATATTTATTTTATTGAAAAGTAGTGACAGTGGATTTTCTTCTATACTTTGCTTGTGGTAAATCCCTCTTGAGTGTCCACCAGTAGTCAGCAAGCATAACGGGACTCCATTTACCTTGGTACAGCTTCTCCATGCTTGATATATCTTGATGAAACCTCGCAACATGCTCATCGCTAACTGAACCAAGATTGTTTGGAAAGAAATCCAGATGTGAATGCAGGAAATGGATTTTGAGAGAATTGTTACATCCCAGTGCCTTGTAGGAAAGAAACAGATCATTAACTATGTCTCGGTAATTTTCAACCTTGACACTTCCTAAGAAGTTCTTGCAAACGTTTCTAAAGGAATTCCATGCTGCTGCTTCAACTTCATTCAAAATATTTTGAAAATTTCCATCCTACAGCAATTCTCGAATCTGAGGTCCAACGAAAATGCCTTCTTTAATTTTCGCATCACTTATGCTGGAGCATTTTTGTTTTAGGTAGGCAAATCTACTGGCATTTCGATCCATTGCCTTGACAAAGTTCTTCATTAATCCCAGTTTAATATGTAATGGTGGTAAGTAAATATTTTCTGAATCAATCAGGGGAGGATTTACAATATTTTTATGTACTGGAGTAAAGATTTCACGGTTTGGCCAGCTTTTTTTTAATGTAATGCCTTTCCCTATCTCTGCTATCCCACTCGCACAGAAAACTAAAACATTTTGTATATCCAAACTGTAATCCACGCATGAGAGCAATGACTTTCAAATCACTGCATATTTTCCAACCGTATCTTTCATATTCTATCTTTTTCAAAAGCAGTTTCCTGTTGGATGCATGTGCTATTGGCACTGATGGGAACTTATTTCCGTTTTGAAGGAGAACAGCTTTCAAACTATTTTTTGAAGAATCAACGAATAAACGCCACTCTTCTGTATCATGGTCATGACCAAGCACTTCCATTAGACTAACAACATCATTGAAATATACTAAATCATTCTCTTGTGAAAATAAGTCTTGAAATTCACATTGACGCTTGCGAAAAAGGCATACCTTTGTGCCTTTATGCAGCAGATTCCAGCTTTTTAACCTAGAGTCTAAAAGTTCACTCTGTTTTTTGGATAAATCTAAATCACGTACGAGGTCGTTCAAATCTCCTTGGGTTAACAAATGAGGTTCAGATGAAGCACCTGCTTCAAAATTTGTGTCATCCGACTGTTGCTCTCGTCTATCTGAATCATCGTCACTAAATATCACATTTTAAGGAGGCTGTGGCACAGGTAAAATATCACTATGAGGAACCGGTCTCATAGCAGAAGGCAAATCTGGATATTAAACTGTATGTCTTGATTTGGATGTAATACCTGTAGTCTTTGTTAAACAAAAATAACAGCATGAAGAATGGTCTTTACGTTCCATCCATATCATTGGAACCGCAAAAGGCATATGACGTTCACCTTTAATCCACCCTGTAAGACGTCAAGCACAAATTTCACAACAATAATGAGGAGCCCAAGTCTTATCTTGGTCACCGACTTTACAGCCAAAATAAAGTTGATAGAACTTTTTGATGAGCGGTGTAAAGTTTCGCCTTTGAACTTTTAATTCGCCACAAATGTAACAGAAAATATCAGGAATATTAATGCAACACCTCGGCATATTGACACAGTCTAGTGCACGCGATTTATAAAAGCAAATCGATAGAGAAGAATAAACTGATCACTTCAAATTTACCTGTCACTTATGATGCAAATCTATTAAACAAATCGTGAGGTTCAATTTAAATATATATATTAAAACTGTTATTCAGCAAATAGCATTCCAGAGCTTGTCGTTATTTTTGAGTTGAAAGCAAAACAGATTGCATTATAAAATAAAAAAACATATTTACTTAAAAATTCAATAATTTGTTATTTAAATTAATATTTATGATTCTTAAAGAGCAAATTTAATTTTAAAAAAATGAATAAGGCTTTTGGCTTCACATATCAACTTTTCTTTTCAAAAATAAAGCGCTAGCTAATGTAATGATGTTTACTTAAAAATGCCTACGTAACATTTTCTGCATATACCAATTTATAGAAAAAATGGTTATCCTGCAAGAACTATGGGTGATGAAAAACTTCTGATTTAATTTTTGAATTCATCATGAAAACTTACATTAGAATCAACATCAGGTTTTCTCCGGCAAAAAAAAAAAGTTTTTTTTGTAGACCTGTGTTATTGTAATTAATTATATTACCTATACTTTGAAATATTTCATGAATTTTACCAATTTAATGTTTAAGCAGTATCGCTAATGTACTGACTAAATACCAATTTTTCGATTAGAGCTATTTAGAGAATAGCAAAAGAGATTGTACATCCCTGTCTTGTCTTGAATTATTTTTATTTGTAGGGAGATAGATATTGTACAAGCCTTTATCAATGCCGTAAATTCCATCCCCGAAGATTACTGGTGTAAGTGCTTAGATAATTGGTTTTCACGGATGAAATATTGCATAGGTGCCAAGGTTGACTACTTTGAGAAATTCTGAAAATTTGAAAGTTGCAACTTTAATAAAAATAAGTGATTGCAAAAAATTTTGGAGTGACCCTTGTACATAGCATACTGTTGATGATGATTAGTTTGATGATGGAAGAGAATCATCATTATGAGTTCAGTAATCACGATACAATGATTGATCATGTATATATTGTATTTACGCGCATCTGATATTTAGCAGAAATTTTAAATATTTGTTGGGGGAATTTTCACGAATATAAGGACGCGCGTGTTAGATGAATTACAATATTCAAATATTTGCTTATCAAAAACTTCGAGCATTAAATATGACATAGATGTTATATCTGTGAATTAAACATATATTAACCACATATAAAGATATGATCTCTTCATCTGTTAACGTTTACAATTTTTGATAGAGAATATGAAAATACACACATACAGCTTTATTAAGACCATCTGTCCTGAGAATATGAACATAAAGAATCATCAAGTGGAAAATGTTGGAAAGTTGCCATCATTTTTGGCACCGAATAGTTTCTTTCAAGTTTACTTTTTGTAGTGACCTTGGAGATGGTAACCTTGATTCTTATAGCAAAATATAATTGTTATATTTGCTATGTGCTGGATATGAGCATGTACAAATTCCATTTTTTACTTTAAAGAATTTCATGGTAGAATTGTTTGATACATATTTATATATCTTTGGCAATAAAATTATTTTCCAAATTATATAATACAAACTTTTGAGAGAGGGCATTGAATGAGGTTGTTGATGATAGAAATAACGAGTGTGGAATAATGGAGGAGATACACTTAGGGACGTCGGTCAGACGTCGGACCGGGTGTCAGCAAGCAAACAAATCCCCCCTTCCGCCAGCGGCGCCAGCTGGCGATAAAAGGTTTAACGCGCAGCGTGGTCTGCTGACCAGTTTGGTCTCTTTTACTCTGTCTTCTTCTTTCTTATCTCCACTCAATCATATTAGGGTATCAAGCTTGTAGAGCTTGAGACTTTTGATGGTGTCTGCTTAATATGATTAGAGCTCATCAATGGATGAGTCAATACATTTAATAATGTGTTTTTGGAATTGCAGATTGAGAATTGCACTTAGTACATAGTGGGAAAAATTTGCAACCATTCTGGAAAGTCATTGTCCGTAGATAACCAGACTTAAGTCTGAAAATCAAAGACTGTTGTTCTTTTGGGAAGACAGAACCGGTGTTTGTCCCTCCTGCTCTGTACCAGTCATGTCAGCATAGATTTCCATTCCTGCAAGCATTGGGGTTTGATGGTGCGGAGGAGGTCTCTTTCGTCTAGTTGGGTGGTAGATTTCCTGGCCTCAGGGAGGCTAAGAGCTCCAGACTTTGCCAGAGAGTTTGCTATTTCATTTCCAAGAATTCCAACGTGAGCTGGAAGTCATTTCACTGTGACAGAGCTGCTGGCTGGGAGTCGGTATACAGATTTAGCGATGCTCTTGAGAAGAGGTTCTTGACTGGAGAAGAAAGTTTTAAAGGGCATAAATGGCTGTTCTTGAGTAGATTATTATTTTGCTTGGCGAGTTGATGTTGATATTTTTGCAGTATCTATTGGCTCCAAATAGAATCTTGAGAAACTTTCACACAGGTTTTTTGACTTTGATATAATAATTATTTAATTAAAAAGGCATATTTTGGATCAAAATATCATTTATTTGACCAATATTTCAGTTGGCTGAAGGCCAACCTTTATCAAGGTATTATTTGATAATTTATTAATTTGAATTTGTGGTCTTAATATCTTGTGTTTCTATAATCCAAATTGTATACTCAATCAATTTGAAATTGATCAACCAATACACTCCTTCATCCTTTGAAGTAAGTGTCATTAAACCAACTCTAAAAAACTAGTCAAGAGACTGGAACCATTTGTCATCCCACGCCCTCAGAAGGTCTTCATAGAGGAATAAACTTTCATCTTTCGTCCTGTTCTTTATGTGAGGGAAGAGAACAGTCGCGAGGTCAGGACTGTAGGGAGGATACTCCAGCACTGTATGTCTTTATACGTCATAAATAAACAGACCTTAGATTGATGAACGGTCTGATGGATTAATTTATTGGCCTTTGAAAGTGAGCTCTGATTTAAGAGAGCTTTAACATCTCTAAGAAATCAATCCTCAGTGGGGGTTAAAGCGGAGGAATGGCAAAAACTGCTGATTTTCGACATCCACGACCCGGGATAGAATCTCGCATTGGACACCTTTTTTTTTAAAGAAAAAATTGCCTCTCAATAGCCCTCGATTCTTGCAAAAGTCTAATCCCACCAGTGAGTTTAACTAAACAAACGGGGCTCTGATACCCTTGTGAGTGCAAAAATCGAATTGCTTTTTACGTGGAAACATATGGTGCCCTTGCTGTAAAAGCAGAAGCTAACCACTCAACATGATTATCATGGCCAGTACCATGAACACTTGGGATAATTAATTTTTTATATCCTCATAGTGCCACTTGTCATAAACCGTTTATTTTTAGTATTTCCTACTTTACAACTTCTCTGACAGTAAAAAAAAAAAGCCGATAAAAACTTTATTAATAATTTTCAAAATATTTCTTTCCACATCTACACATTGTTTCCATTGTTTCTTTCATGAATAAAAACGTATTTAAAAGTACTTATTTCGGATATCTTTCAGGGCCTTTTTTAGATTCCGTTATGATGTGATATCTTCTGTATTGACAGGTCTACTTCCTCTTAAAACCAAGCAAGAATCTGTAATATCTCTTCTTGGGTTTATGATTTTGTTTGATAATGGGAATCCCACGAAAGTTTGTAAGGTAGAAATGATAAGAGATTTAGCGTCGATGTATTATGAAAAAGAAGAAGCTGGCTAAAAGACACAGTTGTTGTTGTTGTGCCTCTCCACCAAGACTGTTTATAGCTGATGGCCTGTTTGCTTATTGACACTTTCTTCTCTCTTTCTTGGACTACGAGACGATGTAAGACGAAATGTCTTAATGAGAAAACCCTTGTTGTTGCATATCTTTGTTGTAATAATTTAACTCTCTAAAAACCGCTAAATATTATCAAAAGAAGAACAAAATCGTAAGGAGAAGATTTTCTGGTAAAAACTCTTAAACTCACCTTAAATAAAAACTACAAGAAACTTTTCACCTTTCGATTTTGCTCTTTTTTTTTGATAATATGCTGGTCTAGGTGGTTATTCAACTTGAAATATGAATAGGAACGTTAAATATATTGCCACGTGGAAAATTAGGGAAGACAAAAACTTCCGGAGGAAACAAAATTTATTTCAGGGAAGGAAAAAACTATCCAAGGTAAACAAAAGATAAGCCACGAGGGAAATTTACAGAGTCGCAAGATATAAAACATAAAAATGACCACTCTGTTAAATAAAAAATAATAAAATTAAGAAATACTATGTTACATAGCTTCTTCCCTATGGGAGCTGTGACCCATAGCTAGCAATTATTGTAGATACTGACGTGGATTTGACGTGCTTCTGCCAAGGATTCCATCGAAGTCTTGGAACTTTGTCCCTAGTACCTTTGCGTCCATTTTCTTTCGGCGTGAAGAGCGGCTTTGTCGTCGTATCGTCTATAGGGACATCGTCATCTTCGAGGGAAGTCTTGCCTTTAGCACGGCGGTGGAATCCTGATGCCAGTCTCCGAAAATGTAGATCACAGCACCCATGGCTTCAAGGTCTTCTCGGCGATCTTCAGTTTGTCTTCCCTAACTTACCCAGCATCTCCACCAAAATGCCACGTGGAAAATTAGGGAAGACAAAAACTTCCGGAGGAAACAATCGAAACAGCTAAGTTCCTGGTTGAAGATGTTATCTTGAAGCATGGAGCTCCTAGAGAAATGATAACAGATCGCGGAAGAAATTTCATTTCTCAAGTAATAAAAGAGATCAATGCTCTGTGCGGAATTGTGCACAGATTTACAACGGCCTACCATCCCCAGACCAACGGCCTGACTGAAAGGTTCAACAAAACTCTGGGAGACATGTTGTCCATGTACACAGGTGTCGAGCAGAAGGACTGGGACCAAGTTTTACCCTATGTAACTTTTGCTTACAACACTGCTAAACAGGAGGCGACCGGCTACACTCCGTTCTTTCTTGTCCACGCCCGCGAGGCCGAGACCTACATCGATGCCGTACTACCCTACCTACCAGATGATATCTCTGACGACTACGTTGGGGAACTTGTGACCAGAGCTGAGGAAGCGCGTCAATTCTCCCGATCACGCCTTCTACAATCACAGGCGAAAGACCGTAGACTTTACGACCAGAAACATACTCCAGTCTATTACCAGAAGGATGATCTTGTGTGGGTTTTTACTCCCATCCGAAAAGTAGGGCTCTCAGAAAAGCTACTGAAGAGATACTTCGGTCCCTACAAGGTGACCGAGAAGCTTTCAGAAGTTACGTATGAAGTAGAGCCCGTGGACCCGTCTCCCCGATCACGGAAATCCAAGGATATCGTTCATGTCATTCGGATGAAGCCCTACCTGGACCCTGAAGAACAACATTCCATTCTGCTAGGGAACACAGGCCGTGATAGATTTCCTTCCAGAACAAGGGCTGAGACAAGCTAATCAGCGGGTCGCTGTTTTTTCTAAAGAGGGAGTAATGTCAAATAGCTCCATCCAGATGGGACAACTGTCAATCATCCCTGGACCCCGGGAGGGGGGACCACAGGTGTGGGGGCTTCTGGGAAGCTGATATGTAAATAAGGAAAACGGGACGGTGGCTAACGCCGTTCATTAGGATTAACTTTTTAACTTGGGGTAAGTTGTACAAAACTCTCTCTCCCTACAAATACCCCTTATAATAAATTATTTATTCCAAAAAAAAAAAAAAATAATAATAATAATAAAATTAAGAAATACTATGTTACATAGCTTCTTCCCTATGGGAGCTGTGACCCATAGCTAGCAATTATTGTAGATACTGACGTGGATTTGACGTGCTTCTGCCAAGGATTCCATCGAAGTCTTGGAACTTTGTCCCTAGTACCTTTGCGTCCATTTTCTTTCGGCGTGAAGAGCGGCGGTGGAATCCTGATGTCAGTCTCCGAAAATGTAGATCACAGCACCCATGGCTTCAAGGTCTTCTCGGCGATATTCAGTTTGTCTTCCCTAACTTACCCAGCATCTCCACCAAAATGCCACGTGGAAAATTAGGGAAGACAAAAACTTCCGGAGGAAACAAAATTTATTTCAGGGAAGGACAAACTATCCAAGGTAAACAAAAGATAAGCCACGAGGGAAATTTACAGAGTCGCAAGATATAAAACATAAAAATGACCACTCCGTTAAATAAAAAATAATAAAATTAAGAAATACTATGTTACAATATCTATCCAAACAATATGCAAATATAGTTCACAGTTGAGGAGATGGGGGGGGGGGGGGGGGGGGGTTTCAAACGACGAAGATTCTCATCTCCACCTTTTAATTCTCCTGGTGACGAGTGATTCAGAGTAGCTCGTAAAATAATAATAATAAAAAAATAATAATAGAATTTGACAATGTCACAACATGTAGTCTTCTTCTTCTTTCTTATCTCTACTCAATCATATTAGGGTATCAAACTTGTAGAGCTTGAGACTTGACAATCATCATGACTGGGTGAAGTAGAATGCGTCTTCCTTTGTCATTAAGACTGGGAGTACTACTCAGTGGCAGGCCGACTTAGCTCCAAAAGAAATGGCTGCCGCTGACATGAGGAACAGACGCCATGTGCAGCGGCTCTTAACAAGGAGTACAAACGCTGCTCATCCTGTATCCCTGGATTAGGAGCCCTTACAGGGTACTATCAGCCGGGCCAGCTGAGCCCAGGTTTTTTAGCGAGCTTGTTACTGCCCCCCGCCCCCTCCTCCTTTTTCATCCGGGCTTGGGACCGGCAAAGGCGGATTTACAACATGTAGTGAATATATTTATTAATAATCTAAAAACAAGCGAGATTTCAAGCGAAAAAGACTCTTCAACTACTTCTTAATACACGGATATTTGTCTCTTTTTAACTTTAAAAGGTTAGATGAAAGTATTTTTTGTTTAAAAGCTCGCTTCTTTTTCGACTCTAATAAAAGATACGCACATTGCTTATCTCCTAATGGATCTTCAGTTTATTCAAAGTTATGAAAATTTGAAACAATTATAGGCGCGTATGATTCTTTTATTCGTATAATAGTTTAGAATTTTCATAACAGATGGCGCGCTAATGCATCATAGTTATTTAAGGTTGTTGAAAAATCAGGAATCTTGGATGGATCTTGTTTTATTTCCGTTATGTAGATGAGGCATCGAATTGCGATATCCAGAGTAAGTGCTGAGTCACCTGTCCAGGAGAAGGAGGATGTGAAAGAAGGTACGGAGCAACACAATTCCTGTCACACACATGTGATTAATGTAAAGCATTGTCTTTGATTTCCACACAACAATACAGCTGTTGATGGGACACGCAGTGTAAAATGTCAACTCTACCTCCATCTTAGCAACAAGACTCTTTATAACGACCGGTTTACAACAAGAAAATAAAGATAATGTCATTTTGTAAGTTCTTTTAATCGGTAATTATTTTATTTTTGATATTTTCAAGTTTACGAGGAATTTTCTTTTTTCAATATAAAAATGCATAATCCGTAAGTATATTCTTCTTTATCCAGGTAAATTTAATCTATACATGTCTTACTTATTTTTTGTCCTAAAAAAAAAACAAAAAACAGAAATTTCCCGAAAATTATAGTAGATAAAATAAATATTGATTAAGAGACAATGAGATATTGTTTTACAAGGTACATGGTACAAGGTTACCATGCTGTTGTCATATAGTGTAAAAGCCTTTATTGAGAGACAATCAGTCAACGGTTAATGATTTAGAAATGATAAAATTTACAAATACATATTTACATCTTGTTCAGCCAGGAGGAACCTCCCCCCACCTGAGAGTGTCACCCTATATACAGGAAGGATGGAGAATGAATCACAGCTTGGCGGTTTTTTTTAGAAGCGCCTCATTTTTTTCCTCTTCCTTCAAGACGTAAGGTTGGATTGTATACTCTGATACAAGTTCGGTTCTTCAGTTTCGACAAAGAATTTCTCTCTCCAATGTTATAATTGTCCACAAATCAATTTATCGCTAATTAGCTCTAGTTATAAGTTTCCATAATTATATTTGATTGCCAAGTGTCGTAGTGAAAATAAAAAGTTTCCTGCTGATTTTCCAATTTTTTTTATTTCTTTCCTCGAAATGCAGTAGTAGCAATTATTAAGTGTAAATAGAACTACGGATGGTTTCTCTAAATATTGTATTACGTCTAAAGGACAAATATAATTATTACTAATACAGAATATACTTTATATGTTAATATTGAAATCTAAGATAATTCAGAAGAATACTTATCTTTCTCTTCTCGGTGTAGTTGCTGGCACCCGAAGTTTGGAAGAAGTTGATTCAAAGGTCGAGTTTGATTGACTGATCTTTAGGAAACACTTGTCAGCCATCCTTGTCGCTAAATTGGTATGGATGTGTAGAAATGTAAGCTTGTAAGGCAGGAAGGATTGTACTGTAGAAAATTCTTATAGGAAAGAGATGTCGGTTAGGCTTTGACTACATCTGCCTTTGCCAAGAGAAGTTTATTTTAAAACTTATCTATTTTTACAAAGGCGACTGGAGAGCTGAGGGAGTTAATACAGTTTCCTCTGAGAGGACCACTCCCATTATGGAAGGTTTATCAAGTAAAGCTTGCGTGGTCGACCACTCACGCGGCTGGTTTAGTGTGAGCGAGCAGATGACCACCTCACGTTCGCAGCGCCACCACTCCACGTGACGGGCGGGCGATCTATGGCGCTGTCATGGGGCCGGAGCGGTCTCGGCGGTTCTGCAGGAGGGTGGTCCTGGCGGGGCTGGTGCTGGGCGGCTTCCTGGTCAACCACTTCGTGCTCCAGCCCTTCCTGCATCTCCGCCACATCACAGAAGGTGAGTCGCTACAGAATAAGCCACGTCACTCTTACTTCACAGGACGACCGAGGAATCGAGTCGACCTCACTATCAACATATTTGATCCTCTTTTATAGAATTGTCGAGAATTCAAGTCGACGTCATTCTTGATGTATGCTTACTGTATAAAATGGCCGAAGAAGGATTACTCTTTCTTAAGCGTTACTCTCGGCATATTCGCTTATATCTAACACAATATTCAGTCGATCTCAACTCGACACATTTTCTCCTCTATTATAGAATTACCGAAGAATCAATTCAATGTCGTTCTTGACGGACTTGTAGCTTACTGTGCAGAATGGCTGATATTCTATATTCATTCGTACAGAACAGCCAAACAGATATATTTATATTTACGACAAAATGCCTAATTTTCAACAAGATTGACCAGTTAGAGAAAAATGGATACGTCAGATGACTATCCGTGAATTTTAGTTTGTCAATAATGGTTGAATTGGTTATCCGTGAATTCCACTATGCTCTTAGCATCCTCTTCATCAACAGAATATTTTATAAGACATCAACATTTTCTTTCATAACATTGATATAGGTCCTGGATCAATTTCCATAGCTGGCTGTGATATACACACGTGCATTCACACAAGCCTAATTTACGTTAGGCTACCGTCAAATTTACCCGGTGTATTTTTGACAAAGAAAACCAGGCTTACAATATCCGGTTGATAAACGGCGGGTTTGTAATAGGTTTCGGGTTTGGGCTTTTATAACGTATTTAAAGGTTTTCCCTACGTAAGGCATAATATTCTCACAAACTGTTGCCATCCGCTATAATAAGACACTGCACTTACTATTTAAAATGTACTATAGAGAATGAGGTAGGTTTTTCGCTTATATGTTACACAGCGGATTGTAAAGAGCAAATCTATGGTACATGTTTGTAAGGAACTTCATAACTTCCATAAAAATTGTTAGGGGAAAAGTGGGATTTAAAAGACTAGTTAGATCCCTTCATGTTGGTTTGTTAGAGAGTACCTTGTATTGGACTACGGCCCTAATAGAAGGCCTTGAGTGGAACTTAAGGTTGATAAAAAGTAATGCAGATGATTGGCGAAGAAAATATAGAATTGCAGTAGATCAGTGCACATAGAGCACTGAGAAGTTTACAATGTCCAATGATTTTATAGCAAGACTGTCGAAAAGGAATTCTCATTCGTAATCCAATTATCTCGGGACAAAAGGATTGTTACCTCATTCTTTTATTATTATTATTATTATTCCTAGTACACGTGGTACAGGCCATGATAATTATGTTAGCTAGTGGCTATTTTTACTGAAAGTGCATCGCCTGTCTATATATGTAGAAAGGAGTTCAACCTTTACAGTTACGAATGTGTTAAAACTCGTTTGTTTACTTGCACTCACTGGTGGAGTTGAGATTTTTCAAGAATCGGGGGAATTGAAGTTATTCAGAAAAAAGTGCCCAATGCGGGATTCGATCCTGGGTTGCTGCTGTCGAATATCAACGGTTTATACCCTTCCTCCACCATTACTTCTTTCAGAAATCCTCAAATGAAGATTATTATTGTACATCTGATGAATGATCAGCACGGCGAAGCATGTATGCAGCATCTTGTGTCAAGACTCTGTATGGACAAGTTATCTGCTGATGTCCATAGACACTTCTGATATAGATGTGAATGTATACCTGTTTCCACACATTTAAAAATTACCTTTTTACACCAAACCGGAACGAATTTCAAACTTCCGGCAATGAAATCTTGCAGTCGAATGCGAAATGTTCGAATTTCAAGGTTCAAAGCGAATAAGGAAAGAATCGGTGTCGCTTTCAGAATCAATTTACCAGCCTGGCTATATGGACCTATTCAAACAAATTTTATTCACATATATAAATTATATTTAAACGGTCAAAGAAGAAATTTAAACATACTGTTTTTTCAATGGCGTCTCTTCCTGTTCAAATTTATTTTATATATTATATTTTAGCATTACAGTGTTGCTTCTAACATTGCCGCAGAAACAAAAGAATATTTGGGGAAAATGATCTTCACATAATATATTATAATACGTTTTCATTATTTATTCGTAATTTCACTTTATTCTCGAGAGTTGTAATCAAAATGCAGACGATCTTTTTTCAAATTCAATGATGTTTCTTTTATCTTTGAAAATATGAAAACAATCTAAAATATATCTCTTAAAATAAGAGACACTAAGATCAGAAAACCTTTACTGGGGACCTATGTGTCTCTTATTCGAAGAAATATAAATGCTGGCCACAGGCAACCTCTATTTTCAAAATGATCTAAAATATAAGAATTCGTTCTTTTCAGCCTTCAATGCTTTTCCAAAAGTTATAGCTCTAATTAAGGATGAGCAAATGTATAAAGGCTGAAGGTATTTTTATTAATTGAATTTCGAATTTCTGGAAAAAAAACTCTTGATCCACACTTTGTTCCTCAACCTAATGATTCCTGCAAGTGGAGAAGTATCCCTACTCTAATATTGCCAAAACATCTTGCTGCATGAAGTCAACAACCACCTGTAATAGAAGAGTGGCTCTCCAGGAACCTGGGTTATAAATATCTCTTTCCTGTAATGGGAGAATAAACAAGATGTTTTAATACCTTAATTTAAACCTATTTCCCTATAAATAAACATATTTACTTATTAAAACTCGAATTTTAGACTATTAAACTGTAATGGGAAAATAAACAAGATGTTTTAATACCTTAATTTAAACCTATTTCCCTATAAATAAACATATTTACTTATTAAAACTCGAATTTTAAACTATTAAACTGTAATGGGAGAATAAACAAGATGTTTTAATACCTTAATTTAAACCTATTTACCTATAAATAAACATATTTACTTATTAAAACTCGAATTTTTAACTATTAAACTGTAATGGGAGAATAAACAAGATGTTTTAATACCTTAATTTAAACCTATTTCCCTATAAATAAACATATTTACTTATTAAAACTCGAATTTTTAACTATTAAACTGTAATGGGAGAATAAACAAGATGTTTTAATACCTTAATTTAAACCTATTTACCTATAAATAAACATATTTACTTATTAAAACTCGAATTTTTAACTATTAAACTGTAATGGAAAAACAAGATGTTTTAATACCTTAACTTAAACCTATTTACCTATAAATAAACATATTTACTTATTAAAACTCGAATTTTTAACTCTTAAACTGTAATGGAAATATAAACAAGATGTTTCACTTAAATCCATTAAATAATAAAAATTCTGGGGCTCAAAAATCATCCATTCTGGTTAGCAGCCCCGTAAATAAAGATATTTACTTCCTCCTATCTTTGAACTAAATATTATTCATTTCAAATGTTACTATATCAACGAGGCTGTTCTCTCATCTTCTAGGATTGAACTCTTGTAAAACTCGGTTATTAGAGTGCGAAGTAAAAACGCGAGGACTAAAGTTTCTTTTATCGGGAGACCGTTTTATGAGCCTCGCGGTCCTTCGACTGGTGGACATTGGTGTAAAATAAGTTTGGTTTTACAATAGATGAATCCCAGAAAATAGGTGAACAGCCTCGTCGAAATATTGAATTATAAAATAAATATTATGATTCACAAGATAGGATTTTAATTATATAATATAACATAACTATACACACTCCCAGTATACACTCATGGACAAAACTTAAGGACGTTGTACCTTTTAGCAAGTATATCGGGATTTACACAATAACTCTGAAGATAATTGATACACAGTGACCTTTATTGGAGACACGCGAGATAACCAAGTGTGAACAAAATTGCCTCTGTCTCATTAAATAAAAATAAATACGACATCAAAGACTTTCCACTTCCTTAAGTTTTGTCAATGAGTGTATGTCATTGGAGGAAATTTAACCAGAACTACTAGAATTAAATACCATGAGACAAAACCAAGAGAGCTGTAGGCAGCATGTTACCTATTATGTTGGTAAGAACCAATCGGACTGAACAGACATTTCAGCTACGCCTGACTTCATAGAAATAAGTCGTATAAAGCAAAACACACCACTAAGTCAAAATAACCAAAAAACAATTAACCATCTACGCAATCTATCAGTCTTGGGACAGAGCTCCAGCTGTAACAGTGTCAAACCTCCCATCTGGAGAGTCTATAATTATAGAAGCTTATGTCAATCTAACACGTGTAATGATATCATAATCCAACAATGGCGCTAATACTTTTTATTTTAAATTTTGAAAGCTTTCGGGCGATCTTCTTTATCAACGAAATATACCATTGTGGAATGATTAACTATCATTTACTAATGGTGTATTTCGTTTTACACGATTAAGAGGATCCCCAAAAGCGCGCGCGCTAGTAAAGTTAAACATAAAAATAATTTCAACTGTCCTCAAAGCTTATGTCCATAGTTTTTATAAAATACCCCTTTCAAGAGTCTAGCAATAGTATCACTATAAAAGTAAGTTCCAAAAATGCAATATAACAGCGGTATGGTGATTAAACTGGCGAAACCGCTGGGAGGGTTCACCACTGATGAGCCAGGCCCTCCCTTTAATTTTTCCATTGCAGTAAGGGCAGTAGAAATTGTTTAATTTCAAAAAGAATCATACGCGTTTAAAATAGTTTCGAATTTTGATAAAAATAATTAACGTCATTTTTATTATTAAAAGAAAGGCATCTCCTGATCGTTCAACTAAAGGTTACTGATGGCTTGCGCTATCTATCGGAATTAATATTAAATAATAGTTGATTTTTAATTATTTTTTATTAATAGATAGAAAGGGTGTTTGGTCAATGCTGGAATAAAACAACAACAAGCTTTATAAGATATTTTAGTCTTATACAGATTTTCCAAGAAGAAATGTAGGGTACATACAGGAATAACAGTAATAGTACCAGTAATCAGCAATGTTATTTACAATGTATCAAATATGAAAGAAAGGAAGGGCTTAGCATAAACTTATATACAAGCAGTTAAGAACAAGCAGTTCTTTATATATGAAATAATTAAAAACCAACGATTAGTGGATATATATTCCGACAGATGGCGCAAGTTATCAGAAACCTTTAGTTGCACGATCAGAAGATGTCTTCCTCTGAGAGAATTTAACAACCTGATCCCAGTACAATTTCACTTTTGTACTATCTTGTCATAGTTATTATTGGAATTGATATCTCTACAACACGGTATAAAGTTGTCGAGATATCGTTGAGATTTTTTCGTTATTTGAGGGTGGATTTGGGTTTCCTTTTGAAAGATGTAGGATGAATAACTGAAGTAAGGGAACTCAGGATGTCATCGATATTATATAAATTTTAGTTGATAATATCAAATTATCTTTAGGTAAAGCTTTAACTGCCTCATTTGGTATTTTATCGAATCCCGTTGCCTATTTTCCTTAAGTTATATATATTCATTGACAAAACACAAGGAAGTTGTACCTTTTAGCATAAAGATTCAGACAATAACTCTGAAAGATATTTGATACATAGTGACCTTTATTGAAGACACACGAGATAACCAAGTGTGAATAAAATTGCCTCTGTCTCGAAAAAAAAAATTACAATTGGCGATATCAAAAATGAAACTTTCTTTTGTCCATGAGTGCATGTAAATATGATCTATATGTAAATATATTTCCCATTTTACTTTTTATATAATCTAATTTCCATGCCCCTCTTTTTTATCACTCATTTATTGTATCTCTCAGGATAATTTGTTAAGACTAAATGTCTCAATAAAGATATTGATTGTAAAATAAAAATATTGATCCCTTGTTTCAATATCAAAGTTAAAAAATATATATCAAGCTTTCGCGAAATAAGTTTTTTTTTCAAAATATTATAACGAAGTATTTTATAAACATTTATTATTTTCACTAGTATTAACAGAGTATCATTTTTTATATTTATATTTGACTACTCTGTAAACTTCCCTCATTCCTTATCTTTTGTTAATCATTCATAGTTTGTTCTTGCCATAAATAAATTACTGTGTTATCCCGAAGTTGGTCTTCCCTAATTTTCTACGTGGCAATATCCATGAATATCTAGAAGAGATTTATTTACTCCTGTAGATGGGCTTTCGTGCCTGTAGCTAGAGAGATTCATGAATGAAACTCCTTTAAAAGAAACTTATCTCTGGATGGCTGATATTTTTAAACTTTAAAGGTATTGATTGTTTGATTTATATTCGTCGAAATGGTTCAACGATGTGTTTGAAGCCTCAAGAAACAAAGACTCGGTCAAATACCACCCAACAAACTTGTAATCAATCCTATGGGAAGACGAGGAAAACCTTTGCTTTGTAATTTGAGATCACCATTAGGCAATGTACTGGGAATAGGTTCTCAAACATAGGAAATCTTTCTTATTGTTTTCCCTGTTCAATTATTCCTGCCTTTTTATAATTTGATACCTAGTATATATGAAGCATAAGGGACACTAGCGTGTGTAAATATTGAGCGTGGTTAATTTATTTACATAATTTTTAGATTTGTTGTGTATTGATTTACATAAGGTTTTAATTATGGCTATATAAATACACTTAGATACACTTTTGGGGGTGCACATTAAGAAAATAAAGTCCGTTCGTGTTTAACTCTTCTAGCGTCATTTTTCAACGCGACAATATACAAATAATTATTTAAAAAAAATCATAATAACTTTTGGTTTTTAACTTAATGCTGTTTATTATAATTTTATTATTGTATATAAAATATAATATTATAAAAATGTATAATATATTATTGTATATAAAAATGGACTTATATTTATGGACAAAACTTAAACAAATTGTACCTTTTAGTATATACTAGCGGATGTACCCGGCTTCGCACAGGTTTTTCTCGAGGGAATGTTTGTAGTCTAGTAATAAGAAAATATACTACACCTAAAAACTATCAGAGAAAAGAGAAACCACGGAAGGTGAACAGAAAAATGCTTACAATGGATGTTATGTTTACGATATCAAGTTAAATAAAAACAAAGATAAAATTTGCATATGTTGGTCACTATAAATTTGTATATTTGTTAGGCGAAATTAGAAACATGATAAAACAATTGGGTATTTAAAAACAAATGTAGAAATAAAAGTTGAAGTATAATAAACAATGTTAAAGATTAGTTTTAATTATTAATCAAGATTGTGTGTGAATATGTGAGAAAGATGTAATATCGTTGTTGTTTTCTTGGCCGACTGTTTTACATATGGTGTTATTTTAAAATTGCTTGTTTTGAATATTTTTTAGATTGAGATTATCAGCTAGTATGTAAAAAAATTAACTCTGTTGAAATTTAAATTTTTATTTATATATAAATAAAATTAACTCTGTTGATTTTTTTGTATTTAATCGATAACAGCGAAGTTACGCATGTTAATGTTAGGAAATATATTTTGATGTTAAGCAAAACCTGCTCCATCTCGTTTTACATAAATGTTGAAAATTTGGTTGAAATTGATGCATTGTAACGAAAGTTTTTAGTGATATCCACTTATGAAATTTCCATTTTATTAATATAGATATCAGGATTCAGACAATAATTCTGAAAGATATTTGATACACAGTGACCTTTATTGAAGAGACACGAAATAACCAAGTGTGAACAAAATTGCCTCTGTCTTCTTCATAAAACAGACGACATTAAAGATTCACACTTGCTTAAGTTTTCCCCATTCAATCACATAGCCGTTGAGAAAAGAGAATCTAGCCGAGATGGATTTAATTCTATCTACTGATAGATAGGAACTTTGAGACAACAAAACATAAAAGTCAATAAAAGATTGTTTTTAAGGGAAACGATATTAGTTCTTCACCAAGAGATTCTAACAAAATTCGATCTCTCAATTGCTTCCAAAACAACAATGATTATCATAAATATCAGAAGATTACCTTATAAACCGTAAATTATAACATGTAATACGAAACCCTTTATCCTTCTCGTTGGTTTGAAGATTGATATCAAAATGGTATATTTCCAATAACCACACACATAGGACACAAAATATACTTATTATGAATATAAAAACTCAAAATTTGAGATATTTTTACTCCAAATCAAAAAAGGCATATCACAACAAAACAAACGAGCAGATAAAACTGAAACTTAAAAATTAAACTACTTCGAAATGAAGGCGATAAAAACGTGGTGATTTTCTTTTAATGGTAAAAAACAAGCTTTCAGGCAAGAATGCCCTTCTTCAGGTTACAACTTGGAAATATTTTAAAACTATGGACATGAAAGATAGCCAAATAAAGTAGGTAAATAGTTCAGCTGGGGGGATTGGCGAGGTAAAACACGGAGTATTGGGGTGGGAGGTCGATTTTTCGGTTGAAACTGGGCGTGCAGTGCGAGACCAAAGATTCAAGGACTAGGCGCTGATACTTGTTCCCGACGCCCTTGTAAACGCATACAGCGCTGTCCAAATTGAACGAGTGGCGAAATTCTGTGATGTGTTGTCATAAGAGAGACTTGCGGTCGTTGGTGCGTATGTTGCGGCTGTGTTCAGATAATCTGCTGCAGATAGATCGACCGGTTTCTCCGATGTAACACTGTTCACAATCGAGACAGGGAATTTTGTAAATTGCGTTGGTGGCGGTTAGGGGATTAGTTTTAATCGAACTTTTTGTAATCGGATGGCGTAAGGAAGTATAGAGGGAAGGGGTATTATTAAAATAGCATTTTAAAGCGAATTTACTCTCACTGTTCCCTCGACTGTTTCAAAAAGAATGAGAAACGTATTGTATATAATCATCTCTCATCCGCCGGTTATCCTCATGATTTTATCCGTCATCATTTTTACTCGCCTAATTCCACCAAAACAGTCCCTCCCCCCTACAAAGACCTTTGTGTTCTCCCGTTTTCGGCCAAGAACTCCGACATTTTTTTCTTTTTACGCAAATTCGGAATACGTATCTATTTTAATAATACCCCTTCCCTCTATACTTCCTTACGCCATCCGATTACAAAAAGTTCGATTAAAACTAATCCCCTAACCGCCACCAACGCAATTTACAAAATTCCCTGTCTCGATTGTGAACAGTGTTACATCGGAGAAACCGGTCGATCTATCTGCACCAGATTATCTGAACACAGCCGCAACATACGCACCAACGACCGCAAGTCTCTCTTATGCCAACACATCACAGAATTTCGCCACTCGTTCAATTTGGACAGCGCTGTATGCGTTTACAAGGGCGTCGGGAACAAGTATCAGCGCCTAGTCCTTGAATCTTTGGTCTCGCACTGCACGCCCAGTTTCAACCGAAAAATCGACCTCCCACCCCAATACTCCTTGTTTTACCTCGCCAATCCCCCCAGCTGAACTATTTACCTACTTTATTTGGCTATCTTTCATGTCCATAGTTTTAAAATATTCCCAAGTTGTAACCTGAAGAAGGGCATTCTTGCCTGAAAACTTGTTTTTTATCATTAAAAGAAAATCACCACGTTTTTATCGCCTTCATTTCAAATATTATTGCGTGGCTACGTCATGTCTGATCCTAAATTAAACTACTGTCTGATGACGTCAGCGCCGATGAAGAAACATCAAAGTTTTTCCATCAAATGCTAAATGATACCTAATTAGTGAATACAACCATATGGTACTTTTAGAATACAAACAAGATAATACCCACTATGATTAAAATGTAATACATGTGCTTCATATGAGATAGTTTAATAGATACTAAAAAAAAAATTGTTCTACACGTTAACAGACGAACTCTAAACTCAATGTGTAAAACGAGGGCCAAAAGCCCGAAACGCCTAAGTGGTTAGCTTGATTAATCAAGCATGGGTATTTAGTTAATTATGGGATAATTAAGAATCAACGAATAGTTGATGTATATTCTGATAGATGGTGTGCCATCTGCAATTTTTAGTTGCACGATAAGATGCCTTTTTAAAAATCTAAACTCAATGTTTCAGACAATCTTAATAGTTGATAAATAGAAATCCGAAGTTCCCATAATTATCCTTTGGAAGTAATCAATATCTCAGTAACTTGTTATATCCAAATTCCAATCAAAATTTGCATTGACCTTGTGTAGGACCAGACATAGGATCGGGTTCTTTTCCTACTCTTTTTTGGTATCTTTTTATTTCAGGAAATGGGGGCAACGCAGGTAGCTGTAGAAATCTGGTGTTTTGACACCATTCTACGTCCTATTTACAAATAGAGTCTCAGCAATATTTATTGGACGCCTTTCTCAAGGTTGTAAGCTCAGAACGAAGTTTGACCTTCTGAGTGAAAAAACAAACATCGTGTTGAGGTTTCCATTGTTTGGCAGAAAGTGGAATTCTTAATAAAGACCGGCGACTAAGGAGTTCTGCTTCAATAAGATGGTTATTAATGGTGTTCAGAAAAGCCAACCACGTACGCGTTTCTGGCTGTAGGCCCTCGTCAGCGTGGTACAGGCTGTACCTCTACGACCAAAATTCTTGATATCTCGGGAAGCTTCTAGGAACCAAATTTTGGTAGGAGAGATACAGCCTGCACCACGCTGACGTGGGCAAACAGCCCGAAACGCATAGATGGTTGGTTTTTATTGATTTATCACGAAATTGGATTGGTCAAATGTGACGAAACAAGTTAAATAAACGTTTAAATTATTTTTGTTCCTCTAGATGTCGCTCTGCCATCTAAAATGGTCATGTGAACGCGGTTCAACTTTAATATTTTAGAACTCTCACAGTACCCTGACAAGTACAGTTCCACGTTCGATAACTTGGCTCTTAGACAAACGGTCATATAAGTTACTAAATAGACATTCACAAGACAAGTCAACTTCTGAAAGAATTCCGAAAGAGTCGAGATGCCCTTGGACACCAAAACGAATTTATTACCTAGATTCTATCCTCAGTACCACATATTAACAATAAAATCATTTAGTAGTATACTCTTCTCCAAAGGTTGAGTATGAATTAAAAAAAAAAAGAGAAATATTTTTAAAAATTGAATAACCAAATGAGTGTTCAAATCATAGAGAAAAAATAGAGACATAGAGGGTATCAGTTGCGCGAGGAGATGCCTTTTTTCAATAATTTATGCACCTTATCCCAGTACAATATCACATTTGTACTATTTTTCATATTGTGTCGCGGTCTCACGCAATTCTGGCCTTAACTACCCGTTTCATGATTTTTCAAGAAGCCTGAATGACCAATTTTTTGGTCGTTGAGGTACAGCTTGCACCACGCTGATGAGGGCCAACAGCCCGAAATGCGTCCGTGGTTAGCTTTTCTTGATTAATCAAGAATGGGTATTTGGCCAATGCTGGAATAATTAAAAATCAACGAGAATATTTGATATTTATTCCAATAGATGGCGCAAGCCATCAGCAACTTTCAGTTGCACGATAAGGAGATGCCTTTTTTTCAATAGAGGGTATTATTATATAAACATGTATAGGTAGGCTGATTTCCATATTAAATTGTTACCAAATGAAGACATTAAGACGCGAATGTTTCTTTTCACAAATAGATCAAACTTCTACTGTCCTTACTGCGATGAAAAAATATTGGGAGGGCTTGTTATTGGTCTATTTTATATTTACATATTATTTAAAAGTTGTGTAGTTAATTTTGCGATGAAATATATATTTCATAAACATTTTTCAATAATCACTTTTTAGGTATCATGATTTCAGAGAGGAGTGTAGTATGAAGTTGTAAGCACATGGCGAGCCGACCAATATGGCCCCGGCCAGCTGTTTGAACCAAAGGCAGCCATTGTTGTTGATGCCATGTCAGATCATGGCCATTGTTGGAACCTAATTCCCTTCGTGAGAGAAAGTAAAAGACAACGGTTATTATCGGTCAGGACAGCTGGATCTGCCGGAATTCTACAATTTGCCGGTAGCCGGTTTATTATTTTTTTTGAAGTTATTTATTCTACGATTCCCACAATATTCATTTCACTTAATTTTGTTATTCTTATAAACGATACCAGAAGATCGTGTTGCACATATAACAGAGAATATTAAGGATTTATTTAAACCGAATTTAACCTTCAAAACAAAATACTATTCGAATTAATGATATACGTATTATTAAAATCTTTATTATACATATTCCTCTTCGCCCCGAAAGTGGATTTGTTCAAATCATTAAATAACCTTGAGAGAAGTTTTCCCTCCAGGACAAGATAATCCTTTTCTCTCAAATATAAAGGAAACGGCCACTGTACTGATGAAGGTCATAGCCAGAAATCATTGTATAGAGGTTGTTGGCTTTTGTTCGAAATTTCCAAATTAGGTGGAACGATTTGAGTCTGCACGCTTTACTCAGAGAGAAGCTCTATAAATCCATTGTTTCAATGAATTTTAAAGGGAGAGGTGCCCATTTCTGTAACATGAATGCTACATAATCCTGCAATTTTATATAAATCTCTATCTTGAATAGAATTATGCTTCTACTGTCCGTAGAACTCCTCCGAGATTTCTTAACGTATTTCAACGATTGATATGTTTACCTCTGTTGGGAAAAAAATATAAATTCGTAATTTCGTAGAGGAAGAGAAAGAACCTTTATTACCTAAAGTTATAAAACAATAAAAGAAGGACAAGAGATCAAATTATATGTACATCAGCAGCTCACGTCGGCCTGCCCTATCCAATAACAGCTAGCCAACTAACAATCCAACAAAGCTACGCTATATAGACAGAGATGTTAATTAACATAGACAATACTTAAATTCTATGCAAATCACAAGAGTATTCTATCGTAGAAATATCTGGAATTGTCACTTTCAACAACCTTCTTAGGAGTCCATATATATTTTCATAATTATAAACTATGCTATGGCTATGTTTCTTTTTAAAATATGAACAATTCCCCATTGTCCTTACTGCAATGAGAAATGTTTTTGCACATTAAATATATAGGTAATGGTTACACCCCACACACATACACTAAATATTGAGAGGGATTCATATAAATTTATATTATTTATATAATATGAAATTTTTATACTGAACTTTTGCCAGAACTAAAGTTTGTCTTATGTCGCCAAACAATGATCACTCATTCAATATTTAACCTTTATATCTACGTAGGTTATGAAGTTTAAACAGGATGTGAAATGGTGTATGGGGGAGATAAGATTTGTTTGTTCAACCTTTGTCAGGGTAAGTACACCGAATAGAGATAAGTTTGAAAAGGAGGAAAGCCTCCTTTTGGGCTCGAAAATCATATACTTTGGTTAGTAGCCCTCCCGAAATCATATCCTACATACAGCCTCCTTGTATTATTGTGACATTTCGTGATCACAAGACGACACAAATTGTCACTCAGCTAGAAATGAATTTACCAAATTGTAGATACAAAAATGATTTATGTGTGGGTTAGGTATCAACGGAGGTATACGATTCTGCTGCGTTCTTTCCTTCCCTAAATAAGACACGAATCCGTAGTATATGGTATCGACCAATCCTAAGAAAATGATAAACAAAGAGAGAACTTGAGATGTTCCACACATAATAGATCGCTCTTCTTCACCCACAGTCCAAGAACCAGGCTCCTTCCTCTTGTTTTCCTTGTTCGTGTTCTTGAGAAATACTCGAAAGTTTAATCAACTCTACTAAAGCTACCATGATACTATCATAAAACTGGAAATTAATGTAAAGACTCACATCCATAATGTATTTGCTTTCCATCTTTTTAGAAAAATATTTAAATTATATTTGACGCGTATATATGTTTCTTATAATAACGGCTGGGAAAACGAAATTTGAGAAAACGATTGATTTATCTATATTCCTATTAAAATAAACACCCACAACACCAGCAAATGATATTTAAACAATAAATGTATTGCAGAACGAAGTTTAACAATTATACCGCAAATGTTTCTTTTGAACGAAAATTTCTCGTTAAAATAAATTCCGATTTTTCGTTCAAAAAAAAAAAAAAAGAAACATTTGCGGTATAATTGTCAAACTTTGTTCTGCAATCATAAGCCGCTTTATATTGTATTATAAATGTATTCTTTTTCATGCTATTTTCCTATTTTATTTAATCAGAAACTAATGTTATTAAAAATCATCTTCAACGATCGATTCACAGAGCACAATCTACAGTAAATCAACCAAATGAACTTTTTATATATGATGTCTACTTCAAAGTCATCATGCAGAAACCCATTTAATTAACTTGTCTTTAGCCATCAACACTTGGAATATCAACAAAATATTTACCCCTTTTTAAAATGCATCTTTGAATTAATAACTCGAGAAGTCTTCATACAATATTTTGTCTTTACCCAGCGAGATACCTTTCAACAAAGAACAGAGTATATGGAGTTAGGGAATATTTTAGGCCTAAAATGTAAGAATGATGTTGACTCGGCGTTCTGGCTGAGAGCCAAAATAAATTGCTATTTTAAAGGTGCTTCTAGAGTCAACAAGACATTCAGGATAGAAAAAAGGATTTCTAACAATCGCTGTACCTGCGCGTTATATTAATAACAGTACGTTGGAAATGTAAATGTTGAGTGAATGGAAGTTCTTCTTAGAGGCTTGTGTATAAATGTTAAGTGAGAGCATGATGTGGTGTTTTTAAAGGACGAAAGGAATCTGTAGTTGAGTCTATCAATGTGGGTCCATGAAGCTGTTCGACTCTTTCTGCTTTCGATCACCTTCTTCCATGCATTTTCCTAAATGGATGCTGTCGACCAATCCATGCCGCTGTACTCGATCATGATATATGTTGAAGAGTTCTTGTATTGTCATTTTCATGTATTCTTTAATATCATCAAACAACCAACTATTCCCGGACTGTCTCTTCCATGTGTTTCCTCTTTCTTTTTTGATGTATTTTCCTAAATGGATGCTGTCGACCAATCCATGCCACTGTGCTCGATCATGATATTTGTTAAAGAGTTCTTGTGCTATCAATATCATGTATTCTTTAATATCATCATCCAACCAACCATTCCTGGACTGTCTCTTCCATGCGTCCCTCTTTTTCGATGCCTTTTCTTAAATGGATGCTGTCCACCAATCCATGCCGCTGTACTCGATGATGATATTTGTTGAATAGTTCTTGTATTGTCAAATTCATGCATTCTTTAATATCATCAACCAACTATTCCCGGACTGCCTCTTCCATGTGTTTCCTCTTTCTCGATGCCTTTTCTTAAATGGATGCTGTCGACCACTGCTGGTCAATATGCTTGATAATAACATTCGTTGAAGAGTTCTGTTTTTTCAAGTATAAGCATTCTTTAATAACATAAGTGATTCCATGGAAATGCGTCTTCTTATTCCTTCTTGTCTTACCCGATATGGCTGATGACGACTACTTTATGTCCCTAGGTTTGATCCTAACATTGCCGAAGAGATCTTGTGCTCTGTCAAGTTAATGTATTTTTTAATATCATCATTCCGTCAATCATTCCCGTACTGTCTTTTCCATGCGCCTCCTATTTCCTTTTGATGTATTTTCCTAAATGGATGTTGTCGAACAGTGCTTGTCAATATGCTTGATAATAACATTAGTTAAAGAGCTCTGTTTTCTCAAATACACGCATTCTTTAATAACATTAGTAATGCTTTCCCGAACTGTTCTCTACATGCGTCTCCTTATTCCTCATAGTCTTATCCAAAATGGCTGATGACGACTACTTCATGTCCCTATGCTTGATCCTAACATTGTCGAAGATTTCTTGTGTTGTCAAGTCTATGCAATAATCAATATCATCCAACTATCTATTCCTAGATTGTTATTTCCCCCATATCCCCTAGAATTATTTGTTGTGGTCTGTGTATTGGTTGCCCCGAGGCAGTATAATTAGATGGTGTTGCTATTCTTATCCCCATGTAGTTGGTTCTAATCAGGCTTTTCCGTCTTTTGGGAACATATTTTCTCTATGGGACATGTTAGTGCCACCCCACCAACGCTCTCTCGATTACCAAAAAAGTCCAAAAATATTCGAATTGCAACGTTCAAATGAACTCTTACACAATTATGCACGTTATCTATTTGAAAATGATTTTTTCCCACATTTTTTATATAAATTTGTTTATGCTATATAAAGGGAAATTTTATCTTGAAGTCATTTCTAATAAAAATTTATTGCAAGATATATGGGCAGATAAATAAGCAAGTTAGGTAAAAGCTTTTTAAAAAAGTAGTAGAGGATCTTTTCCTGCAAAGCTAAATGTAGAAAGCACGTGGCTCAACCAGCTGGAATGGAGTATAAATCTGCCAAAAGCTCTGACGGCATGAATGTTCCTTCACACTTTATCTTCAACTTCCTCTTCGGAAGTTTCCCTAGCTAGACAAATTCCGCTGTGATAACCTGTGTTCTTGGGATGCATTTAATCCATAATCTTGTATTCTGTTTCCTCACTGAATACACCTTCAACAAACTTTTTTCTGAATTTTAAATCTTTTTTTTTTTTTTATATTTAGATATATTGTTTTAAACTCTATATATACTGTTGCACCAGGTTGCGGCTTGGCAGACTCTTCAGCCTGGATTCTCTCCTGTGCTGGGTCTTGCATCTTACCAGAGCGTGTTTCAACCATCCTACAAATTTATAAAAGGGAATAACGCGAGATAAGTCTTCTTTAAGTAGCCACCAGAATCCTCCATTTATTTTCTCACATCAAAGAGAGCAGTGAAGTCACACGTGTACCTAAATACAAATGATGACAATCTAAATAATCTGTGTTTTAAATAAATATCATAGAATATTTTATATAAAAATAAATAAATATATAATTTAAATTTCAAATATATTAAAAATAATATAAGAAATACGCCATTAATCATGATGTAACACTTCCCCCTCTCCAGAGGTCGTCACGTCCTCGTGAGTTACCTAATCAATTCTCTCAAAATAGGGTTTGAGTCTTGAGACATGGACAATCAATGGGTCTTGGCCAGGATTATCTTTTGGCTCAATTAAGTAATTTACGTTAGACAGCTTCTTTAATATTCTATATGGGCCAAAATATTTTCTCAGTAGTTTCTCACACTTTCCTATTTTCCTAATTGGTGTCCAAACTGCTACTAATTCTCCTGGTTCGTAGCTTCTTTCCATGTGTTTCTTGTCATAGTTCTTTTTCATTCTTTCTTGAGTCTTTATTGTGTTGTTAATAACTAATTTTCTTGTTCTGTTTATTTTGTCTAAGTGATGTTTTATGTATTCATCATAATCATCTTTGTCAATGTCCACCGAGATATTCCTGTCATCCAAAAGAGACGTGGGTTCTCTTCCAAACATCAGGAAAAAGGGAGAATATCCTGTGGTTTCCTGAATTGTAGTATTGTAAGCGTGAGTGATGAATGGGAGTATTTCGTCCCAATTTTTCTGATCAGTGTTCACATACATACTGAGCATATTGATCAATGTTCTATTTAACCGCTCTGTCAATCCATTAGTCTGGGGATGATAGCTCGTTGTGAAGCAATGTTTAATCTTGCACGTTTTCATCACCTCTTTCATTAAATTACTGGTAAATTGAGAGCCTCTGTCACTAATAAGATATTGTGGGGCTCCGTGCCGAAGAAAAATATCCTCTACTAGAAATTTAGAAACTTCTTTCACTGTTGCTTCCGAGACTGCTCTTGTTTCTGCATATCTAGTGTAGTAGTCCGTCAGCACGATTATCCATTTTTTCCTGTTTTTCGTAGATGGTAGTGGACCAACAAAGTCAATTCCAATTCTTTCGAAAGGAAAGTTGGCTGGGGGGATGGGCTGTAGTAGTCCAGAAGGTAATTGGTTTGAGCCTTTCCTACTTTGGCAAAGGTGACACGTCTTAACGAATTCTGAGACATCCTTTAGCATGGATGGCCAAAAGTATTTACTCTTTATTCGGTACATGGTTCTGGCGACGCCCAGATGGCCATTCGACATATGATTGTGATATTCTTTCATAATTTCTCTCTTTTTATTCTCTGGAACCACAAGCAACCACGCCCTGCCTTCAGGGTTCGGGTTTTTCTTAAAGAGGCATCCATCTTCTTCTTTAAAGTTTTGCGCAATTGATCGCCTGCTTCCATTAAGGTTTTTCTTAACACTTTCGATAAATTTATCCTCTTCGTCTGTTATTTGATTTAAAAATAGCCTTTCAAAATCCTCATCCCAATCAGTTTCTGGTAAGGGCCCCCTAGATAAGCCATCGGCGTCCAGATGCTTCTTTCCCGATTTATGTATTATATCGAAGTCATATTCTTGAATTTTCAATGCCCATCTTGCCAATCGACCTGTTGGATCCTTCAAGTTTTTGAGCCAGCATAAGGCGTGATGGTCTGTTACTATTTTAAAGTGTCTTCCATAAAGGTAGGGTCGTAATTTTGACATTGACCAGACAACGGCCAGACATTCTTTTTCAGTGGTTGAATAATTTTGCTCCGCTTTACTTAGGGTACGACTCAAATATGAGATCACCTTCTCTTCACTACCGATGTCTTGGACAAGTGTTGCACCTATGCCGATGTTGGACGCATCAGTATGAACATAAGTAGGTGCATTTGGATTGAAGTGACCTAAAATTGGTGGACTTAATAGTGCTGTTTTTAGGGTTTGAAACGCTTCCTCTTGTCTTTCTGTCCAGGTAAATGATACACTTTTTTTTATAAGGTTGGTCAAAGGGTCAGCAATTTTTGAAAAGTCTTTGATAAATTTTCTATAATATGAACACATTCCCAAAAAGGATTGTACTTCTTTGACCTTTTTGGGCCGAGGAAAATTTCTGACAGCTTTGATGTTATGTTCCGCGGGTTTTATACCATGTTTGCTCGTTATATAGCCGAGAATCTCCAATTCTTCAAAAGCAAATCGGCATTTTTTGTCGTTTAACCTTAAATTAGATTCACGAAAACATCTAAAAACAGCTTCAAGTCTTTTGAGGTGCGTTGGAAAATCCGGGCTATATATGATAACATCATCCAGATAACACAAACAAATTTGCCATCTCAGATTTCCAAGCATATTCTCCATATTTCTCTCAAAGGTAGCAGGCGCGTTACAAAGTCCAAAAGGCATCACGTTGAATTCATATAATCCATGCGCTGTAGTGAAAGCTGTTTTCTCTTTGTCTCTTTCTTCGACTTCAACTTGCCAATATCCAGATCTGAGGTCTATTGCTGAGAAGTGTGTAGATCCTTGGAGAGTATCCATAACTTCGTCTATTCTAGGGATCGGATAGACATCTTTTACTGTCACATTATTCAGTTTTCTGTAGTCCACACAAAATCTGTATTTACCATCTCGCTTCTTGACCAATATTACTGGAAAAGACCAGGGGCTAGAAGATGGCCTAATTATGCCTTCTGTAAGCATCTCGTCAATTTGCTCTTTTATAATATCTCGTTCTTTAGCACTTACCCGGTAAGGCTTGTGTTTAATTGGCTTCGCGTCTTCTGTGTCTATCCGATGTTTTGCCAAATTGGTTCTCCCTAATCTCGAAGAAAAAAGATCTCCATACCTTTCTAAAACTTGTTTTAACTCCTTCTGTTCCTTTGGTGAAAGATTTTCGTTTATTTGGAATCTAGGTTCTTCGTTCTTTTCTACCTCTCTTTCTCGACTCACATTTATTTTCGCTGGACTACTTCCAAAAGCCAATGTTTGGTTTTTCATTATTTTTAACGGTCGAGGATACGGATTAGTTATCCAGATGTGTGTTTCCCTATTTATAACATTGATCAAGCTTCTTGCTAGACGAAGTCCATTTGTTTGAAACATTTTGCTGCTCTCCTCGATAATATATTCTCCATCCTCTGTTTCTACCAATGCCTTGATCAATTTCATGGAACATTCCGGTACAATGGAATCCTTGGCACTCTTTATTTTCAACATTTCAAAATTGATTTCGTCATGATTATTCGTCAAATCATATTTTATAGTTTCTTGCTTACAATCTATTTTTGCGTTCATTTTCTTAAGGAAATCTCTCCCAAGAATTAATGTCCGTAAATGCGTTTTCAATATCACAAAGTTGTGTGATAATGTTTCGTCATCAATTTTTATATTTAAAAATATACTTCCTACCATGTCCAATTTTTTTTCCATCGGGTCCTGCACAAATTTTTGCGAGTTTACTTATACCATGGCCTGTATCGAGGGCCGTTCTGAGGTCGACCACTGAGAGGTCAGCACCTGTATCAACCAAAGCTTCAAAAGTCCCTATCTTGTCCACATTAATTTTTAATTTGTATTTAGGGTCCAACTTCTTGATTCCGTTTATGGTCGACTTGCTTTGATTGACAGATTCAGGCGCGACGCTTAGTTTAAATCTTCCAACACGGAATATCTATTCCGGGTAGGAATATTTGTCTGTGTGCTATGACATACATCAGCATAAAGCCGAGGTCCTGATTTCTCTGATATTTCATTCATTTGGCATTTTTCTTCGACCTTCTCTTGGATATCTGATGGATCCTCTTCTAGGATTCTTATAAACTTGACCCTACAATAACGGGCCACGTGCCCTGGCTTGTTACATTTAAAGCAGATTGGTCTTCCATCTTCCGTCCTATTTTTGCTCACTTCTTGGCTTTTATTGTAAGTGTTTCTCTGAAGGTTTGGTTTCGGCACAAAGTTAGGATTATAAGGACGTCTAGGGGTAGAGGGCTGGGGAAAGTTGTTTCGATACTGTCTGGGGGTAGGAGGGGAGTCGTTTTTGTAATTATTGGAAACAGGGGCTTGGGGCCTGGAAGTGGTCTGGTAGTTTCGTGCGGCAGTCGGCGGCACGTACCTCGATTGTTGTTGGGGTCTAGAATAGCGTGGACCGTTATATAGGTTTCTGGATTTCTCCACACGTTCCCGATACTTCTTTTCAAAAGAATCCATTTTCTTGCACACGACAAGAAGGTCATCGGTCGTTTTAGGAGGGTTCAGGTAGAGCGCGAATGAGTACTCTTTTTTCAGTCCTCCAATAACATGTTCAATTTTTGTTTCTTCTTCCATTGCGGGGTCAACCTTGTTGCACAACACTAGAATGTCTTCCGCGAACCTGATTGCTGGTTCATTCCAGTGTTGCATTCTGTTGAGCTTCATTCTAAGTTCTTCTTTATTCGCGTCCAAAGAAAAATCCTGAATGAGGCGGATTTTAATATTTTCCCAGCTCGTGAAACTAGCTTTGTGTAAATTCAACCAGGTTTTAGCGCTTCCCGTCATGTTCATGGCGGCATAACGAGAGATAATGTAGTCTGCCCAATGGTACAAGAAGCCAATTTCTTCAAGAGATTCAATCCATGGGCGAGGGTCTTCCGTTCCATCATACTTGGGGATGTCGATGTTGGGATTCAGGACAACTGGGTCGGAACTAGCATCTCTACCAATTGTTGCACCAGGTTGCGGCTTGGCAGACTCTTCAGCCTGGATTCTCTCCTGTGCTGGGTCTTGCATCTTACCAGAGCGTGTTTCAACCATCCTACAAATTTATAAAAGGGAATAACGCGAGATAAGTCTTCTTTAAGTAGCCACCAGAATCCTCCATTTATTTTCTCACATCAAAGAGAGCAGTGAAGTCACACGTGTACCTAAATACAAATGATGACAATCTAAATAATCTGTGTTTTAAATAAATATCATAGAATATTTTATATAAAAATAAATAAATATATAATTTAAATTTCAAATATATTAAAAATAATATAAGAAATACGCCATTAATCATGATGTAACAATACTCATAAACAAAACTTAAGGAAGTTGTACCTTTTAGCATGTATATCAAGATTGAGACAATAACTATGAAAGATATTTGATACACAGTGACCTTTATTGAAGACACACGAGATAACGAAGTGTGAACAAAATTGCCTCTGTCTCAAAAAAAAAAAAAAAAAAAAACAGATAACCGGCGACATCGATGACTTTTTACTTCCTTAAGTTTTGTCCATGAGTGTATATATAACATAAAGTTTCTTGCGGACAGTATTTATGTACCAGCAGAAGTATTTATGGCTTTAAAAATGCATTCAAACAATTACATATATTGAGATTGAAACTTTTTTACTACATCGTTCATATATAGTTATATAAGGTTAAATATAAAATTGAATAAATAAGATAAAATAATGATACATATATGGATAAATATATGGGAATATATAAAATTAAAATTCGAAACTATTATAGACGCGTATAATTCTTTTAAAAATAAAGCTATCTCTACTGCCCTTACTGCAATGGAAACATTAATGGGAGGGCCTGCCAATAATTTTTCCATTGCAGTAAGGGCAGTAGAGATAGCTTTATTTTTAAAAGAATCATAGGCGCCTATAATTTCAAATTTTCATAACAGATGGCGCGCTAATGCATCAAAATAATATTAAACAATATATATATATATATATATATATATTATTATTATTAAAAAGGCATATATTGGATCAAAAAATAATTTATTTTTACCAATATTTCAGCTGGCTGAACGCCAACCTTTATCAAGGTGTTATAACATTTTAAAGTGTGTCAACAACAAAATGATTTGGTTGATTTGATTGATAAAGGTTGGCGTTCAGCCAGCTGAAATATTGGTAAAAATAAATTATTTTTCGATCCAATATATGCCTTTTTAATTGAATATTTATCTATGGATTGCTCTATTTTCAAAACATATATATATATATATATATATAATATATACATGGTCTCTTCATTGGTGGCGCCCACCGCGGGAAAGACTCCGCCACCGATGGACTGCAAGAGTTCTTTCCCACAGAGTGGTATATTGAAGATCCATCGGAAATAAATTCCTTCATCAGTTTTATTAACTCAGGCTTATCAGAGTCCTTCGACGAGGAGTAACACAACATTTAGTAACATTGAGTTATTGTGTGTCTCTTCGTCGAAGGGTTAATAAGCCCGAAAAAGCTTGAGTTGATAAAAAAAACTGATAAACGAACTTAATTCTCGGATGGTTCAATGATTTATTTAATTGAGCACGGAGAATTAATATCTATTAGCATTTAAACAATACATTTTACATATAATCCCAGCTCAAATCTTAATGGTGGTTATAAAGAAGGTCTTAAAACTGGTGTTAGGGAACACACATCACCATTATATTTTGTACTAGGGTGATAAACAGAATGTATCGTTTTAATGGGGTTTTATAGGGAGAGGTGCCATTTTTGGTTCACAACCAAGATATTAAAAATAAAGGAGCTTTAAAAGTGAATTATTTCGATCAAAATTCTCGATACCGAGAGAGATGTCCTCATGAAATTTAGAGAAGTCGGGTGAAGGCACAAATCCCTTTTTTATGTATAATTTCTGAGATGCAAGCTCATTTTTTAATATTATATTTTGTGGTTTTAACGCATTTACCGTTGGAGTCTATATTTTATAAAATATCGAGCCATTTTGAATGATGTAGGAACAAATATCACACTTGTAATTGCCATGTTGAATTCTGACGGAACTGAAATAGTGTTAGATACCTCACGGATTTTCCCCCATTTCGATGTGTTCATTCATATCGTCAGCCTCATATTAAGGAAATCCAACGTCTCGTTTCCATAATCTTCATTCAACTTCACAGATCTAATTGACTTGAAAGGTTGACAGCTTCTTCTATCACACGAACAAGATTATCGATGTCTGTAATTTTACTCAAGAGAGTTTCAGCGCCAAGTTTTTTTTCCCAGAAACGATTCAATGTTCTTTCAATTTTAACTATCCAAAATTTAACAACGATTCTTAAGGCGTTCAAGACCTCTTTTCTTTAAGTTCGTTTATGTTTGAGCATTATTAGACAAGAACTCACCAATTAGATATGACTTCATATGGTATCTATGGTACCAATGGTTTACAATGAAAAGTGATGATCATTGTTATAGAGAATAATCCTGCTTTCTTTCTCTGGTGAAAAAATATTTCTTAATTCTGGAAGATTGAAGGATATGCTGGTGAATATTTATGGTCTTAAAGACTTCTACATAATACGATCGAATGCCAATTACGCCATTCGTGTTGATCTGCATGTAATCATCACCAAGTGAACGTAAGTCATCTGATTAAGAAGAATTCCAAGAAACCATTCTCTGATGGAAATACGAGAAAGCATTTGCTCTTAGTCGAAGAAGAACAAATTTCTATTGTTTTTCCATTTCTACCAGAAAGATATCATTCGCCATGGTTCTCATTATGTCTACATTCTACAAACTAAGGAAAGGTTCTTAAAATTAAGGATACTTCAGCCAGTAAATCTTTTTATTATCTCGACGTTTCAACAAAAATATTTTTTTCCTCGTCAGGAGCAAATGCTTTAATTTTTATTTCTTTCTGTCGAGGACAAAAGAATTTCATCGAAACGTCGAGATAATAAAAAGATTTACTGACCGAAGGATCTTTAATTTTAATAACTGTGAATGCCGGCCATGCAACCTCTATCTTTATGATAAACTAAGGTTATTATTTGATAAAAATCTTGGCCCGTTCTTTCCGATAAATGATCGCAGTTCTAAAAAACAGCTAACATGTCTATAAAATCACTTTCGTGTGGTCTTGCTCATGTTTATGACATGCAAATAACTATACTTCCAGAGAGAGGACTGGATTGTGCAAATTTTATCCTCTAAGAGAGAAGATTGATTTGGCAGCTGAGCCTCTGCCCTGGCTTGACTCATCTAACTATAGTGAGCAGAATTGTGGCCATCTGCCAATATCAGCCAACTGGTCGCTTTTTTTAAAACATTTTTTTCCTCTTCTGAAATTTATTATAGAAAGTTTGATATTTATAATATATTTAGTAAATTCAGCTCTTTAGCACACATAATGTACACTCATAGACAAAACATAAGGAAGTTGTACCTTTTAACTTGTATATCGAGATTCAGGCAATAACACTGAAAGATATTTGATACACCTTAGCCGTTATTGTAGACACACGAGAAAACCAAGTGTTTAAAGCGACATTAAAGACTTTCCACTCCCTTAAGTTTTTTCAATGAGTGTATTGGCTGTAAAACATTCTCTCTAAGCCAAACTCTAGATATCAACCTGGGAAAACAATGGAAATGAATTTTTAATTGGACAAAGTTTCGGCTCAATGCATCTTGGTTGCCATGACAACCGAGGTGGCCTTAATGATTTGATTTATTCGAACACATATTACCCACCTTGATTGCTATTGGTTTGTTATCCACGTGGCAAGTCAGTTGTTGAGTTCAGACTATAACTCTTAAATGCTATTTATACATAGTGATCTTTATTGAAGACACGAAATAACCAAGTTTGAACAAAATTTCCTTCGTCTCCTTTAAAAAAAAAATATATATAGACGACCGGGGATATCAAAGAATTTCCACTTCCTTAAGTTTTGTCCATGAGTGTAGTTTTAAATTACTATGGTTTTGACTTTTTTTTTTTTGTATATTCATTCATTTATTTCAAATAGATAATCTGCGTTAAAGAAAGAAAACAGAACACCCGGGGCAAGTTTACACCAATGGCACTCGCTGACGACACACGCCTGAGTGTCTGGCAGCGTAAGAGTTCAAAGAATGGAGAACAACTGCTATTTAACTTGCCCCTGGAGAGAGATTACTCGAAAGCCTGCCGTTGTATTAATACAGAAACTAATTGTAAATAAGGAAAAATGCATCTCCTGTTTGTGCAACTAAAATTTACTGATGGCGTGTTCTATATTTCGGAATAAATGTCAAGTATTTGTTGATTTTTAATTATTGGAGTCAAATAACCTTTCCTGAATATTCAATAAAAACGAACGGGTGATGCTTTCTCTTAATTTATTTACCTGATCCCCAGTACCATTTGACTTTTGCACTATTTTATCATATTTTAAATGGCTTGGTTTCCTATTTAAATTTTTTAAAAAATATTTATATATACTGGCCAACTCTTTCGTCACCATATTGAATCCCTCTCTGCTACCACTTGGACCCAATATAGCATATATGTTCAATTCTACAGGACGTTTGGGAGGGTAGCATTGCGTGAGGCGTGGAAGCTAAAAATGGCGAAATCTGACCAAGAAGTGTGGTGCAGCCTTGAAACCACTTCCTGGAGGCAACTGTTCCATTGTCTGGTCCAGGGACACTTCCTGCCAACTCCTCTTGTTGAACTCTGTTCGGGTTTCTGTAATGGATATATTCTATTATCTCACACACTGACACTTCTATCTATAGGGCAGGTTGTCATTGCGTGTACTTGTTGTTTGTATTGTTGAATCTTTTCGATTTTTTGGGTGGATACGAATTTCTACAATTGAAATATATTCTATTATCCCATCTCATCACACTTCGGCTTCTATCTAAAGGGCAGGTTGTCATCTCATTGCGTGTACTTTTTGTTTGTATTGTTGAACATTTAACTTTTTTGGGTGTAAACGAATTTCTATGATGTTTTATTCTATTATCCCATCTCAACACACTGGCAGCAGCGCGTTTAGGATTCTATATCTATAGGGCCGATTGTCATTCATTGCTTGTACTTGTTAGATGTTGTTTGTATTGTTGAACCTTTTATCTTTTTTGTGTGTATACGGATTTCTATAATGTTTTATCTATTATCCCATCTCACACTGGAGTATTTGATTGGCAGGTTGTCATTTCATTGCGGTTATCGACAATGCTTGTTGGATGTAGTTTGTATTGTTGAACTTTTTAGCTTTTGTGTTCGGATTTCTTCAAAGTTTTCTATTATACATTCTTCCACTGGCAGAACTAACCGGATTCTATCTATAGATAGGGCAGTCATTCGCGCCAAATGTAGATATCGAAAATTCTGGGTGAATGTTTTTGTAGAGTTGAGAACTGTGTTTAGCCTCTGCTCAAATTATCTTTCAATTGTTAGAATCTCTTCAGAGCCTACAATCCCAATGTGTGCGTGTTTATATATATAATATATTATAATAATAATAGGATAATCGGGGCTTCTTTATGTTTATTCAGCATTTCATGTCAAACACTTATATTTGATGAAAATATTTTAGATACAATGTGTAGTAATTTTTGTTGAACCATGTGTAGCTTTTACACCGAATTTTGTTTATAATGGGGGTTAGATAATATTTTAGAGTTGAAGGCTCAGTGTGGCATTACTTCAGCTCCTGTAGAGAAATCAGATACCGCAGAGGTGTAGGGACGAGACAAATTTTTTTATTAACACTCACCCTCGGGCTCTGGCTCGCCTGAAGCATTGAGGGGATGCTACGTGTTGATTATAGTCAGTATATTAAATTGATTACTTTAATGAATAAATTGAAGTAAATATTATTCAAATATTAAGTAATTATAGAGTAATTAAAATATAGAGTAATTATATAAATCGTAAAATGAAAATACTTAAAAAAGACAAATGGTTAATGGCGGTTGATGTTCCATACGGATCCACTACAGGGTCACATCCACCTAGCACAGAAACATATATCAGATTCCAAATATAGAACACTCTTAATCTGAAGATAGTTTCTAATTTCTGGAAAAGACGAATTGCACAATAGGTTTCTTCATTTAAATTCGACAAACCTTCGAGCGTTGACTCTTCCTTAGACCTAAAGAGGAGTTAGAACTCGAAAACTTGTCGAATTTTAATAAAGAAATCTATTGCCATTCGTCTTTATATCTTTTATTATAAGACAATCAGTCCATTGAGGGAATCTAACGGGGAAACCTCTTGTTAAACGGAGTATCCATTGTTAGATTTGGTGTAGTTTTGTAGAACTGTAGAAGAGTTTCTGATATATCTCGTACACACACACAGAGGTACAGCTTGTCGAACTAATCTACAGATGACAGCCAGTAACTCCATTGCATGAATCTATCAGAACTACCTTATTTCACACTTGAGTAAAATACATCAGGTCTCCAGGGAAAGCATCTTTTCAAAAACAATCTCTAGGCTTCGGGCACGAACGTCCTACTACAGGATAAAACATGGTATACGGTTTCTTCTGTAGAAGGACGTTCGTGCCCGAAGCCTAGAGAATAAATATGTTTTTGAAAATATACTTTCCCTGGAGGCCTGATGTATTTTTACTCAATATTGATATAAGGCCTTATTTTATTGAATTATTTCACACATCGCCCGCGCAACACGAGACAATGTTTTATACATCTCCACATTTACCAAGTTTCCTTATCTTAACATAGAGATATAGCCTCGTTGAAGAGCGTTTAGCTCAAAGACTATTCTTTTAAATGTGAAATATAACATTCATTATTAATTTATTGATGAACTTTTAATATCTAAATATAGTTAGACGTTTAAAGTAAGAAACTTAATACAATAATTATTGAATTTGACGGCAGAGAAATAAGAGGATCTTAGTTGCTGAGTGTTAACAGTACGATGAGAGATATCGGACATTAACTCAAAAGAAAGAAAATGTTGAAAGATTAGCGTTCAGCTGATACATGTACCAAGCAACAACGGACGATAAGCAACAAAGGGGCGGAATGACTAGGAAAACCCTTGTTTCCAAACAACCAAACAACACCAGTTCTCTATGTTACGGTAGTTTCAAGTAAGAACGACATAAAATCTCTTGGAATTCTCAGAAATGGAAGTTCAGTATGTTGGAGTAACCCTTCGTCATATTAGATTTTCATTGCAGTAGGAAACTTGGCCGTCACAGAAGGAAGAAATATTGGAAATTCCGAATGTCTGGAGAGATGATGAGACACAAATTCCTTTCCTATGGGAAATAGGAAAGTCATATTGATTAATATTAATGAAGGAACAATTAAAAAACGGCTCAAGGATACGGGAACAACTATCGGAAAGTGGGTGTTCGCGACATATTTTTACAGTGATTTTTACTACTACGTAGTGTGTGTGTGTGTGTGTTAGCTTACAATGATTAACCTTAATTAACAAAATGTGTTTATAGGGAGAGTTTTGGCCAAATATACAAAAGGAAAAAGAGCGTCATCGTGTATAATTTTTACATCACTTAAAAAATAACATTAAGAAATTGGATTGAAATATTTTGAAGTTAAAAAAAAAATACATTTTTATTTATATATTTTAAAACAATAAAAAGCCTATAAAACTAACCAAATTTAAACTAATTGAACTAACCTATCGTTATTGACAACACACACACGTGATATATGCAAATATTATGTCGATTTTTCTCAAGTTATTCTAAAGTTTAATAATTATATCAAATGAGAGGGAGAAATAATATGTGATATTGAATAAAAATATATTACGCAACAAACACAAGACATACAAGTACACTGTATTCAAGAAATGGAAGCATGAATGTTTCTTTTTAAAATATAAAACAAACTTCTAATGTCCTTACTGCGATGAAAAAATATTGGGAGAGCTTGGTTTATCAGTGGTGAGCCCTTTCAGCGGTTTCTCCAATTTAATCTACCAGATCTCTTCTTAGAGCTCTAATAATGTATTGGACGATTCTGCTTATATATGCTGCAATGACGGGTGGAATCCTAGAAATGGTTTTCAAGCAAACTATGGACATGAGCTTTTAGGACAGTAGAAAACTCTTGCTTGAAAACTATTTATAATATTCTAAGATAAAATTATCAATAGATAAAAAATTGTCTCTGTGTCAGTGTTTGCGGTGACGGTCAATAGATTTGACGTTTATTTTGACGGGAGACAAATGACATAGTTTTATTGACATCCCGTCAAAATATAGACAAAAGTGCACAGCCCGCACTATTCAAGTAGATATGAAAAAATACTTTTGAAAAAGAAAGAAAATAAAAAATACAATAAAATATATGCTATGTACAATGAATATTTTGACTGGAAAGGTGCTCTATGGTTTTATAGATCAATTTCCTCCCCGAAAAATTTCCATCTATAAAATAAACCTTTCTCCTTTGCTCTTATACTCCCCGTTGCAAGACCGTAATTACAGATGAATGGAGACTACAAAGACTACAAAGGAAAACAGATCACCCTACATAAAGAGAAGAATAAATGACAGGATGTGATTAGGTCATTGCCAAAACCTTTTGAAAAGAGATTTCAGCCATATCCTCTATAGTGCAGCAACTTTCAGTATATTCAATAAAATTTTGAAGTCAAAAAATCATATTTCACTATATGAGCTACCATTATTTTTGCCTCTTTCAATTAACCAACAGTTTTTTTTTTCACATCGATATCCTGTTTCAACGGTAAAAGGCAATCTATATATCATAATACCTCGAATGTTTTGGTATTGAATGTTTTCAATATTACAAGTACTTGTACTTTTAAAATATAATAATATAAAGAGACCAATGTCAAGCTATACTCATGGACAAAACTTAAGAAACTGGAAGGTAGTTGATGTCACCAGTCTTCGATATACAAGTACTATATATATACACAGGTATATATTTTAAAAATAAGGCTTATTTTGGATTGTAATAAGATTATTTATTAGTCCGATATTTCGATGGACCAATCTTCCATATTTTTCGAGGTATTTTGCCGTGAAGCACGCGACCTGCTACGTGCTTCACGGCAAAATACCTCGAAAAAGATGGAAGATTGGTCCATCGAAATATCGGATTAATAAATAATCTTATTACAACCCAAAATAAGCCTTATTTTCAAAATATACATATATTATGGATTGCTCTATATTCAGAACAGGTATATATATTCTTCTTTTGAAGATGCAGAATCAATTCTGTTCACATTTGGTTATCTCGTGTCATAAATAAAGGTCACTGTGCATCAAATAACTCTCAGAATTATTGTCTGAATCCCGATATACATGTTAAAAGGTATAACTTTCTCAAGTTTTGTCCATGAGTCTATATATAGTTTAAAATAATACGTATAAATATAAAAATAATGGATAAAAAATCAGATACAGTTTGTTGAAGGCTATGGTGTATTCAGTTAGAAAACAGAAAAAAAAAAATATATATATATATATATATACAAGAAAACACATATAATTCTTATCAAAAATGTCGTTCTTATGCACTTTGAGAAGGCGAACATTTGAGCCAAGGCTCTTTAACATGCTATTTGCAAGACTATAAGCTGGCAAATAGTGCAAGGCAAATTTGTGCAAGTACTCATTTATATATACAAAATTTAACACATTGCGCGATGAAATATACGAATTAATTGAAATCTGACACATACATTCATGAACAAAACTTATGTAAGTGGAAAATTTTTATGTCACCGGTCGTCTTTTTTTTTTTTGAAGGTGACAGCGGAAATTTTGTTCACACTTGATTATCTCGTGTTTCTTCAATAAGGGTCACTGTGTATCAAATATCTTTCAAAGTTATTGTCTGAATCCTGATATACATGATAAAAGGCACAACTTTCTTAATTTTATCCATGAGTGTAATTGAAAGATATGAAATATACAATTATATCCATTAAACTACGTGTTAGGTAGTCTATTGAAGAGATCTCTGTAGCGTCAATATATCCTGTTATATTGTTAATAGCGATGGCTGTGTTGACGTGGAACATCGAGTTTTGTATTAGTCATACACTGGGTATGAACGTTTCAAGAACTCTTATACTTATTGCTGTAATGACAGCTAGCATCTTACAATATCTATTCTTCTTTCTTCTTATCTACGCTCAATCATATTAGGGTATCAAGTTTGTAGAGCTCATTGATGGTATCTGCTTGGGATGAGTAGAGCTCATCAATGGATGAGTCAATAGAATCAATGATGGAAATTTTGCCGGGAGGATATTGATCAAAAGAGACAAGGATCGCCTCTTCTGTCAAAATAGACGTCAAAACAAAGATCAAAAGAGACAAAAACAAATTTTGACGTCTATTTTGACGGGAGAGGCGACCCTTGCAACCATTAGGCCAATCTCTGGAATGTGTTTATAAATCAATGTTTTGATCCAAATTACAAGAGGAGGAATCCCCAGATATCATTGCTAAGAAGAGATAAAAGATAACGGCGAAGAGTTTATTTATTCAAAAGGTATAAGCTTGGCGATAATATGGACTATAGCGTTCTTCTTTTGGAAAAAAAGAAGAATAGTAAATCAATGATCTTGAAATACTTTAGACTGACAACACTGTAATATAAAAACGAGAACAAGCAGTGTTTTGTTTTAAAAAATTAGTAATTGTAATGTAAATTGTTAAATGTTCTTTTCTCTCTCTCTTTGAAAATAATAAATTTAAAATACTTTCTTAAAAGGTAAAAAAGCCTAATTCTTTAAAACCATTTCAGCTGTAAGTAAACTTGTTATTTGTTGTTTCATTGTCTGAACCAAAAGAGATTCCCAACATCTTCAACAGGCCTGCATACGTATTACAGCCTGGACGCTATTGTCTGAAATTTATTCAAAAAGAAACTCGTCGATGTTAGCTTTTGTCTCTTCTTTGCAATCATTGAAGTTTCGTTTCCTGATATTGAGTTTTTTTGTTTTCTAGATAAGTTAACTCTAGAACGACGTTTAACAAGTTTTACCGCAAATGTTTCTTTTTATAGAACCAAAAAATCATAATTTTAATTATTTTAAGGAGAAATAACGACTATTCCTATCCTTAGTGATGAAGTATGAAAGGATGAATTGTGAAGAGTAATGATGAACGGAAAATAAAAGTGTCCAGGGATGGGAATTTTCCGTTCATCATTACTCTTCATAATTCATCATTTCATACTTCATCCCTAAGGATAGGAATAGTCGTTATTTCTCCTTAAAATAATTAAAATTACGAATTTTCGTACTGTAAAAAGAAAAAAATTGCGGTAAAACTTGTTAAACGTTGTTCTATAATGAAAGCCGCATTATATTGTAAGTTATCTCTGCCGGTCTGACCAACATATACAGACATTGTACTAAGTAGATGGCGTTGCTTTATTGACGGGGATTAAGTATCATTTCAGCCATTGTAGTCGGGTTTCTCAACAGCTGGCTTAGGTTGCCTCAAATGGAAGAATTTGATGCCATACTTCTGGAGTTTGTAGGAAATACGTTCATTTGTTATGGAATATGGGATGTAGAAGTTGGAGAAATTGGGTTTTAGAGTTGGAAACGGCTCGGGCCGTAATAGAGGAAGGTAACTTATTTTCTTGGGATTCCAAAAAAAAACTAACAAGTTGTAAATTATGCTTTGACAATGTTAAAAGCTTTTCTTTGAAAAAACGAGAATAATAAAAGTTATTCAAAAAATGTTTAACCATTAATAAGGGCGTGGCTCATCAGTGTTAGACTCTCCCATTTGCTTCGCCAGTTTAATTCACCATACTACTGTGATATTGTATTGAACTATTTATTCACGGCGGTATGAGAATTTAACTATTGGTAAAAAAGAAGAAGTCGTGTTAAAAGTTTCAACTCTCATAAAAATTCAGTTTTATAGGTAACATCCTACATTAAAATGGTGATAATAAATGAGCACAACACCAGTTTTATAGGTTACATCCTACATTAAAATGGTGATAATAAATGAGCACAACACCAGTTTTATAGGTAACATCCTACATTAAAATGATGATAAGAAATGAGCACAACACCAGTTTTATAGGTAACACCCTACATTAAAATGATGATAAGAAATGAGCACAACACCAGTTTTATAGGTAACATCCTACATTAAAATGATGATAAGAAATGAGCACAACACCAGTTTTATAGGTAACATCCTACATTAAAATGATGATAAGAAATGAGCACAACACCAGTTTTATAGGTAACATCCTACATTAAAATGATGATAAGAAATGAGCACAACACCAGTTTTATAGGTAACATCCTACATTAAAATGGTGATAAGAAATGAGCACAACACCAGTTTTATAGGTAACATCCTACATTAAAATGATGATAAGAAATGAGCACAACACCAGTTTTATAGGTAACATCCTACATTAAAATGATGATAAGAAATGAGCACAACACCAGTTTTATAGGTAACATCCTACATTAAAATGATGATAAGAAATGAGCACAACACCAGTTTTATAGGTAACATCCTACATTAAAATGGTGATAAGAAATGAGCACAACACCAGTTTTATAGGTAACATCCTACATTAAAATGATGATAAGAAATGAGCACAACACCAGTTTTATAGGTAACATCCTACATTAAAATGGTGATAAGAAATGAGCACAACACCAGTTTTATAGGTAACATCCTACATTAAAATGGTGATAAGAAATGAGCACAACACCAGTTTTGACAAATTCTGACAAAAGCCAATCCATGGTTTTGGGCTATGGCTCTCATCATCACCATCTCCCGAAATTTTCTGTTATAAATCTATTTGTAAAAAGAGGACAATATATAAATATCCGAAAAAAAGCTAGATTCTATTAAAATATACAAACATTTTGTTAACCTTGTATCATTTTATCTAACTATTCATTAAAATCAAAGCAATTAACAAATATCTGTATATGAAAGGTTTAAGGGAGAGAGAGAGAGTGAAGGAGAATGTTATTTAATTATAACCATATATATATATATATATATATATATATATATAAATCGCGAGCTTTCAAACTAAACGGTTCTTCTCCAGGTGTTGGGACTCTAATTAATGTTAGGATTGAAGCTCCACCTGTAGGAGAACCATGTGGTTTGAAAGCCTTTATCGTTTCAATGAAAGAAACATTTTTCTCCTTAGCTCTCTCTTATACTTTGTTATTTATATCTGAGGAGACAATTATTTAGGATTTTTTCTGTGTGTAAATCCAAAATGTAAAGGATGTAGAATTATACATTCATGGACAAAACATTTTTATCCCTAGTACACGTAGTACAGGCCATGATAATCATGGTGGGTAGTTAGCGACTGCTTTTACTGTAAGCGCACCACATGTCTACACATGTGAAAAGCAGTTCGACTTTGCAATTACAAATGTGCCAGAGCCCCGTTTGATTACTTGCACTCGCTGGTGGGGTTGGACTTTTTAAAGAATCGGGGGCCATTGGAGCATTTTTTTTAATCAGAAAAAAGTGTCCAATGCGGGAATCGAACCCGGGTCGTAGTGGTCGAAAACCAAACGCTTTAACCAGCCTTCCACCGACCCCCGACAAAACTTAGGAAAGTGGAGGGTCTTTGATATCGCCGGTCAGCTTTTTTTTTTTTGTAGGAAACAGAGGCAATTCTGTTCACACTTGGTTATCTCGTGTATTTTCAATAAAGGTCACTGTGTATCAAATATATTTAAGAGTTATTGTCTGAATCCCGATATACATGCTAAAAGGTACAACTTCCTTATGTTTTGTTCATGAGTATACTTTCAGAAGAAGTTTTCAAAGAGTTCGTGAGATACAAACAATTAGCCAACACACCTTGAAACTTAATTAGAGGCAGGTGGGCCGAGAGTCTCCGCATCCTTGCCATGACGCTTCAGCAAGATTAGATGACGCTCATTATATTCTGTAAATTTCCTTATCTACAAAAAGTCATCAAAATTCGTAGAGTTCCTGTTAAGTCTGTGTGTTGTAGAGTGAAAATATCAATATAATGTGAATAAATAGTACAAAGGTGTACTGAGATCAGGTGGATAATTAAGACATCTCCTGATTGTGTAACACTAAACGTTTAATTTAAAAACTAAATCATTATTAAAATAATATATATTATTGAATTAGATTAATTAAAAAAAATATTGGAGGAAGTTATTTATAGGCAAAAGATGCATATCACCATTAATAAAAAAGCATAAAAACAATTCTGAAGCACCTTTTTGGTGGTTTCGCCCGATTTCATAACTCTTCTAGTTGGATATTATAGCAAATCGAAGCTGCTTCTTTAATGATAAGTCTTTAAAAATAATAATAAAACGTATTGGTTTTGGTTTGAATTTTTAAAGCTGCTTTTGTGGATAATCAGCTGATCTGAATTTAAGCGTTCGGCCTAGAGGGAATAGAAATTTGCATAGTTTTAATGGATTTTGATAATGAAGGGCTTCCTCTTTGTTTTTCACAAATACGCTCATGGACAAAACTTGAAGTAGGACGTCTTTGATGTTGCTTGTCGTATGGTTTTTAAGAGGACAGAGGCTATTTTGTTCACACTTAGTTATCTCGTTTGTCTTCAATAACGGTTACTGTAATATCTTTCAGAGTTATTGTCTGAATCCTGATATAGATGGTAAAAGCTACAACTTCCTTAAGTTTTATCCATGGGTGTATATATTGACTATTTAAATGATGCCCATCTCTACAGACCCTTATCTCCCTCAGCATCAAATTGATGAATTGACATTTTAAATGCCCAGCAAGAGTTATTTCCAACAAGAGTTTCACAAAACTTTCCTGCGGCCATGTTCGATTTCCAATAATGTTTCCTGTGAACCATTTCACTTGGACACACAACAACTTCTTATCTATAACAGATTTGTTGATATCATACAAGACTTCTCGTGTTAAAAAATCAACATGTTAAAAAAAGTATTTTGAAAAAAATATATTGATATAAATGGATATACTAACGTTATATATTATTTGAAAAAATATTTTTTCTTTTAACTTTATTATAGAAAGCATAAAAATCATTTCTTCGTGAATAAAGGCATTTGAATAGTCTATAGAAGAATTTGAGGAAGATAAAATGTAAAATATCAGTCGAATATATGATAATATTTTTGTTTAAAATATCTAAATTACATTGAGAATTTAAAAGCAGCCCTAAAGAAATTTTAATAAAATTTCAAAAGATACTTATTCCTGTGGATGGCATATATTTTCTCCTTCTAATCAAATTAATTGATATAATAAAACTTAGATGTAAAAATGATCCTAAAATTGTTAGAGATTAATTTAACTTTCACAACTACACTCATAAACAAAACTTATGGAAGTTGCATCTTTTAGAATGTTTATCGGGTTCAGACAATAACTCTGAAAGATATTTGATAGACAGTTACCTTTATTGAAGACGCGCGAGATAACCAAGTATGAATAAAACTGCCTTTGTCTCCTTAAAAAAAAAAGCGACAGCAAAACATCCACTTTCTTAAGTTCTTTCCATGAGTGTAAATTGAAAAAATGTTATTTATAAAAGCCTCTAATATATTTCAAACAATGACCATAAGTTTAAATTATAGAATAAAAGCTTTTTAAAATTTGTTTTAGCAATTGCTAAAGCTCTATTGTTAATATTTCGATACACATGTTATGAATGGGAAAGAGTAAACTTTTCTACACAGGTTACAAGAAAGCATTTGCTTCTAAAGGTTGCAAGGCAGTTGGAAATTTCTTTCCGAACAATAGATCGCCATCTTTCTACGTGTTTCAAATGTTCCACAACAATCACACAATTGTGTCCCAAATGTGGAAGTCAACGCACGTTTTGTACCCAGAATTTTCTTTTTATTCGCATTTTAATAACCTATCTCTTTCTCTCAATTACCACATAATCTGTGCGAATTCGCAATCTTTCTAAAAATAAACGGTTTCTTGGTGACAGAAAAGAAAGCTAATCTTTCTTAAGAAATAGCCATTGGTACTTTTTATTGTATATCCTGTTATCCAGGTTGACTCGTATAACTTCTCTAAATCTTGGAAAAAAAGAGGAACTCTACAGTCAAAATAGACACAAAATCTGCGCCATTTATTTACAGTTTCTGCAATCTAGCAGACTAGGGTTGGTGACAATTCCACCCAAAAAGACACCAACTTTGACAAATTCTAAACGCCGACCTGGAAAACCATGGTTTTGGACCATGATTCTCGTTAGACAAGGAGTTATTTAGATGGTGGATAAACAAATTTTATGGCCGAAAATTGAAGGATATTCTGACAAAGATTTTTCTCGTAAAAAAAAAAAATAAACGCAAAATCTTTGCGCCATCGCAAAATGGCCTTTTCTATTTTCGATAAAAATATCCTCTAGGAAATATTTCCATTTATATTTTGGTCACCGAATTAGCTTAGCCACAAAGCCAGCTAAGCACTTCTTTGTGGAATTTTGACGATTTTGTGAATTCCTTGTGGATCTGAGAAGCTCTAGATACACGAGGAGCCTTTTTACAACTTGGAAACTAACATAAACCTATCGTCTCTTAGCAAACAAGGGTTTTGAGGGGATTTAGAGTGAACTGTCTCTTTCAATTCCACCAGTCTTTTCAAACTGAACCCCATCAGCTAATATTACTTTTGAATGTATATATCTTTAATATATGCCCATGGACAATACTTAGGAAGCGGTACTTTATACCAGGATTCAGACAATAACTTTCAAAGTTATTTGATCCATAGTGATCTTCATTGTAGACACAAGATATTACCAAATGTGAATAAAATTCCCTCTGTTTCCTTCAAAAAATAGACGACCGGCGATATCAAAGAATTACCACTTAGTTTAACACTTGGTTATCTTGTATGTCTACAATAATGGTCACTGTGCATAAAATATTTTTCAGAGGTATTGTCTGAATTCCGATATACATGCTAAAAGGTACAACTTCCTTGAGTCCTGTCCATGAGTGTAAATTTGCTCAAGAACCGTTTCTATCGTATTAGATGTGACAAAGAGCCTTTTGGATTGAAAACTCGCCCAGTTTTATCGAAATTAATATATGCATCCACAACATACCCTAATATGATGTACCAGCGCGCCATCTGTTATCAAAATTCGAATTAGCAGATTAAACTAGCGAAACCGCTGGGAGGGTTCACCACTGATGAGCCAGGCCCTCCCTTTAATTTTTCCATTGCAGTAAGGGCAGTAGATATTGTTTAATTTCAAAAAGAATCTTACGCCTTTAAAATAGTTTCGAATTTTGATACCCTAATATGTTGAGTGGAGATAAGAAAGAAGAAGAAGATGAAATATATATAATATTTTATACAATGTTTATGTAAATTCTAATTTCTTCTGTCTTTAAATATATATGTAAATTATATTGTATATTTATATATCCTCATTCTCTCTACTTACAGCTATGCCTGTGGAAGGATTGTAAAGATCCGAAAGCTTGTACTTTGCATGAATAAAGAAACGCATTGATACTATTTATATTCTTATTTTATAGTTTATAGCATTTTTATCTTCTAATGGAATCTTAATTACAAGTTGTAAGCGTATCTCAAAGAGGAATGGAGAGATCCAAAGATTTAGACTGATGGCGGCCATCTTCTGACTGTATATGGAACTCCCGCTAATTAAAATGTCCGTAATTGTCATTAAGCTCACAAATTAAGGTCAGTTATCTAATTGGCTTTCTACCAGAGAGACTGTCAAATATTCTAGTTAACTGGCTTATAGATGGACTCCTGTTGTTTTGTAAATTGACACCATTTGATAGTTTAGGAATTGAAAACAAAGGCTTCCCTGGCCACCACATGCTCCCCGGGTCTCCCACCAATCAAACACGTGTAAGAAGTATGGACTCAGCCCAACCTGCCACATCCAGAACTGTCGAAAATTATTGATAGGAAATGGAGAGCCATCTCTCATGAAGCAATTTGTACTCACCTTAACTCTGTACCTACCAGTACAGCGACATGTTGCGACGTATATCGCGGTAGTCTACTGAGCTGGTGTTGTTCTCTCTTCATGCTATGGCAAACATTTTACAACAAAGATCTTTTATTACTCATTGCCGTGTCTATTCTCTGTATGCCGCGTTTCATCACATTATGGCGACTACTTCTTGTATCTTCAATGTCACGCCGTATAGCATGGAGTAAATAGGCCCGTGTTGTTGTGTAGCGTTCCGTGAAGCACTCTCCAAATACCCAGGAAATTACCGCCCATTACGGCCACAAGTGATGGAAGGCTGTGGGGAAAATGATCCACTTATCGATGTGATGACCACTTGATTTGATTACTTAAGTAAATCAAGTATTTGTTCACATTATTTAATTATCCATTATGCATATTATCATATAGCTGTTTTCACTCAGTATTAGTTGGTTCTCTGACCGGAATATTCCTTTTCTAACATTTTACGGTCCGTTCATTCACATGTCTACCTCATCTCTTTCTCACACGCTGAAGCGCACATTTGGCCGACAATAACTCTTCGCAGATTTATCGAGATATCTTTATGGCCATTTCAAGGTACTAACAAATTGCCTGATCAAATATAAGGTTGTCTCAAAAATTCGTGTTTTTCTTAAAACGTTGTTTTCTTATTATTTGGCGAATAATATTATTACGGCGAATACATAATAATACACATAATACAATTACTTTATACATAATACAAAGACATTATACATAACGGCGAATAATATTGGTATGTAAATTTTTTTGCAAGTGTTCACGAACTTTTGGGACAACCTTGTATTTCCTTAAAGATGAACTAAGTCATTAAGAAAAAGAGTTGCGAATTCTTATGCCTTTTTCGCTAAGTAACATTATTTATTTGAGATCAAATCTAAGTCTTATACTCCCTACTAACCTCAGTATAGGACCATTTTGACCAATGACAAAGTTTTTTCAGAATAAGAATTTTAGATTTGAATAAAATCAATTTAGAAAAATTCCAATCCCTGATATTTATAAAAGAGAAGGAACTGGAGTGGTAGAGAGAGGTTTGCTTGGTCCAGCAGGTCCCTAGGTATCAATAGAAGAATGGGCGGAGTCAATCAATGTCAAGTGAGTCAGCCGGGCTAAGTGCCGTTTATGGGGACAACATTAGCACGGCGTGTCATTACTGGGCACGTTGTGGTGGTTCGTTTTACACGTCTCTCGGCCGCCTTGCTAGTGACAAATTCCTTATATATGTCATATATATATATGTTATAAAAAATAAGAGGGATTTCTGTTTATTTTGATCGTTATTTATATAGAATTATTAGCTGTTGCTTGTTTTTAGTATGCTTGAGTATTTTACGAAATTTTTCTGCAGTCTTGGCAATAATAATAATAGTCTTGATGATAGATTTCTTTATTATTCGATAAAATAATCCCTTGAATTAATATTAAAATAAAAACATAAAACTTACAGGGAAAAGTTTTTTTTTTATATTTTTTTATTTGAAAAATATCTCGAGCTTTCGGGCAAGTACGCCCTTCTACGGGAGAAATTGCATTATATGATTAATACGCCAATAAAATATGATTTAAAATTAAATAAAGTCCATTTACTGTTTACATTTGTTTTAAAGCATGATCAACGCGGGCTTCTATTGCGCGTGCTTCACCTGGGGGTTATGGGCTGGGCTCAGGGAATATAATGTTATAAATTTCCGGAATATCTATTCTTCTGTTAATGCTATTGTGCTTTCTGGATATGATGGATTCTATTACAAGTCTCTGTAGTCTATTGGGGATGTTGGAGTAATGGGTCTTTGGTTCTGATATGGAGAAGGAATGGCCTGTTTCTCTTATATGTTGGTATACTAAAGATCTACTGTCTTGATTATCGATATTTCGTTTATGTTCTGATACTCTTATATTTAAATGTCTGCCAGTTTCGCCGACATATTTGGTTTTGCATTCGTTGCATTCTATGGAGTATATGGCATTCTTAATATTGGAAGGATAATCAATGGTATTGTTCTTTGTTATGGGGTTTCTTAGTAACGAATTTAAATTAGGTGAGTTTCTGAAAAAGGTTTTGATTCCAAATTTCTTCAGATGACGGGCTATAGAAACAGATACTGGTGAATAGGGAATACTGCTAGTGGATTTATAGATTGGTGAATTCTGAATTTCAGAGGGGCTATAGAAATGTCTTAGAATAAACGATAAAGGATATTGACAAGTCTTTAGATTTCTTATAATATTCTGAGTTTCTTCAGTTTTAAAGGTTTGAAGTGAGCAGTGGCTTTGGATACGTTTAGTTAAGGTCTTTACTGTATTGATTTTATGGCTGAGTGGGCAGCAGGAGGAAAAACGGATATAGTCGGGGTTGAAGGATGGCTTATAATAAACAGTTGTTTGGAATTGATTCTGTATGCGAATAATTTGTATATCAAGAAAAGGCAGGCTATTGTTTGTTTCTTTTTCAAATGTGAAGTTTAGGTTAGGATGGTAACTGTTAAGTCTTTCTAGAATGTTCTTGGTTTGATATTCGGGGCATATACAGAATATGTCGTTAATATATCGACGCCATAAAACTATATCTGACGAAAAAAGGGAGGTTATCCAACTGTCTATGCGACGCATGACAATTTCGGCTACTGAGGTTGAGAGAGAGCTCCCCATGGGAGAACCTTTAATATGTTCATAAGTTTTGGAATCGTATGTTAGAATATTTGTTTCGAGGCATAGGGCTATAAGTTTAGTTATTTTCCTGACTATGATCTGATCAACCTGATTTCCTCTCAAGAATTCTTCGGTGCTGCTTAGTATCAGCTGGTGTGGGAGACTTGGGTAAAGGGATTCTACGTCGAATGAGATCATGATCTTGTTTGGTTGGGGTTGGTGCTTGAGTATTTCCCCAACAGCACCTCTCTCCAAGTTCATCCCAACCTTTCTCAAACCCATAATCAAGCAGCAAAACTCTCCGTTCTCCATTTCCAACACCACCACCTTCATAGAAGAAATACTCAAGCACCAACCCCAACCAAACAAGATCATGATCTCATTCGACGCGAAGAATTCCTTTATTCTAAAAATTATGGATTGCTCTATTTTCATCAATTTTTTTCTCCCCATTGAATATAACAAAATATTTTAAAAAATTTAATGCTGTTGACGTTATGTGGCGCCGAGTTTGTTGTTGACACACTTTAAAATGTTATAACACCTTGATAAAGGTTGGCGTTCAACCAACTGAAATATTGGTAAAATAAATGATATTTTGATCCAATATATGCCTTTTAAATTAAAGATTTATTTATGGATTGCTCTATTTTCAAAAAGATATGTATGTGAGTTTTGTTCGTGCTCTTGTTGGTTATTTACTGTCGAGTGGACTTTATCAGCCAATCATCGTTAAGTTCATTAGCCACTAAGCGTGTAGTGTTTCATTTTTAGCTCAAAGGAGAGAATTGAACAGCAAAATTATCTATTGAATTTATGAACGTGAGTCGATTCTAAAACGTTCTCCCTTTTTATATATTTTTATTATTTTAGTAATATATTCACTCATTCACAACACTTAGGAAGTGGAAAGTCTTTAATGTCGCCAGCCGTCTGTCTTTTTAAGGAGACAGAGGCAATTTTGATCATACTTGGTTATCTCGTGTGTCTTCAATAAAGGTCGCCTTGTATCATTTTTTATCTAGGTACTTTTCAAAACAAATCTATTTTAGTGTATTGCAACTATAAATTATTTTGGTATATTAGGCTTTTTTTATTATTTGTATTATTTGGATCTTTTCAAAGTATGATTTCCTAATTTTGTAATTGATTTTTTGATAACACATCGACACACTGCTAGGTTGAATTATTCTTGAAATTTTCCAATACATGTGTACAACGAGTTAATACTCAATTACAGGTCACATATTTAGTTTTCCCAACCAATCTCAGCTCTGTGCTCTCACCTTCAAGTATTTTGTATAGTGACGTTAAAATGAGACAAAGAAGATAATGGAGAGAGAAGAAGTCTTAGTCCTAGAGCCATTAGATAGAGAATGTCTTCCTGCAATATGGATGGAAGCATTACGATCAACAAAGAGAGCAATCCTTTAAAACTAATAAAAACATCACTTTATCAATTGGGTCGGTGGCCGAGTGGTATAAACCGCCGATTTCCGACAGCCATGACCCTAGTTCGAATCCCGCATTGGACACTTTTTTTCTGAATTAAATAAAAATGTTCCAACAACCCCCGATTCTTGTAAAAATCCAACCCCACACGTTAGTGCAAGTAACCAAACGGTCCTCTGGCAAATATCTCTCTCTCAATATCATAAGTATTTAAAATATGTAAATAATAATTTATATATAAAAATAGTATTTATCATTAATTTGTTAACGTGATACTCCTGTTGAAGGACTGACAAGTCCGAAAGCTTGAAAATTAAAAGTTGAACAAGAAACTTAACCCTGGAAGCTTTATTTATTTTATAATAAATATGTATAAGTGCAAAAGCTGAACTTCTTTACTAGTGTAGACAGCAGTTCAGTATACACATTTCTACATGTGTAGACATGTGGTGCACTTACAGTAATAGAAGTCGTCAACTATTACTATCATTATTATAATAGCCTGTACTACGTGTACTAAAGATAATAAAAAGTACTTTCTCAAATTTAACATCGCCTTCTCATGAAAATGAAGTTTGTAATCTTGATTCACACTATACACACATAAGCTATCTTGGTATATTGCAGTTATTCTCTAAAAAATGTCATTTACTACTCAGAAACAAACCTTCTTCATTTTATACTTACAAACTTTATTATTATAAAGTATGCTGTAGCGTATGAAATATTCCATATACAGACATAGGGAATGTCTTTGTAAAACCAGATTGTAAACGAGGAAGATCTCAACTCCGATCTGAATTTCCTCCAGTGGAGAAGGCAAGGGGAAAGTAACCAGCCATATTGGGACACACAATGGATAATTAGAATTTTAATGAAGGCTCAAACAATCGACAGAGAGATAGAGAGAAATAGCTCAATATAAGTAGCACACGATGTAGAGAATGATAAGCTACAAATATATTTCTTTGGAACTAAATCGTGAAGATATTGATAAGAATAAAAACATCAATTATTAAAGTTTTTTTTTAAGTATTACCCCTAGTATACACGTGGTGCAGACCATGATAATCATGGTGAGTAGTTAACGACTTCTTTTACTGTAAGTGCACTTACATGTCTACACACGTGAAAAGCAGTTCGACTTTTGCACTTACAAATAGCCAGAGCCCCGTTTTGTTACTTGCACTCGCTGGTGGGGTTGAACTTTTTCAAGAATCAGGGCCATTGGAGCATTTTACTTTAATTAGAAAAAAAGTGCCCAATGAGGGATTCGATCCCGGGTCGAAAACCAACGGTTTAGACCACCCTTCCACCGACCCCCTTTCTTAAAGTAAATTCAATAGGTGTGCTAACACCGTGTTTCTTCTTTCTTTCAAAAGAGGAAGAGGCAAAAAAAAAGGAAGAAAAGAAATCGATGTAATAATCGCAAAGACAAATATATTTTCGAAAAACTGAAGATATTTTAAGAAGGTAATTAAATATGGAACTAAAGGAAAGGATTCTTAAATAGTTTATTCAAATTTCCTGTATGGATGTGGCGCTTTGGCATTTTGACCAAAGAACGGAAAAGAAAATGTATTATTTAAACATCTGATTTGAGCTCGAAGATTTCTCTTGGAGTAGATTTAAAGGATATTAAGGCCTCTTAAAAAAGTATAGCAATAAAAAGGATAAATACAAGTTTTCAAGAGATATTTGTTACCTCTTCATATCTTCAAATTCCATAACTTGCAATTAGATTTTGGAACAATCCTTTCTTTATCTACCTCCCTTCGTTCCAAATAAGTGATGTCTCTCTCCAGTATCGTCAATAGACAATTCCCCGATGATATGAGTCTAAGTAATCAAATGAAAAGGTCTATCGACTATCCTAGAGGGATAGACTATTTTTTAGACTGAAGGGACGGTAGACTAAGAAAGGATAGGATCCAAAATCTAATAGAAATACTTGAATTTGATAACATGAAGAGGTGGAGATATTTGCTCAGAAAAGACTGGAAATGGCGAAATAAAATATTGTAATATATATGTAGTAAACCCGATGTGGAATGTGCTGGGTGCAGTCGTGGTAGTGTGTGCGTGATGGGATTTTCCGCACTGGGACAACAAGAGACAGAGGCAGGTCTAGGTGGTAACTTCAAGAGGAAGAGGTAGACCACGGACGAAGGCAGCGGACCACGGCCGACGCGGATAGAAGGGTGAGAGAGGCCCCACTGACTGTATAACGGTGTCGCACTGAAACAACTACAACTATCTATCTATCTGACGAAACTTTCCAACGACCCCTATATATAGCAACTCTCAGCCGTCTACCCTGGCCTTGAATCTCATTGGCTGCTGGTCAAGCTGTTTGTTTGCTCAGGCGTAACGGCGCGCCTCGGTGTCTAGCCTTTCATCTTAGGTTTTGGTTTCGATGGATTGATTTTGGTTTCTATAGTCTGACCTTGGCCGGCCACCGGGTCTACCTCCCTCTTTGCTTTATTTGATATCCATCTTACAAGGTTGATACATAGTTTTATATAGGGATGGGATTACAATAAACATCGAAAATATACTACAGAATGTGTCCCCGGTGATGAAGGTTTGGTTGGGGGAATGACATGTAATGAATGATGACCTAACAAACCTATTATATAAAAAAAGAAATAATTTGTATACAAATTAGTTAAAATTATAAAAGTTACAAGTTAACAGAGAAAGATGTAATTGTGGTGTATCAATGAAATATAAAACAAGGTTATAAAAATAAAAAGGCACAAAATGAATGATAAAAGATTAAGGGAAAGTATATGATACAAAATGATAAATATGGTAAAATGATTCGTACAAGTAATAATATTGCATAAAATATGAGCGGAGAAAAAGTTAGTTTATTGGTTGAACATATAATGTGACGCTAAGGTTGAAAAAGGGAAAGCGGGTATCTGAGCATTTTTCTGCAAAGTTGTATCCCAAGCATTCTGCAATGCAATGCGAACTTGTTTAAGTGAGGCATTGTTTTCATTAACAGGAGGCACAAGATATTCCGTCTGCATCATTAGCTCAGATAGTGAAAAGAAGTGGGAAGATTGATGGGGTAAGAGGGAGAGGTAGAGGTAAGAGGGATTCCTGTTGTCCAAAATGATTATGCCCGTTTGAATGATGACAAAAAAAAAAGTGAAAGTTTGAAAAAATGGTGAATTGAGATGATGAGTCGGGCGATGAGAAAAAAAAAAATTAAAAAAAAATCACGCTGGATATCCTGAACTCATTATGGGGAATTCGTATAACGAGGAAGGATTGTTCCAGTCGGATTAATCAATGAAAAAAAATAAAAATGTTTGGCGAACTGGAATCCCTTGGAAGGTTGGAGGTCTGAAGGATGCGGAAAAGGAGAGGTGGGTGCAAGAGCTTTATTGCTGTCAAATTTGATTGTGTCCGGCTTGTATGATGAAAAAAAAAAAAAAGTTGAAAGATGAAAAAAAATGATGAGCCGGACGATGAGAGAAAAAAAAAATAAAAATCTAACTAGGTCTCCTGAGCTCACTGTTGGGAAATGAACAGCAAGGAAGGGTCTTCTAGTTAGGTTAATCAATAAAAAAAAAAGAAAATGACTGACGAACAATAAACTCTTGATGGCTGTAAAAGGTTGGGAGGAAAGGTTCATGGGATAGAGTTAAGAGGTTGTAAGGGAAGCGTCAAAAGCAACATTTTGAAAATCTATTAACAAAAATAAAATGACAAATGTTTTATCTGTTAAGAAATATTAAAAATATTGTTAGGTGTAGGTTTTTTTTAAAATGGTGCCTAAAAATAGTTGAAGTTGTAATGAGAAAAAGAGAAAGAAAAAAAAATTAAAGGTAATAATATATAAAGGGTTGATTGGTAGTTGAAGACATTAAAAAACAAAATGATATCGATTAATAGTGAAAAATGTCTTATCCACATTTGTAAGTAAAAAAAAAGTCCAACACCACAAAACTAGGTAAGCTGTAAGTCTATTTACAATGAAAGAAAAGTCAAAAGAAAACAAAAATATTCGTTCCTGAAAAAAGGGAACATTTTTTACACACAGTGTTTAGTTGTAGGTGTAGGATTAATGATGTCCTTCTAGTTTGGTCTACGGAGAGGCAATGTGGCCCTATGTCGCTTTGGTCCGGTCTGAGAAGTTGGTCTTTGCCAGCTCTTCCCGATTATATTGTGTGAGACCAGACGGGGAGCGATCTTGATCCCTAAAATGTCATTGTAGTGGAAGGTGGGACTTTAGGTACATGTATTGTATAGTGCATGTCTTAGGCGCTAAAAATATTGCAGAGCGTTTTATGCAGTTGGTCTGCAAAATTTTTAGGTGAGCCTACCCAAACGCCGGCTTGTTACGTTTGGGGAAAAATCATTAAAAAAAAAATTAACCAACAGATCTTTTCTCTATGTAACGTTGCGTTACACATGGAGAAATGAGATGCGACAAAAAGAAAAGTTAGTCTTTTTTATTCCTAACGAGGGAGCCGGTAATGTATGTATGTTCGTATTAAGGTATACCCAAGTCCTATAATTGAATGCTTGACAGACACTAGTGTTGAAGATTGGAATTGATGTGCACAATCTAGAAAAGTGTGAGATAAAAATGTGTGTTTTAACAGGTGATACTCAGGTGGTGCGAGAAAATCGAGCTTGTACAGCCTTGTGTAGCGGTGATTAGGTTTATAAAAATTATAAAATAATGAATTTACGAAATTTTCTAAGAGAAAAGGTTATGGCATGGGTACAAAATTCGGTAGAGTTTCGTAATTAACAATATAACACGGGCAGGAATGAAATGCAATGGGGTATGGAAATTTTATGGTATTTAGTTTTCGCATTTTACATTTATATTTGTTTTGGTAATTGTGGGAAATAGGGGAGGCACATTTTGAGATGAGATGATTTAAAATTGATATTTAAAAAAAAATACAAATCTAGGACTAGCTTTTAAAACTTTTAAAATATTGAGAAATATCAATTTGAAAAGTAAGGTCATGTAAAATAAAGAGCGTAATAAATTTAATTATTAATACTATGGCCATAAATAAGGTATTAAAAAACACACAAATAAGTTTAGAAAATATGATTCGAGTAATTAAAATACAATATGATTTTTTATGTAAAATTGAAATTAATGAATTGAAATTTAAAAGTTGCGTAAAATAAAGTAAAAATTGGTAAATGAGGGTGTACAAGGTTTAAAATTTGAATTGAAATGCTATAAAAATGGTAAAATAATGAACTTGACGGATTTATAAAAATAATGTTATTGCTATTAAAATGGTATCGAATAATTAATTCAGAGCAAACGGAGATAGTGTTACATTAAATAGTTCTGTAGAGAAAATTCTCCTACCAGATGGATGTCTTGAATGGGGCTTGTGGAGTGGGCTGCGATGAGGCTTGGTGGTCACTTTTTGCGATGGTTGCCATGGGACATCGTCGATGTTGGTTGGCGGGGCAATGCCAGGATTTCTCGATGAGTCTTGTCTGCCTGTTCGAGCTGATGGAGGAAGATGCTCGCGGCGCAGGAGATGTGGATGGGGGCGATGATGACCTCCTCGGTGCGAGGCGCAGCAAGTCCTCGCATGGCGTCTTTTAGGCGGCTTACTCGGTCTTCGCAGTGGTGTTGCATGTTGGTGAGGGCATCCGCGAAGTACTCGTTTCCGGCCTCGTCATCCTCTGCATGTCGTTGTCCTCATTCATCCTGTCGACTTTAGCGGGTTCTGTAGTAAACCCGATGTGGAATGTGCTGGGTGCAGTCGTGGTAGTGTGTGCGTGATGGGATTTTCCGCACTGGGACAACAAGAGACAGAGGCAGGTCTAGGTGGTAACTTCAAGAGGAAGAGGTAGACCACGGACGAAGGCAGCGGACCACGGCCGACGCGGATAGAAGGGTGAGAGAGGCCCCACTGACTGTATAACGGTGTCGCACTGAAACAACTACAACTATCTATCTATCTGACGAAACTTTCCAACGACCCCTATATATAGCAACTCTCAGCCGTCTACCCTGGCCTTGAATCTCATTGGCTGCTGGTCAAGCTGTTTGTTTGCTCAGGCGTAACGGCGCGCCTCGGTGTCTAGCCTTTCATCTTAGGTTTTGGTTTCGATGGATTGATTTTGGTTTCTATAGTCTGACCTTGGCCGGCCACCGGGTCTACCTCCCTCTTTGCTTTATTTGATATCCATCTTACAAGGTTGATACATAGTTTTATATAGGGATGGGATTACAATAAACATCGAAAATATACTACATATATATATAATTTAGAGAAATATCATATAAGTAAAGCATATATAGTAAAACCCCGCTAAAACGAACCTGATATACATATAACGAACATGAAATAAAATCCCCATTTTAATTTTATAATAAAGTTACCTAAGGCTCTAATAAACCATGCCTTTAATGAACCACCGGTACAGTCCTGCTGAGGTTCGTTATAGAGGGGTTTTACTGCATGTTATTGTTTTGTTTACTATTACCTTTCAAATTAAAACAGTATTTATAATTAATATATATATATATATATAGTGTAGAAACTATATAACAAAATTATAACAGTGATTCTAATTTTAAAAACTTAAGGAGCAAACTGATAATAATGATAACTTATATCAGTTAGATTTGATTAGATTAGCAAGCTAAATCTAAATTAATTATAACAATAAATAGTTATTTAATTTTATAGTCCAGTTTTGTATTAAGATTATCTTCACTATTATGATCATTTAAATACAAATTATAAAATTTGTAAAATGTTATTAATTTGTAGATAGAGAGAGAAAAAAAAAATTCTTTACTTCTATTACATCCTCAAGTTAATTATATATTTATAATTAATAACAATAAAAAAAATTAACAAAGTAACGTCTATTACATCGGCTTTTACACGTCATTCAGACATACTCTAATCCTATATATAGAATAATCGAAGAGATAATATATATAATAGTTAGAAAAAAGAGAGAAAGACAGAACCATGCACTTTTAATCAAACTAATAATAAGGAAAAAAAAAAAAAAAGAGTTTTATAAAGAAGGTAGATAAGATTGTTAGTATATATATATATATTTTTTTATGATTTTATATTTTATCCTTTTTTTTTTTTTTAGAAAGATTTTTAAAGGTTTTTTTATTTTATAATATGATTATAAATAGTTGTATTTAGTAATATATCTATAGTATGAATTAACATTTGTTATAAGTTTGGATATTATGTTTTGAAACCCTAATGGTAGACCAGACATACACAAAAAACTTTAAATTGAAATAAATTGGAAAAAGAGATCTGCTGGAACGGGGATCATCAGATAAAATTCCAGCGACATTTCAACCCCTTCTTTATTATGTCATAGATCTCTTTTAAACCGGATTTTATGTGTTAATATTAAGTTGTTTCAGTGAAATATTTAAATGAACATATATAGTAGATACAAATGTTAACAAATTCAAACTGTAAACCTACCTCTGCCGTGGAGTCCTCCATTGTGAATATCTATTTCTGGCTAACACATGTCGCGGGAGGGGAATGTCCCCCCACATTTCAAATTTAGACCATTTATTTAGAATTCCTTTGAACAACAAGAAAATTAAAGAAGAAAGGAAAAATAGTTAAGGGAAGAAAGCTAAATTTCATAATCTTTACAGTTAGTTATATCAAAATAACTGATTTAACACTTATTCATCTTTTAATATTCCTTTAAAAAGGCAAATTATAATAGTTTAATAAAGCTATTAATTGTGTAAATTCAACTTTATTTAACTTCCATTTTCCTCCCCAGAAATTGGAGATTAAACAAAAATGAACTATATACTTTAACACTTTAAAAATCTTGTGAAAAAATCTTTTAAGTCTCTATCTTTTAAAAATCTATTATATATATATATATATATATATATAAATTCATACTGGAATCATATTGGTAAATTAGGAAGAGAGAAATTGCAAGCCATTTTGGTTGATCGGGAGATGCTTTCTTCCTATGTCAACTCGATTCAACCGTTATTTATTATTATATCGAATCATTTTCATAGACATTTACGTTTTTTTATACTTCTTTATAATGCTGGGTTCGTTGTCTTCTGTTCAAAACTTGGGCTTGAGAGAATTTTCGACAAATCAATTTTATTGAAAGTTCATTTTAGCATTCTTTTTCCATGTGATCAGGGCCTTCCTAAGGGTTGTATGTACACTGGGAGAGATTTCTTAAGGCGTCCCATACTTTCCATGGTTCCTCGTCCTCATCCCTTCACTTCTAAATCATACAACTAACTTTCAATATTACCGACTTCATAATGGGAACAATATTATAGAGGTTACTTTAACGGCAACACTACTTCCAAAGCCTGGAGATTTTGGACCGAAATATATCAATTCTGTAATATTTTTGTAAATGTAACGAACACTTATTTATATACAAGTAAATCTTGTAAATCCCCTGTAGTAATAATTATTATCATTTGTAATCAATCACTTGTAAATCAACAACAACAACAACAAAACTTTATTAGGGCATCTTGCCCTGTACGGATTCGCCTTGGAGTTACATACAATATTAAACATAAGAGAAAAGGTGAAGATAAAGTATTTACAATTAAGGTATGGCAAACAGGGTGACTTTTTATTGTGCCCCTGTTCTTCTCTCTTCCACGAGTGCAATTTTATTTCCAACCGCTTTTTGATAGTTGAACAGTTCAATTGCCCAACTTTTCTTATCTGAAACAGTTTTTATTAGCTTTATTGAGTTCAAATGCGGTCTAGGAAGACTTTTCAGGATCTTTTTTCTCTCTCCTTCCAGATCCCCGCATTCAGCAATAAAATGGTATATTTCATCAGTTATCTGACTTCCACATAACCCACAGTACAAATCTTCTTTCTTAATTGCGTAAATATGATTTTCTTTGATCATTGTTGATATTAATCTGATTTGTGCAATAAAACTCACTAAAGCTGAAGACAAATTGCATGAAAAATAATGTTCTGGAATAAATGAATCATAAAGTAACCTATAGTTTGAGTATGTTTTCGTAAGAGAATCACTTGTAAATCATTATGAAGGTGAAAAAATCAGGCTTCTAGGGATAAGTTTATTTTAAATTCAGTTCTATAGCTTCATAAAAACCTTTCTACATGAGAAAACACGAGATAATAAACATTTATTTCTTGGATCGTGTCTTCCTATGTAGAAGGGCTTTCATACCCGAAAGCTAGAGATCTCAATTTAAAAGCAACTTATCCCCGGAATTAAGAAAATGGCAGCTTCTTATCGTGCAACTGAAAGTTACTGATGGCTTGCGCTATCTATCGGAATAAATATCAACTATTCTAGTTGATTTTTAATTATTCCAGAATTGTCCAAATACCCATTCTTGGTTAATCAAGAAAAGCTAACCACGTACGCGTTTCGTTCTGTTGACCCTCGTCAGCGTGATGCAAGCTGTACGTCTACGACCAAAAAACTGATCATTCAGACATCCGTGAATAGGCAACTAGAATAGTTGATATTTATTCCGATAGATGGCGCAAGCCATCAGCAACTTTCAGTTGCACGATAAGAAGATGCATTTTTCTTAATTTATGAACCTTATCCCAGTACAATGTCACATTTGTACTATTTTTCACTTTATCCCTGGAAGCCAGATATTTTCACCTTAATATTGATGCAAAAGAATCAATGTGAATATAATGATTTGGATTTCTCCTTTTGGACAACATCTGATAAAGTTACTTATGAAATGGAATGTGGACTTTTAAATTATAATCATTATGATTATTTACATGCTGTCAGCTCATATTCTGTATTCACAATTATAAACTATTTACACTATATGTTTCTTTCATGGAAATACAATTTCCTACTTTCCTTACGGCAATGATCAAATATTGGGAGGGTTCACTACTGATAAGCCAGGTTTTCCCAATATTTTTTTTATAAAGTAAGGGAAGTATGGAATTTTATATTTGCATAAAGGAAACATAGGCGTGTAAATAGTTTATAATTATTAATTATTATTATTTGTCACTTTGCAGTTTTCTTGCGGCGCCTCCAATGATCCCGTGGCGGTTCTGTATGTTGGTTTGGATATATATTTTGAGAGATTTTTAGATGCTATATGAAATAGTCTGTACATAGATCTACAGATTATGAATATATGAGAACTGCTGTTGTGAAGATAGCATGCTATGGCCTACTTAAGCCCCATAGCCATTGTGAGTCACACGAATGCCATACGTAGGATTGAAAATTCACGTGTTGCTTGGAGACGCACGGGATTTTAAGTTGAAAAATCGATTGCAACAAAAGTAATTATTCCCCCGATCTCGCACGAAAATGATTTTTTTAAAGATATTGTGTTTAGAAAATTGACACTTGTTGCATTTTTTATCAGTAATTATAAGTGAAGAAAAATCAATATAAATCGTTTAAAACAAGCATTTCCTTTTAAGAAAAGAAAGTTGAAAGAAAGGGTTTTAAGAACCTAAGTTATTCTTTGTATCTGTACTTCTCTAACAAAATAGAGAAGAATAGATTTGTTAATTACTTTGATGGATTATTATCAATAAAATCTGTAACAATTATATATATAAAAAACAAAAGAGGCATATCATGATCAGGCTCACATGAACATTTCTAGATGGCAGAGTGCCATCTAGTGGAGCAAATATAAACTAAACGTTTATTTAACTTGTTCCGTGATATTTGGCCAACCCAATTTCTTGATAAATCAATAAAAGTCAACCACGAAAGCGTTTCGAGCTGTTGGCCCTCGTCAGCGTGGTGCAAACTGTACTTCTACGACCAAAATTTGGTCCCAGAGGCTTCCTGAGAAATCAAGAAATGGTTATTTAAGGTAAAACTTGCGTAAATACGCTTTTCATGTGAACAAAAATAATAAAAAATATAAAAAGGTCAGGTGTTGATATTAAAAACAAAAAAGACATATCCTGACCAGGCTCAAATGAGCATTTCTTTCGGCAATTTGTTTCTTTTTATCTCTACAGACATTACTGCAATGATACAATTTATTGAATGAAAGGGCTTGACTCATCAGTGGTGAACCCTCTCATTCAATAATATTTTTTTATTGTCGTGATGTCTGTAGAGATAAAAACATTGTTGAAAATTAATTGTTTTTATCGATAGATGGCATTTAAATTGATAATGACTATTTTAATTATCAAGTTATATTCTTTAGGCTCCACGTATTCAAATTTATAACTTCACTTCTATATATCTATAATCCAAAAGTGAGCACCTCTACCTTTAAAATGCATTAAACAATGCACTTCTAGATCGTTTCTGTACAATGCGCGTATATTAATATCGGTCAATAGGTCACAAACTCAGTTTATAAAAATTCGACAGAAAATAGAAACCATTGTTTCGGGCATAATGGCCTTCATCAATAGAGTGGCGGCTTCGATTTGATAACATCTGTTTTAATGTCCATCCATACAGAGTTCAAAACAACAACTGACTCACCCGTGCAGGCAAGGTCACGCTCCGCTGCGTTACGTGGGAAAACATACGTACATATTCTCGTACATGTTCTCAGCACAACATCATACTAGAAAATTTATGAAATTGGCCGAACCAGATGAGACTATGGTATACAGGTTGTTGGCTTTTGTTGAATTTGCCATAACTGGTATTGAAGTCCGATCAGAATCACTTCCCGCAATGAAAAACGACAAACGCTTTGTTTTAATGTATTTTAAAGGGAGAGGTTCCCACTTCTGTTACATGAATACCATCCTTCCGTAATTTTATATATATCTATATATTGAAAAGAATCCGGGTTTCCTACAGCCCGGAAAACTATTCCGAGATGTATTACCATTTTTCCAGGATTGAGATGTTTACCGTCTATAAGGGTTCATATATGTTTTCATAAAAGTTTAGAAAAAACTAATTTTTATGTATTATCTAATCTAAAATCCTTTATAAAACCTTTCAACATAAACAGTACATATATTTTGATGGAATCTTTCATCTATAATACAAAGTTCTTTTCCATTTTCTTGCAGGTACATGATACTTCAAACAGCTTCTTTCTTGCAAGTTTTTGTGAATTTTTGAAGGTCTCCTTCTATCATAAGTCTGGGAGAAGTTTCTATCTTTCTCTGGACCACACAGCTGACACCAAAAATATCCAATTCGATTTCTTTTCCGAATGAGCCTTAAAATTACTTATACTACCTAAAATCACTCAATGAAGAAAAAATATTAATTAAAAATTCCCATAGATTATCAATAAATACAAATGTATTCTTTCTAGGATAACCTGGGTTCTCAATATATAAATATATATATTTTCATCAAAGAAAGAGCATTAGGAGGTTGTCTGATTTATAAAAGAGAAAATGAGTTAAAAATAGTTCCAAGCATCATAATACCTGAAATCCTTAAATCTATTTCGTTTCCAAGATTTATTCCTATCAATTATTTCCCTTTTAGCTCTAAAACATCAGCCCATCGTACATTGGACGAAAAAAAACCAAGATATATAATTCAAAATGTGGAAGTTGATTTATAACTTCGATTCAATATTTTTTTTGTAAAAAACGAAATTAACTTTTTAAAAGTTTTTATGGAAAAAATATTAAAGTTGTGAAGTGTCTATAAGAGAGCGTGGAAGCTTGTATGGTAATAAATATCAACATCGTATAAAGCTCTAAAGACGGTATATATGTCAGCGATGAGATAGGCAAGAAGTACATAGACGTCGAAGGCAAGTGTGGAGACGACATTGTGTGACAAGGGAAGTTTGACAACCTTATTTGTCGCCGAGAAGCAAATTTACTCCAAGGGCCATCAACGCGTCTCAAGGCCAATAAATTAATTGACAAAGGGAGGACTCGTCATCGAGCAATTTATGACTGGTGCAGGAAGCTGGGGGCTTTCCTGATCTTTTTTTTATCTGAATAATCTTTCTGTCTTTTTCCAATATATATATGTTGGATTAGTATTCCTTCAATAATTGAGAACTTCAGTCCATTTTCATGTTTATCTTAGAGATAGCATTATAATACATTTAAGAGTTGTCCTTTTACATAAATCATATCGTTAAACTCACTACAGGATATGCCTTTTTTTAATTTTATTTCTAGAAGATAGGCTAATATATATTTAACTCTAAAAAATAAAAAAGGCATATCCTGACCAGGAGCACATATGCTTTTCAGAAGGCAGAGCGCCATCTGGTGGAACAGAAATCAACTAAACATTGATTTAGCCTGTTCCTTTATATTCGGACGACCCAATTTCTTGATATATCAAGAAAAGGCATCCAGGGTTCCCTTTTGATTAGCCACACCAGTTTATTCAAAAGGTAAACGATATAGTGATTTCTCAAACAAAGAATTTTATTAGTTATAGCTAGCTGTAAAGTTTATAATAAAATAAATTTGAGAGAATTATATATATAAAAGAAGGCTTTGTTGTTTTCGGATTTGAACACACACTACGATCGCTTTACAGAATAAGTTACGACGTCAATGTCGCCAGGTTCTTAGTATAATATCACAGTCGAATTCTTGAACTTTAGTACTTTTTATATCGTAAGGTAGTTCGAGGTAATTCAGCTTCAATTGAGGTCGGAACTTATCCCTCCAAAATTACATTTCTCGACGAGCTGCGAGTTAGATCCGCCTCCAGGATATTGTGTTGATTTGAAGAGGATATTTTTTGAAGTTTTGATAAATATTTTCAGGGGGAGAAGATTGAAAGAAATTTTTAGGGATTGAGCTTCAATATATATATGTTATATGAAAATATTATTTTATTTTAAAATTAAAATTTGTAGAGAAAAAAATACTCTGTTAATACGACCACCAGAGGTCGCCGTTTTCACTATTTAAACTCTATTGTTGTTGTTCCCCCATGGCCGGCTCAAACCTTTAGTACATTATGTAAATAAGTTTTTCATTTTTTGATTCTTACGCCTTAAGCCAGGCAGTACTTTTATCAAATTGTTTTTTATATATTCATTTAGCTCAATTAAAGCAATTACTGATCAAAACCATTTTTATTATTATACTTTCAAGATTTTTGCCACTACTGCATTACTAATACCATTGACCTATTAATACTAATATATTCCAAAATATATCAAATCTCAAGATCATAATCTCAATCTTAAAAACAATTCCAAAATATCAACAGAAAAAAAATCATTTTTTAAATATTATATGTATATTTAAAGTTGTGTTATATTTAGAATATTATTATTCGGTAATAGCGTGCTATACTGACATTATACCTTCAATTCGATATCAAATTATACTAAAGTTTTTTTTAAACATTATACAATCTATATTTATATACATAGCCAACCTATCTTGGTGAAACAAATAGTTTGATATATCTATTTTTTTTTATGCTAGAATAAAAATATATTATTAACTGCACAAATAATTTTATAAAATTCAAGAAGTTAAATGTTAGTTAAATAATTCAAATAAATACATTTACATAGTGCGATTCTAAATTTTCAATAAGATCGCTTGTGAAATATTAATTTCTTTTATATTGATACGGAAAATGTATTTACACTTTCATTTCCAGCTTTGTTCATTCCTTGAAGATAAGCTAATGTATTTTATAATCTGTCTCCATTATCGTCACATGTGTTTTATTTTTTGTGTTAAAAATTAAATCGCTTTTTCATTGTGACAAGAATTAAAAATACAAGGTGCGTTCATTAATTTCCAGGACTGGTTAAAAAATAAAATAAATAAAAAAACTAGAGAAAATATTTTTTACAGAGTTGAATATTGGACATTCGACCACACCTGACTGAAAGCACGAGTCTCGTGGCGCACGCGCCGATCTAAAAATAGATCAAAACAACTTTCTTGTAAGGTTCGCATTTCTAATTTTAAAATGGCCATTTTCGAAGAGCAGAGAATCTGCATTAAGTTTTGTTTTGAATTGAAAAAAAAAAGTGATACTGAGACGTATGAATTGATTAAAGAAGCTTTTGGCGATGCAGCTTTATCCCGTTCAAGAACTTTTGAATGATTTTCACGCTTCCAAAAAGGTCGGGAAAAGGTAAACGATGATCAGCATACTGGGCGTCCAAGATCATTTCGTTGCGAGGAAAACAAGCTCAAAATAAAGGAGTTAATTAAATCTAACAGAAGAATTATCTTCAGTGACTAGACTATCTGTTTATTTGGGGATAATGAGGTGCTTAAGGGAGGCAGTGCGCCTTAAAAGACCTGAAAGATGGCAAAACAATGACTGGATACTTCACGTCGGTAATGCGCGGCCGCACACAGCCCATGTTGTTTTGCAGTTTTTGGCCAAGCATTCAACCATACAGATCCCTCATCCACCCTATTCCCCCGACTTAGCCCCCAATGACTTTTTCCTCTATCCTAAATTGAAAATTAACTTGAAAGGACGGAAATTTGACAACGTTGATATGATACAAGCTGAATCGAAGGCAACCTTGAGGAACCTCTCAAAAAGTGATTTTATCTCCTGCTTCGACAATTGGAAAAAAAGATGGAACGGGTGTATTGAGGCAGAAGGGGCATATTTTGAAAAATATTGAATTAGTTTTTTCATTTGTTTTATTTTTTCAAAGATACAGAGCAGTCCTGGAAATTAATGAACGCACCTTGTATAAAGACAAAGAATAAATCTATATATAGTCAAATTCCATTTAAAATAAAGTCAAAACATAAAACATCTGACACAATGTAATGAAAATACCTGTTAATTATGGCTTCGAATGCCTTGCTAAGAAACTATCAAATATTTTCTACAGGTTAGGTTTAATACTCATCAAAATTTCTGTGTCTTGAGGAATTTCTCTCCAAATATGATAACGTTGGTTTTTAGTTTCGTGAAATTTTGTACATTTAAAATATATATTAATATATCGTTTTAAATTTGTTAATATGTTATATATAAGTAATAATTTGTTCTAATTAATATGATATAATACCTTTAAAAAGGTTGGCGTTTAGCTAACTCAAATATTGAAAAATATATATTTTTTGATCCAATATATACTTTTTTAATTAACAATTAATATATATATTTACCGAACACTTACCGTACACTAATATAAATAGGTAGTACTCTTTAAAACATTATACACATAAATAATGTTTTAAAAAGTTCGATTGCGATCTTATTGAGAAAAACTGTGAGTTCCAACTGCAAATACAATGGATAAGAACACATAAATGGAGTTTCAACAGGGATCAATCAAATATAAGCACAGTACCTGGTTCACCAGTAAATCACCGAAATGTTGCAACTTACCAACATTGACGTCCGCAGAAAGGAAAATTACCAATATATATATTGATGCTAATAGAGGTTTGCGTCAAGGAGGAAAATATCTCATTACTCAGTTAATTGTTAACTTTTATTTTCAATTTTCGTTCCTAAGATAGAGTTTTATATAAAGATGGACATTAGATAGTAAAAAGGGCATTTATTTGCCAATATTTCGGTTAGCCGAACGTCCACCTTTATCGAGGCATTACATTTTGTGTATACAAAGATGTATACAAAAATGTAATGCCTCGATGAAGGTTGGCATTCAGCTAACCGAAATATTGGCAAATAAATCTTCAATTTAATCCAATATATGTCTTTTTACTATTTAATGATTTAAGTATGGATTTATCTATTTTCAGAAAGACGGATATGTTCAAAAAGTAAATTTGTAGATGCTTCTGTTAAAAATGCTTTTCTCATCTATTTGAGTGATGAACTGAATATCTAATGATTGTCTCTAAACACTTACTAATTGGATAACTCCAACTTTGACAATTTGGGAAAATACTCAAAGTAGAACATTTACTTGTATGGACTTTGTCATTTCAGGTTGACATCGACTAAAAGATCTAACAAGAATCCGAAAGAACTTTTCAGCGAATTCCTAAACCTTTCTTATGGCAAACGTTAATTTTTCAAGGATTTGTATGTTATTTTCCAAATAAGAATCTCCATTTCTATTCAAGGATAGAAACGTGTTTTGAGATAAAATGATGCTCTCTCTCTTTATTTTTATTTGATTTGAATGAAAGAATTTATAAAAATGTTCATATATATTCGGGGGAGAGAGAGAAAAATAAAAGTCTGTGTGTTGAGGCCACTGAGGTCTGGGAACAACCATCTACAGGCGCTTCTTCGATCAAAAAAGAGAGGAATAGAAGAATAGTCAATTAGAATTGTAATGTGAATTATGTACATGTCAAAATTGTCAAAAGGAGGACGCTTACTTCTCTACAATATTTCTCTCTAAAGGTTTCGAATACATTTTCAATCTTTATAACTGCATCTTAAAACCTTCTAAGCTCTTAGTTCTATCATACCTAACGGAGCATTGCTTCAATTCTCGGTCCTTCTTCACTGCCTGAAGTTACCAACAGATATCTTCAGTATGATATCAGATTATTAGGCAATTAGTTCAAAATCTGAATTCTCATGTAACTTTATAGACATTTAACTTTGTCCCACCACCCTATCATATAATCTAAATATATTTATTATATCTAAATATTTTCGCTTAAAATATATCAATATTAAAACCCCACTGCCTTCTTCGCTGTCATCTGTGCACGAGAAAATATGATTTACAAGACATTTTGTAATTCGTATTTCTATCTACACTGGACTAATTCTCCAGAATCTAGCACATCCTGAAGATCTCCCTGACATTGCTATATTATCTAAGAAATGTATACCATAGAACATATTACAGAATCCAAAATTTTACCATTCTTAATTTTCCATTTATAATTTCCAGAGTAAAACAGACAAATTCGTCACATCGTCCCAGCACCACACCTGTTTATTTGTCTGGAGCAGTGAGATGTTGACATATAACACATATCAGAATACCAACCCCAAACTAAGTTCCAAATTTCATTCCTCGAGTTCCAATGTGATACTAACTTCCTAGGTGTATAAGAGTAAAGACCATCTTTCTTACGTTGAGAGATGTAGAACATTACAAAATGATCTTAAAAGAAGACAGTCCCACTTTTAAAATATTCCATTTATAATGCACAAATTCCGGATCGAGCGTAGTATATCCATCACTACTATAATATTCTCTCGTGTAAATTTATTACAAAAGCTAGATCCATTATTAGCCTTGGCTCGGGTCTATAGCAGTTATCGACATTCGCTATAACACAGAAAGAGTATACCACCTATGAATATCTATTAGTATCAGTAAATACCTCCTATAATATCGCTATGACGTCTTATCCTACTAAAAGAAGCGTAGTTCCTTCTTCGACTCAACATTTATAGTGTGTGTATATAAAAAGCACATGTGCTCCTGATCAGGAGAGATATGCTTTCTTTATTTTTAATATAGTGTATCGCAATGACATTTCGACATCGCTATAAGATCTTCTTCTCTATTCTTTCTTATCTCCACACTGGGTGAAGTAGAATGCGTCTGCCTTTGTCATTAAGACTGGGAGCACTACGCTATAAGATCTTGATCTACTAATGGTAGCGTCGTTCCTTCCTCAGCTAAACATTTATAGTGTATCGCTATAACAATCGGCACCTCTATAACATCTTATTCTACTAATGGTTGTGTAGTTTCTTCTTCTGATCAACATATATAGTGTATCGCTATAACACTCCGGTATCGCTATAAAATCTTAATCTACTAAAAGTAGCGTATCTCTTTCATCGGCTCAACATATATAGTGTTTTTCTATAACATCCCTGCAGCACTATATAACATCTTATTCTAAAAAAGGTAGCGTAATTCATTCTTCGGCTTAAAATATATAGTGTTTCGCTATAACATTCCGGCATCGCTAAAACATATTATTCTACAAGAAGTAGCGAACTCCTTCCGCGACTTAACATATGTAGTTTTCAGCTATAACATTCCAGCATCTCTTAAAAATCTTATTCTACTAAAAGTAGCGTAGTTCCTTCCTCAGCTCAACATTTGTAGTGTTTCGCTATAACATCAAGGTTAACAAGCTATAACAACAGGGCTCAACATATATGTTGTATTGCTATAACATCCCTGCAGCACTATATAACATATTTTTCTAGAAAAGGTAGCGTAGTCCCTTCTTCGGTTCAATATATATATATTATATCGTATTATATCTTAATATACCAAAAAATCGTAGTTCCTTCCTCGGTAGTATATATAGTATATCGCTATAGTATCATATATCCTACCATATGAAACGCTATTCTATCCTCGTCCAAATAGCACCCTAAGGCTAAATGAGACAAGACTACTACGACAGCCCAGCAGGAGGTTGTAAATGACCTCCTTGAGCCAGAAGTTGGGCAATAGCTGCTCGGAACATAAAAAATCCTAATTGGCTCCCGGTAGAATGACTCTTGGTGCATGAAGTGGCGGTTTCACGGGTCGGTCGATTCTACGTCCTTCCTTGGTGGAGAATTACGTCGAAATAGTTTTATTTCAACAAAAATAAGAAATTCTATAATATAGCTATTAACTCTTTATTTTCGTGACTCAAATAATGTTTTAACTAAACGAAATATTAAATCCTTTAAAAATTATCGTATCTAATCCATGTAAAATTGCCCTACTCTCGAGCTAGATTTAATTCAAACTACCTATATAAATATAATTCATGCTTTCTCAGACGTTAAATACTCTCTAATCCCACATTAAAACTGCTCAAACGATAAACGCCCACATAGTCACAATTGTTGAAGCAATTCGGCTCTGTAATTGCAAGGTATTTACAGTAACCTGTTTGGTTACCTTTATTCTTTGAGGAGATTAAACGTATGTGACGACCTGATACTCGTCAAATAAAGATATGCAAAATTGTATTGATTTTATTGATTAGAGTAAATGTGTGTTGTGAAAACCAAGAAAATTATTAGTTTTATTACCCTTTACTTTCAAATAATTAAAAAGGAAGATGTAATTTGGAAATTCTGCAAAACTGAAAGCATAGAAGAAATGGCCCACTACATCTCTGAATGCACTATTGTTAACGCGGAACGGAATAAGATCTTAAAGAACATTATCCAAGTCTACGTGAACCCAGTTCAGCTAATCAGAATAATTTCCGAGAAAAAATATATAGCGATAGAATTGTTTAATTTTCATAAAGCGTTAGAGAATAAGGTAATCTCCAAGAACTGAAATTACAGAACAATATCTATCCATAGTTAATTTATTTATTTATGTTGAATACTTTGGTTTCCTTTTCATTTTCCCTTCTCTCCTATGTTTATGTTTATTCTCCTTTTCTCCATGAAAATGATGTATGGCGAGTCCTTACAGGACGGAAATGTCCTAATAAAGCTGTTGTTTTACTCTTCACTTGGTGGATATCAAGTCGTCACAAATGTCTAACGCCCCCTCCTAGCGAATACAGATAAAAGGAATCCTGGAAGCAGCTTGCAATTACTGAATTGCATATACAGTTGTGAACATGTGGCGCGTTTATTGTACCTTCTGTCCCAACCATCTGTTTGAACCAGGTTGAGATCAGTGACACTTTAGATAGTTACATCTTTCTAATATTTCTAACATATACTAAAGCGAGAGTGCTGAATAAGTATGTACATTAGTACGTACATAAATAACAGAAGGAAGTTTCTAAAAGCTTTCACACGCTTCCTAAGAGTGCCTATAAAGAGGGTATTTACAAGTTGCCAGAACGATGGAGACGATGTATAGAAAGCCAAGGTGATTATTTTGAATAAATCAAGTCCTAATTTTTAATATCGTTCTTATTTTTTTTTAATAAATTAAAATTCACCTTATTTATTGATCCCACCTTGTAGTAATGAAAGTATACTTATTAGAGAATATGCATAACTCTTGTCTATAAAATCTCCCAAAAACGAAGAATAAATCGAAATATTTGGATGAGAAAATATTAACATATTCAGGCAAGGAGATTGACAGGGCGTGTATTTGCGGCTTTATATACAGATCCATGGACTAAAATACTATAAAAAAGATAAATGATAGCATTATGAATCCAAGTGACTAATTATGCAAGTAATATAGTACAGGAGATATTTTGGAGATATAAGCATATTTATAATGGGTTTTATCAACTAAAAAAGTGCAATACTACAGAGAGGTAATATGTATCTAAGTGAGCAAGTATGCAAATATGGAGCGGGATAATATTTGCATACATCAAATGGATCTATCGTCCACCAAACAAAATGCAAAAGGCAACAATATGTATCTAAGTAAGCAAGTATGTATATATGGGGCTGCATAATACAAGTATTTAAATACATTCAATGGTTCTATCATCCACACAAAAAAAGACAAGAGGTAACAATGTGTATCTAAGTGAGCAAGTGTGTAAATGTGGGGCAAACACAAAATTTGCATATATCTAATAGCTCTATCATCTCCACTAAACAAAAGATAATATGTAACAATATGTATCTAAGTGAGCGAGTGTGTATATATGGGGCAGCACAAATTTGCATACATCAATGGTTCTATCATACACCAAACAAAAGATAAGAGGCAACAATATGTATCTAAGTGAGCAATTATGTATATAGAGCAGCATAATCTTGCATACACCTAATAGCTCTCTCATTCACCAAAAAAGGAGTAACAATAGATATTCAAGTGAGCAAGTATGTATATATGGGGCAGCACAATATTTGCATACAGCAATGGATCTATTATCCACCAAACAAAAGACCAGAGGCAACAATATGTATCTAAGTGAGTAAGTATGTATATATAGAGCAGCACAAATTTGCATACATCAAATGGCTCCCTCATCCACCAAACTGAAGGTAACAATATGTATCTAAGTGAGAAAGTATGTATATATAGAGCAGTACAATCTTGCATACATCCATTGACTCTCTCATCCACCAAACAAAAGGTAACAATATGTATCTAAGTGAGTAAGTATGTATGTAAGGAGCTGCACAGAGGGTATGTTTGGACGGTTGCCGCGGTGACAATCATCGATACTCCACCAAACAATGTCCTGGAATAAACAGCTCCCTGACCTTTTCTTCCCTTGACCGCCTTCCTTCGTTCACCATCTCTTACATTTAAATGTGTTCACAACAGCGTGCATTGATTGAAATAGACATTTCGAAAATAAATATTAAATTCTATTTTTATAAAATTATATTTAACAAGTTAAGATAAATTACTTTATATATTTATCCCGCTTTTAGATATATACTATCTACAATAAATATGTACATATCGCCTCTGCTACCGCTGCAGAATTCGGTGGAGAATCGCAATCGGGTCACCACGCATTTTGCGATCTACAAAGAAAACGTAGATCGCGTACTTCGCCGATGAAGAAATAGAGAAAGATAAAAACGCATCAACTGTTTTGCTATTTAGTGAGCCTCTCTGTAAGTAAGCGGATTCATGTCAATATCTATGTCAAAACAATAGCTTGGGAAAATACGGAAAGTTCAGATGATGTCCCGACTGTCAGGTTATGCTCTTTGAGCTGCTAGATGGTTTTACAAATTAGGATTGACAGATTTGCCTTAAGGCTGATACACCACCTACAAGGCTAACCACAATAAGCTGATTCATCGCTATTACAACTAAATATTTCCATTGTTTGATATATTCCACAGAATTAAAGTCTATTTTCAGTGGTCCTTTTTGGTGTCCAAAGGCATCTCAACTCTTTCGGTGTTCTTTTGTCCAGAAGTTGTCTTGAGAATGCCTTTTTTTCAGTAGGCTATATAACCATTCCTTATAGGGTCAGGTTATCGAACGTGGAACTGACGGATGTTATTGTCACGGTACCCTGAGGTTCTAAGATTAATAAAGTTGTAGCTGGAAAGAAACAAAACATGTTGTTGTCTAGATTGACTGAATAAAGGGAAAAGAAAAGAAAAAGTGGTACAACATATAATTGCGGGAGGATGATATTCCTGTACCTAAAGAGGCACTTTTCCTTTCAATTAGGCATCGTTCTTATGTACAATTGAATGGAAAGTGCGCGCGCGCGAACCTCTTTAGGAAATGAAAAATAATGAGAATAGAATTTTAAAAGAGATAAATGATAAAAACGGCAAGATGATATCCAATAACTATTAAATAAATGATAAGTAAAAGGTAAAAAAAAGTTTGATTTGTGATGGAAAAACTTTTTCACTATGAAAAGTTGCTTTCTTGCGGATATTCGAACCATAAAGAGCTGAATCAGACCTTTCAGTAGCAACTCGCGACAAAATGTCTGAGGTCCCTGTAATGATTTAAAAAAAAAACAATCTACAATTAGGTCGTTGAACTTTAATGGAAGACAATTCAATAATCATCTGTGTGACCTTCTGACCAATCAGACGCAAGGATTAGCTTTGATTATCCTCTCTGACGTATCATTGACGTTGTAGGATTGAGTCAACCGGATACTCTACGTTTGGATTCCTGTACATTGATACTGAATGTGAATTATGGTTCGATGTACTAGCTGTTATCTACATCGTAGATTATTTCACTTTGTTCAACAACTTTCTCTCTTGTTCAGTTTGTAACTCTTCTCTTAGTGATAAACTCATTTTACCTAATCTCTCTTCAACCTCACTAAAAGATCAACATTATAAAATCTTCCTTCTTAAAACAGAACGCTTTCATTCAGGAAATCAGAATCTTCAACTTCATATTAATATCTTCAATGGAAACTACTCTGGAATGAACTACAAAAAATATCATAATATATAATTAAAGAGAACAGAATTACCAATTAAACAATTAAAGCCACGTTTTTCTAATAACTAAGTGAATCAATGAGAGGATGCTACAAAATTATAAATCTCAAATATAAGATGGCTTGCCTAATTCTCTATGTAAACTGGGAGAGTTCTCGACCTGAGTCCTCACGACTGTTACTGTAAATACTGTGGAAGAATCTATTGATACCTTTTAGAATTCTTTAAATTTTTAATATAGTTGTTATAAAATAATATTTGCGAAATAAAATATTATATTAAAACATTTTAAAGTTCCATTCACATTCCTATATAGATGGTATACCTATATAACAGGAGAAATTTTGTATTCATCTTTCTATTTTTTAATTATATCAGAATTTTATACATCGACCTATATTCACAAAATTCGTTTGTCTTTCGGAATAATATTACAAATGAATATTATAAACTGCAATACATTATATATTGTAAAATTTGTTTTCAATTATTTTAAAAATGTATCATGTTAAAATATTTACAATTTCATCAATTATTGCTTCATTTAAAACCTATGGATACTATAAATGATATAGATGGTAATTTTTACGAAAGGATATTCATCTATTCAAAAAAGAAGTCATATCTCCGTTAAAAGAGACGCAAAAACTAATCGCATCTATTGACTGTCACTATCCGATTCGGTGACAATTCCAGCTTTGTCTAAATCAGATAACCTATATCTGATTGCGTCTATTTTAACGGAAGAGGTGATCTTTTTTATTGACAATTCAAGACAGTTGAATCTAATCATGCGAATATATATGTATAGACAAATGTAAAGGCATACATGTATGACAGCGCAAGTGTCCCTAGGGAGACATAGCGCTTTAAATTGAAATAAATATTAAAGATCGTAGTGTGATGATATTTCCTTTCTAAAAACATCCTATTCTAGGTAGGCTGGCAGTCAGTAGACACTGTAGATACCAATTGCAACACCCATCTTCAGAGATGAGGTCGTCCATCTTGGATGATAGAGGAAAAGATCAATAATGGTCTAACAATTTCCTCGTCTCTGAATTATTTGTCATTCTAAATGGTAAATTTAGAGGCTGGTTTTCCTCATACCGATTCCTTTGTGTTATAAATATATGTTTGCAATAAAAACTTTTACAATTTCAACCTTGGAATCTTCCTTATTAAAAAACTAGACGAATGACCTCCAGCTCTGTTCTGGTTCTTTCTAAGTGAATGTTTGTTTATCCTATATTTCTCAACTTATTATATTTCACCGTTATTATTTATATTATTATCGTCATTATTATTATCTGTGCTGGGGGATTTCTCTCCTCACAAAAGCAGACTACAAATGCTATATGAATATATTTTAAGAACTTTATATAAGAACCGGACTTCTAAAACTGTTGAACAAAGAAATTAAATATGCTGGGAGATATCTCTCCTGACTTAACAATAATGAAACAGTTTAATCTACCAGACCGCAACGACTATCCCATTGTTTATATTACTTCTATTATTGGGGGGTTTTATAGGTGGAGGAATGGACTTCTCTGTCGATTTTTGACAATCACAACCCGGAATCGAATCTCGAAGTGGACAATTTTTATTCTGAAGAAAAATTGTTTCAATGGCCCACGATTCTTGCAAAGTCCAACCCCACCAATGAGTACAAGTAAACAAGCGAGGCTCTGGCACACTTGTAAGTACAAAAGTCGAACTGATTTCTACATCTTTAGACATATAATGTACTTTATACAGTAAAATCAGGCGCCAAATACAGGGATCTGTATCACCACCGCTTCTATACTTTGTATTGGAAGATTTACTCATGAGCCATGAAGCCTCTTATATAAGAGTGGATTTCCGCTGTATAATGGGGTTTTTCTGTAATACTCTTTGTATATAACGCTGATATCTTTCTGTTTCGTTTTTTTAAAACCTTAGTTGAATATTCAAAGACTGAGTTGTCTTAATAAAGGTTTTATGTGTGTACTATCCTTGAAGATGCGAATATTTGAATTTATTTTTGAAGTCTATAGTCTATTGCGCTGGCAAGAGGATGAATCTAGCACGCTACATTTGCCAAATAGGGGCTTTTTAGGAAGTCTGGAATATGACTCGCAAGAACATGAATCTTGCACGGTGCATTTGCCTAGTTTTGTAGGAGGTCTAGAGAGAACTATGAGTTATCCGAGAAGGCATATAGTTTCCACAGACGAATATATGGATAATCTACTGGATGATATTTGGGAGTTTGAGGGAATTGTGAGTCAGGCACTCCCTGAGAGCGGGGGGGCTCGAGCGCTCTCTCAGAAGATTCGCAGCAAGAAGGCCGCCAAGTGGAAAATAAACATGATGCTACCGAAATAAGAATTTAAAGCTCTACTATATTTTTACAATGTTGAGTCGATTATATTGGAATTTTAGTTTCAAGATGTGTAAGAGAAAGACGCCACAAGAAATCTCGCCCAAAGCGCACACAGCTCCCCGGACTGTGGCCCTAATCTCCCCCGTCAAAACAAGAGGTGGGGTGTGACAGGAAGCACGTGACCCTGCATACACCGGGTAAACTGGGCGTGGAAAGGTAAACTGAGCCTCTGTCTTCGGGCCGTTTTACTCGGCAAGAGCCGCTCGCCAAATTTTCTTGTTTTCACACCTTTCTTAAGATAAAGATTTTAAAGAGCTTCCAAATGATATTTTATTCTTTTGTCTGGTGGTGGTAATAACGCTGTTACCGAAACGTCACACACTACTAATTTATTTGGATTAGGTCTTATTTTCTTGTAGCTATAATCAATAATACAAATTGTGCTTTATCAGCTTCCAAAATTATTTTAATACTTAGATGAATTAATATTTGAAAATAAAAATACTGTCCGGGAATGAGTTTTCTTTGTAATTTGATTGAGACAGGAAATCACGCTTTAAGAAAACACTTAACAAAATAAACACATTTCCCGACGATCTGTGTTTTTTTGTAAATTTTAATTTGATACAGGTGATACATGTGTTGACTTAAAAGAATATTTGTTGTTGTTGGGTCCAAAACGAATATTTAACATCTAGAAAATGCAATGTACATTATTAAATTATTTCCATATGTTCTATTTCGTTTATATATATTTCCCGAATGAAGGACTTAAGACCCAAATTTTTAGGATGTAACTATAGAAGCACACTTTATTTGCGAGCAAGATCTAATATTTCTCATTTATGTGTTTAAAACTTTACATTTACCTAGCATGGAGCTGGTGGAAGATTGATATAAACTGTCCATTATCGACAGCCGAATGCTATGTGGATACTATTAACTCCCCAAAAGAAAGAATTCCGTTAATGATCTTGTAATGGATTCTTGAAAAAATGCAACCTCACCAGTAACCTCGATTTCGGTACACTTGTTAGAGCGAAAGTCGAAAAGCCCTGTCTTGAGATGCACTAGTAGCAGTCGCTAGCTCTCCATGATACCCGCCTGTACATGAGGTGTACTTAGGATAAGTAAAAAAACATTTCCCTAACTGAATATAGATAACTCGCAAAATGGTGATTACTTCGAAATGCACAAACTAAAGTCAAATTTTAATGTTATTATATTATATAAGTTTAGCATTTTCAAATGTCGCCGTAGACAGTACGTTACATTAATTTGATCGAAATAATACTTATGTACACATACCTCTTGGCAAAATGCTTGCTTCATTAAGACCTATATTCGTTTATTTGTCTTTATAAATGTGTTATGCCCATATGTTTATGATTACGTATCCCCCTTTGATAATAGTATTACTTTTTTTTAGAATTCATACAATATATACTCATGGACAAAACCTAAGCAGGTGGAAAGTCATTTATATTGACGGTCGTCTGTTTTTTTTTTTTGTGAGGAGACAGAGGCAATTTTGTTTACACTTGGTTATCTCGTGTGTATACAATAAAATTCACTTTGTATCAAATATCTTTCAGAGTTATTGTCTGAATCCCAATATACATGATAAAAGGAACAACTTCCTTAAGTTTTGTCCCCCTCCATGAGTGTATATAATATAAAGTTATAAATATATGTTCGAGAGTATGAAATTTATAAAATGTGTATATTTATAACTCATGCAGAGTGAGTATTAAGTACATGTGTGATGTGTATAAAATTATATGGATAGATTCAGTAAAAATATAAAGAGCGAATATTTTAATTGATTTTCCAAGTAAAAAAAAATTGAGAAAAATATATGGTTAAAATCAGCAGTCTTCTATATATAACACAATAGTTCACGAATTTATTGGGTTTAACTTGAGATCTCGAGATATCATTTGACCAGCATCACGTATCCTCCACCCATGCACGTATATATATTTTTTCAAAAATTGTTTATAACACACAAAGAAGGTAATATATATTTTCTCCCCCCTTCAATATCATTAATATTTAAAATATGTAAAAATTAATTTGTATATAGAAATAGTATATATAGTCAATTTATTACCGTGATAATCCTGTTGAAGGACTGACAAATCCGAAAACTTGAAAATAAAAATTTGAACAAGAAACTTAACCCTGGAAGTTTTATTTAATTTATAATATCAGCATATATTGAGCACACACACAAACGATATTAATATCTGTATAACATGCACTATTAATATTTCAATATCGTTTGTATGTGCGATAATAGCTCAATATATGCTGATTTTAACTATATATTTGTTTCTCATTAATCTCAACATTGAACCTGCAATCCCATACGCAATGTTCGGTTTTGAGTTCGCCAATTTTTTCTCTAAATAAATATCTGTATAACTGCACTATTAATATATTTAGAGAAAAAAATTGGCGAACTCAAAACCGAACATTGCGTATGGAATTGCAGGTTCAATCTTAAGATTAAGGCGTTTTTATATACATAGTATATGCTTTCTTTGTTGAGAATGGGAATATCTTCTTGACATAAGAGATATCTTTCTTCTTTTTATTTCTTTTGGTGAAAAACGCGATGATTTTTATTTTATTTGTTGTAGACATGTTTTATTTAACAGCCACATTACGATGAATTCTTGTTGAAGTTATTTTAAAAAAAATTAGCATATCTACTATATCAATCACACTAATTTATAATTCATTGGTAGTAGGCTAACATTTAATAGAAGAATTAGTGAACAGGGTGACAAACTAAATGAATGAGATCTCTCAATGAAGGTGACGAAAATATCCATATATCCTAACCAAACGATTAAACACAGACCTATATTAAGAATACACACAATGTTATTGGCATCAAGACATATATCGAATATTTCCGACAATTGAATAAAAAAGCACTGAGTAGTTTTTAAATTGGTTGTCGCCAACCCCTTGTTGTCACCAATACTATTGACCTTAATTCTTGTCTCCTTAACTGATTGAGTCACCCCAGCGCTAATTTACGATACAAGATGGCGTTGGTGTGATAATAATAATAAAAATACAAGCATTTTTATACCTTTTTATATGTGAGTAATAGTTACTCAGAAATAATTTAAAAGAGGAAAATAAATCAGGTAAAAGTTTCTTTTAATTTTGAATTTGCAAGTTTTCAGGCAAATATACTGCTCTTCAACGGGCTCTATGTAAGAGATTGTACATAAAGTATCAGCCCATATGGTATCCAAGTTTATTTTAACAGCCCCCCCAACGTTTCCATTTCCAGAATCCTTCGCCCATATGGTATCCAAGTTTATTTTAACAGCCCCCCCAACGTTTCCATTTCCAGAATCCTTCGCCCATATGGTATCCAAGTTTATTTTAACAGCGCTCCCAATCTTGCTGCCCTCCTCAGGAATCCCATCACCAAAGCAGACATACCCAACAATCCCATCCACTCCACCGGAGCAGTATACGCGGTTTCTTGCCAGGATTGCCCAGCCTCCTATGTGGGGGAGACTGGCAGAACCGCGTATATCAGAATCACTGAACACAAACGAAACATAAACAATAGAGACCCGAAGTCACTTATATACCAACATATTTCAAACACTGGCCATAATTTTAACTTAGATCATCCCAAAGTCCTATATCAACACATAAACAATAAGCAGCACAGATTGGTACTAGAATCCATCGTTTCATCACAAACCAAAAGCATCAACAGGAAAATAGATCTACCGGAAATTTATCATATAATACCTCAATAGTTATCCCTTGATATGCCCGGGTGAGTGGTCGGGTTGGAATGACCCCCGCTTGGCTATCTGTGTTGAAATGTTTTAAAGTATACTAGTTTTAAACTTTACAAATTTTAAAATGTTATACTACTTGCAAACAGTGAATTTCATAATTTTACTTAACTTTTAATAATGTTTAAGTTCATTTGCATAGTTTTATTTTTTATATTTCATAGTCATAATTCTTATTTCTATTTTAATTATATTTGAAATATCACTTCGCATGTAAATTTGTATGTTGTATATAATGGCTCAAGCGCGCTTATACCCTGTTAGTATATTCATACTAGCCACGCCCGTTGAAGAACCGAAAGGTTCGAAAGCTAGCACAACTATAATAAAAAGATGCTCCTTCGTAAAACTTTTGATTCGTTATACAGTTATACCAATTATACGGAGTTTACCTGTAGAAATTATTTTTTAGTTCAATATAAGCCTTTTTATTAATTAAACAAGCTCAATGTGTCGAAACTGAAAATAAATATAATCGCTTTCAACTATTCTCACATAGACTTAATAACTCCATTCCATATATTGAGGGGGTTCTCAATATAGATTGCTGTCTCTTTGAGAGACAACCTAGTGTTTAGTCCAGCTACTTGACTAGCTCCGCAACTCCAAGGAAGAGGCTCTAAGGACGACTATCTATTGTCCTAAACTTATCCAGAACTCATTTTTATTAAAAAACACGGTCAATTTATACATTAAAAGAAATTTACATACTTTTTACTCTCTTAGTTTTTAAGTTACAAATATATTTGCATAAAAATAAATTTGACTACTCTAGTAGTCGTAACACCATTGTTGTTGATACTGATTGTAAATTATTATATTAATGCATTTTACCTAGATAGTTAAATATGGCTTGTGTGTGGTCATCCATGTTCTTTGGTTATGTAATAATTTATACCGACACTGGTGGCAATGTTCTAGGTTAGGTATGGTTAGGTTGTTTATAAAAGTGGAACTATTTTCACCAAAATGTGTAGGCCTAGCTCGGAATAATACAATCAGCAATGTGTTTTCAAGCGTCCTCAGAATCGAGTACCTCTCACCAGTTCTTACAATTGTTGCAATGTAACTGGTCGGAAACGGATTCGCTTTTACATCCTGCCAGGTATCAACTTCACAGAAGTATAAGGGAAACTTTTCCTCAATTTGTTTTAAACTCAGCTGACAGGAAATTTCGTCAGAACGGAACAAACCATTTTTTTAATCAAAACGTTTTTATAAAAAAATTACCATTGACCTAGTGAGTTGATATCATTTTTTTTTTTACGTAAACATCGATAACATGAGTAAACGTATAGAAAAAAATCATTATACAACAGCAACAAAAAGCTTTATTAAGACATTAACAGGAATAGTACCAGTATAATCAGCAATGTTATTTACAGTGTATCAAATATGAGAAAAAGAAAGGAAGGACTTAGTATAAACTTATATACAAGAAGTTAAGAACAATCAGTTATTTTTCTTTAAAAAAACAATAATTAGTAGAATTGACAGAAATATACATAATTATCAGGCATCTTTACAGTTTTACACATGGATATTTTGCTAAGCCAATCAGAGAGGGTTGAGTAACCAAGTACGGTAAATTAAAGGTCAAAATTACAAGGAAGTATTGGGCATGGGCCAACTGATGACTGAACGCAGATGACATCATTAGGCTGGTCTCTAATACTTTGAAACTGTCTTCTCTTCTTCTTTCTTATCTCCACTCAATCATATTAGGGTATCAAGCTTGTAGAAGAAGAAGATCATCTCGACGTTTCGACAAAAATCTTTTGTCCTCGTCAGAAGAGCCAGACAACCTCTCTCTTCATGATAATATATATTTATATCAATAACAAAAATAAATTATCACTATATTAAATATTACTTTGATTTTAAACTATCAAAATTTAAACAATAAACACACAAAAATGGTCTACCAAAATTATGCAAATCTTAATTCCTGTGTGACATATTTAATACCTTTAAAATAATCCCTTTAGAGATTGTTTTTAATGGTAAAAAATATCTGATCTAAGATTTAATAGGAAAATATATTGAAGAGTAGCTTTATTTACTTATAAGTTTTATAGCACGACGTACCTTGTGGCGCCATCTTGAAACAAAGGTTGTAACTAATTTACAAAATGGGGAATACCAATAACAAAAATATAAACAAATCTTAATATTCCTGTGTTACGTAGTTAATACATTGAAAAGTCACTTCGTTAATCAATTTTAATTATTTTAAATATCGTATGAATAAATTAATAAGAAAGTATTGAGCAAAAAGCTTTTGCTTACTTATTAGCGTTTATGCACTACGTACCTTGTGGCGCCATCTTGAAACAAAATTTGTAACTAATTTACAAAATGGAATACCAAGGTATTATTGGATAGTTCCAAGAAGTGATAAGTCGAATTAAATATGCGTGTGATATTTTTATAAATTGATATTATGTTATAAACTAAGAGAAATTACATTAGGCGCTTGTAAATATTTAAATATATATATATTTCAAAAAGTGCTTCTTTTTCTTGCAAATTTCAATATTCCTTCTCCACTAAAAAAAATTTAAATTCTATTAAGATTTTTTTTTTTCAAAATAGAGCAAAGTCCATAAATAAATTATTTATATAATAAAAAAGGCATATATTAAATAGAAATAGTTTTTGATATATAAAATATATGCACATTTTTACTAGAATATAATGGCTTGTGATTGTAAAACGATATTTGAAAATTATCCCGCATGTGTTTCTTTTTAACGAAATATCAAAATTTATTTTAAGGAGAAATAACGATTATTTCAAACCTTTGGGATGAGGTATGAAAGGATAAATTGTGAGAAGAGTAATGATAAACGGAAAAAATAAAATTTTTACTATATAAATATTCATATATATAATTTTTTGTTTTTGACTCTAAACCTATTGAAAGCGCCCCTGTACTGATTAGGGCCATAACCCGAAACCGTAGTATACAAATTGGTTTTTATTTGAATTTCCAAACCTGGTGTTGTGTTTCATTCCTTATCATCACTAGTAAAGCTTTTTTACTAGGATGATAACATAATGAATCGTTCTGATGTATAATTAAAGGGAGAAGTGCCTCTTTTGGTATATTAATACCAACCTATTTGGATAAAATCGATCTAAGTTACTGAAGAATAAATGGACAGCCATCCTGGCTAAGTGGCATCCTACCTAAGCCATCCTACCAGAAGTACGCATTTATTTATTCTTTGAGTACCTTACAGTAGATAGCCGATTGACCAGGAAGTCTCAGGCTAGTCTGAGAGTAGAGCTAAGAATGTATGGCTGATATCTTGTACCCCAAGATGCATATTTGCATCCTATTCTAAAGAAAAAACAGGCAAGATAAAAATAAAAAAGTTCATCAATCGTGTGTGTCTCTTCAGATTCTTGTAACAGGTTGGATAATAGTCTGTATGGACGAGATCTTCCAGGACGAGACCATGGCTTACAAGGATGGAGGAATTAGAGCGTTAGCCGAGTCCTGATAAAATTCAGGATTTTAAAATATTAAATGAATTAATACAAAGCAATAACGCACCATCCATATATAACAAACGAAAACATCAAAAGACGCGAATATCTCTTTTATAATAAATCAAACTTTTCTTATGTCCATAGTTTGCTTGAATGCCATTTCTAAAAATCCACCTTTCAGTGTAACATAAAAGCAGAATGATCCAATACAATATTGGAGCTCTAAAGAATCGGTCTGGTGGATTAAATTGGCGAAATCGCTGGGAGTGTTCACCACTAATGATCCAAGCCCTCCCATTATATATTTGTATCGCAGTAGAAAAGTTTGATTTATTTGTGAAAAGAAACATTAGCGCCTTAGTGTTTTCGTTTATTATTAAATGAATGTTTATTCTCGTGAGAACATCCCCACATGGGCAGAAATATATATCTACTAAAGTGTTAAGACGACGTCCATAGGAGCCTAATACCGTTCACCACCACATGTGGACAGGGGGAGCGAACGGACCAATCAGGAAGGAAGAAACCCATCTGGCCAGCAGTGAAGTCATTCTTTCTCTGTTTGGCCCTTGTTGTATGATATATGGTACTTTCGTGTTCTCCATAATACACGATGGTAGATAAAGAGGAGTCAAACAGAGATCCTTACCTATCCCACGTGCTCATTTGACCATCCTTGATATCTCTGCGGCGTAACATCGAAGGTTTGAGATGGATAATATTTGCATATTACATAATAGAAAAGTAAGATATGTAAACTTATATAGCGCGCGAACGTTTCTTTTTAAATAAAATAAGCTTCAACTGCCCTTACTCTGCAATGATTAAAATAGGTAGTTTACTTTCATTAAAAAATAAAGAGGGTGCGCTAATGCAACGTGTACAGAAGCATATGGATTTTGGAAAATACATCTAATGGATTTTTATGAATCTGTTATAAGTCCCCTCTTAGCTTATCCCATTTAAGTCTTCTCTTTACAGTTGACAATTTCATAAAATCCTAATTGACACTTAATCTTGAGAATATCTTTTGATATCCACGTTTAGAAATATAATGAGGGCACAATAAATAAAAATAGATTTTTATATAAATTTTATTTTTGATCTATATGAATATTTATAAGGTAATTTAAGTATTTTTAAAAATGATTTTTGATTATTAATATATATATTCATACATTTAAATTTGGAAGGCCCCTTGTGTTCTGGACTACTTTGTTTTCTAAACCTACCTTTCTATTTGTCGCCTGGTTCATTTAGATGAAGAGCTGTGCGCGAGGTAAAAATACACAAGGTGTGTCTGATAATTCGCTTGGCTGACGACATAAAATTAATGGCCGTTTTTTACTTTATTATGTAGAATAAAGATTTGGCTACACGACGGTACTCAGGTGATGCGGAAATCCAATAATCCGTTCATAGAACAACCTTGAATTTACGTTTCGCTCGGCTGACAGCTGTCTGGTGTGTGGCAGAATCCCTCCGAGACCCTGCCTTCCTGACCATCCACTGCAACTTAGGCCGCCTGGGCAATCAGATGGGGACATACGCCACTCTGCTGGGACTGTCACATTTTAACAAGCGCACACCTTACGTCCGCAACTGCAACATGAAGTACCTGGCACCCTTCTTCAAGATTACAGCCATCGGGATCCGAGACGTCGAAGTGCCGCCTCAATACCGCTACCAGATGGGAACCTTCCTTCGGGAAGAAGACAAAGCCATTCCTCCAGATAAAATCTTCCTCGATGGTTATCTCTACCCGCTATCTTTCACCTTCTTCCACCACATTCGCGATAAGATAAAATCTGAGTTTTCTTTCAACGATGACATTGTAACTCACGTAGAGCTCTATCTAGCACAGCTGAGACTTCTCTACGGAGGTTCAACTACATTGGTGAGCATCCACGTTCGAAGGACGGACTACGAGGGCTGGTTGAATAGCTCAACAAGGAAAGGAAGACAGGTCGACATGGAGTACTTCAACCTGGCCATGAAGTACTTTGAAGACAGGTACGAGAAGGTGGTGTTTGTGGTGATGAGTGACGATCGAAAGTGGTGCAAGGAGAACTTCGCCAACAAGTCCAACGCCGTCCTTGCTCCACCGGTGTCTGAACCAGCCGTCGACATGGCGCTGATCTCCCGATGTCACCATCACATCATGTCCTACGGCAGCTTCGGCTTCTGGGGCGCCTACCTCGGAGGTGGGACCACGGTGTACTTCGCCGACTTCCTTCCACCTGACTCCACCTACCTACTCCAAGAGATGCCTTACAACGTCACCTACCTCCCCGAGTGGGTGGGAATATCGACCACGCCTCCTGGCTTCTGGCAGACTCCGCCCATTTCTTGACCTCAGCTTAACTCCTCCCACGAGATGTTGTACAACTTCAGGTAGCTCTCTGATTGGGTGGGCTTCTGGATCACGCCTCCCGGCTTCTAGAAATCTCAACTCATTTCTTGGCCACTGTCTTACACATTTAAACTACTCTATTAATTTCAATGATTTCGGTAAAACATATTTGAAAAATATTATTAAACCTCGTGATATATCAAAGATAAAAATCAAATACTTAAAAACACAGATGTCTCCTAATGAAAGCCTATTGAGTAAAAGGCTCAACTAATCATATTCGAAGTTACCTATTATTTTTGCTCTCTTTAAAAATTACAAAAAAAAAATCTTTTTATATAAAAGTATTATCCTCTCTCTCTCTCTTTATATATATATATAATATTTTCCATTTCAAAGAATCAATCTCGTCATTATTTACATATATCTTTATCAAGCATATTTACAACAATATCTTTGAACAAATGTATAACCCTCACAAGAGCAAAGCAAAAAATAACAAAAATATTGAGATGATCTAGTCACCTGAAATAACCCAATAAAAAATTAATAGAGAATCTTCACACATATATAATTAATACTATGATGAACATATTTCACGCTATTATAAATTACAAATTAGAAAGAAATGCATCATACAAAATTTATATTGAAAATGGATAGCCGGTATTCATATTTCCATTTTGAAATTAGAGCCATCTATATTTATCATCATAATATTTATATATGAACATCTTTGGCATTTAAACGAGAATCTTTATTTTGACAACGTTGCAATGAAATATCATTCCCCTTCGTCAGGTGAGAAATAATATAGAAGCTATAAAATATTATAAAATTCAAACTTTTTCCGTATGTGAGAACATTTTGCTTTACTTTTAAATATTTTGTATATATTTTATATGTTTGTTTCATATCTGAAGATAGTAAAATACCTTCACAGAAATGTTGAAAAATAAAGATTATCATCCTGCAATGTTATCTTTTCAAATAAAGGCAGAAATTACATGATCTCGAAAATATTTTCCAGGATCTGTTCATAAGCAGCATTATTGAACAATTTAAATTCTAAAAACGGTTATATTGTCTATATATTTTCCCATGGAATTTTCATTTAAGAGATATCTTATATTTTTATACAGTTAACAAATTAGTAGAGATTTGAGTAGTTTGAAAATTTCATAATCTGTGTGTGATAGTTGGATTATTTTTCTTCGCCATATAACTAGAAAGATATAAAGGCATAAAATATTTATACAAAATATGTTTTAAAAACTCCCTGAAACAACAAAATATTGATATTTTTTCGAATATCTTTTTGATAAAATTGTAACACTTATATAAAAATGTATCTATATCATCGAGTATTCTTACAGGGCGTATTCTTGGGCGTTTTATTATTTGAAGAAAAAAAACTTCTCTAAATATCATTTTGAATTAGCTACAAACTATCTTTATTTTCTTCCATTTATAAAATGAAGAATTTAAAGTGCTTTAATATTTATTCGTTTAATATGATTACTTTTTGTCAAACTAGAAGTTCTTGTTTTCCACCTATCTTATATATATTTTTAAAATTAAAATATATTTTGTATGCGCATAAAAGTTATCATGAATTTTTATAATAAAAAAAATTCCTTCCAAAAATGCAGTAAAGTATTTATACCTGGAATAACATAAGATGTAAGAATAAAAATAATTCACCCCACTATATATATATATATTTTTTTCAAATATTATTTTCTACTGCTCTTACTACAATGTGAAAAATATGGGGCCAGATGTTTGTCTAATGTGATATTGTGTACAGACTCTCGATTTAAAAAATGTCAATGCTATTTACATGGTCATCATAGAACTATAATGGGGGAAGGGAGAACAAAATCAGAGAGATAAATTTAATATATCAAATTTTCGTTCGATAAAAAAAACAACAAAAGATTTTTCAAAATAAAGAGACTAACCTATTATAAAAATAATATAGGTAACTTTGAAAAAAAAGCATTGATTAAGATTTTATTACTTTATGAATAAAAGGAAAATTTGAAAAAAAAAATGAATGTGTTTGGTTTAGAAGTTGTTATTTTAACCATGTGAATATTTTAAAGAGAATAAATTATTTTTCGCTATTAATTTTAGAAAATCATTGTTAATATATTCTCTATAAAATCGTAATATCAAAATGAGTAATGTATGAATTAATGTGCCTTTTATTTTGAGAGATTTTTCATTGACAATTTGTTTTATTATAAAAAACAAAATTTCATATTATAATTATGATATATTTAAAACATTATATATATGCCTTTAAAATATGTCATTTCATATTTTCCATTTACTCTATTAAATCTATATATAAATCAACTTCACATATATAAAATATTTAAACCTAAAAACAACTTTATAAAAAACGCAAAAAAAAAATAAAATAAAAAAACTATTATTAAAAAGTTTATTTTATAGGAAAAATAGGATTAGTATATTTTTCTAATATTCAAACACAACGAAAGTAAAAAATAGAAAATATAGTTTAAGGCTTTTTGATAATCGTAAATTTGATGATGCGTGACTTCGAAAGTTTTCAAAATTGCTTCTTTTTATTAATTTTTTAAAGCACAGAAGTTTTGATTCTCCCCCCCTAAAATTGTCCAAATGTAGGATGAATATCAAAATTCTATCATTTTATTTTGTTTGGAAAAATGATAGATTCGTAGAGGAAGAGAAAGAACCTTTATTACCTAAAGGTATAAAACTTTTATAGTTTCCTTCTTTATGAAGGACAAGAGATCAAATTATATGTACATCAGCAGCTCACACCAGCCTGCCCTATCCAATAACCACTAGCCTAACTAACAATCCAACAAAGCTGCGATATATAGACAGAGATGTTAATTAACATAGACAATACTGAAATGCTATGTAAATCACAAGAGTATCGTATTGTATAAATATTTGGAATTGTCAATTTTAACATATTTCAGAATGGTCGTATTTAAATAGTCCATCATTATAATGATTTTAAAATAAATATTGAGCACATATCAACATTGCATGTAGGATTTTCTATTAAAATATATTTTGAAATTCTTCAATTTTTAAAGCAGAAAAGCATTAGCACTTTTCAAAACAAATGCAGTAGTATCATAATTTACCTTCTTGAAATTGTTCAGAGAGGTATGATTGAAACAATTGGATACGGTATAAATTAGCGATATGCGTCTTAAAGGATATTTCATCTTTATCATCTAGTGCCATCTCAGATATGGAACGTTATTTTACCTCATAAGACAACTAAGATGCGACTTATAGAAGCTGATACTGTATAAGATGGCCTAGAATCAAATGCAGGTTTGTAATCAAAGTTACTTCATTTAGATAAGTTACTGATCAAGACTATGAAGAGTTCTGTAGAGAACAACTATTTTATTATCATTATGCGATAATATAAAGGAACAAAAAGGGCTTCTTTTGCAGAATTACGTTTATTCCGCTAGCTTTTGAACGACATCGTTCTTCAACGGGCATGAAGATGAAGCATAATACATGAAAATATATAGAAGTACAATGAGAGACAAGTGATATGCAAATTTGTAGCATGTTGGTAGATAGAATTACGAATTATAATATATAAGTATGAAGAGTTCATTTGCCCTTAGATTAAAATCAGAGTTTAATCATTATAAAAGAGCTATCAGTTCTCGCTAAGGAGCTCTCTATCTGCCTCAGATTATGGTTAGACAGAGCTAAATCTTACCTTGTGATGATATCGTCTTTGGATTTAAGTGAAAGAGGCTCATTGGTACCACACTAATTGTCCCACTATATCCTTATCTATACTATCTCTGTTGGCCAACTGCTACTTATTCCCCAAATCTTCATGAGTACAGACTTGCTTATACCACAGTTTACCTCAATATGTGTTCCCCCATCTACCATTCAGGCCACAATCCTGAAAGGAATACACGAGATTTAGCCGCTACAATTTAATTTAAATATAGAAAATTTAGCAAAATAAAATATAAAAGAGAACATATTTTCGTAAATAATAGTTTATGTGTTTTAAATTCAAATATTTAAACAAACTTATTGCGGAAGATTTTTATCTCAAATTTATATAGTAAAATTGTCAGCATTTGAAATTAGACGTTATTTATTGCCATAAATACCGTGTGCCATTGTTTCCTAGGTGTATCTGTGAAATAATGCCATTTGCCATATCCTCATTAAACATATATGTCGCAAAATATCATATTGTATATATTTTTTAATAATTATTTAGGGTATTCACCAAAAGGTAATTTCACACAGTTGTATTTACATGCCATTTTAGTAATATAAAACAAGTTTTTTTTATAAATTTCTTATATAAAATGTTATATTTTAATATATAGAGCACACTATATTACTTCCGTCCAAAATATTGTATGTATACTATTTATTTATTGAAATTAAAGTTGATAGAGACTATCGAAATGACTTTAAAATTGTTCTCATATATTTTCCTAAAAAAAAGCCTCTTTGAGTTTTATAATATTTATATGATATTGCAAGAGATTTCTAGAATCTTGTTAAAATTCATTATCCCCAAAATGAAAAGTATATATTTGCCATTTCACTGCCTAGCAACCATTTTTCTATAAGAAAATATAAAAATAAAACCTCTAGAAATTCTTTCGAAGTGTATATAATCCCATTGAGGAAAGTGTTGTCCAGATTATTCTAAAGTTACTAGAAAACCTTGATATATATATTTTTAACTTTTAATTAGACATTTTAAATTTATATGTAGACATTTTTCTTTTTAAATCAGACACATTGACTTTTTATAGAAAAGTCGATGTGTCTAAATTAAAATGAAACTTGTCTAAATTAAAATGGAAAATGTCTAAATTGAAATAAAAAATGTCTAAATTAAAATTGAAAATGTCTAAATAAAAATGAAAGTGTCTAAATTAAAATGAAAAATTTACTAAATATAAATTTAAATTGTCTAATTAAAATTTAAAAACCTATATATAAATACAATCATAAGGTAGCTATATATATAGCTAAAATAACCAACATATATATCATATTCATTTTATATATTATTATATGTGCGTTTTTATTACAACAGTTTACTAAGATATGCAGATTTTTTTATTATATATTGTTGCGTTGTTGGTTAACAAAGAATAACTTCCGTGGGTACAAAGGATCTTTAGGACTTTATTTAAGCCTAATCGATAAAATAATTACAGAAGAGTGCAAAAATAAAACAACAATAAAGAAAACAGCAGTTACAAACTCACCAACTGCAGCACGGTGAGGGAAAGCAGGAGCAGAACAGGAGACAGAAGTCCGTAGAACCTTCTAGAATATTCTAAGAAGTACACCGGCGTCGGCGGTAAGCAGCAGTCCGACCTCTTGAGACAGCAACTTGCTTGGAGTCCACCACGTAGCTTCGTTCTTCGACACCTTGCATGAGTTCCTCATCCCTATATATACCGGAGTAGATCTTTCCAGAACAGTCATGGTTGGTTAGCCAATCACAAAGCCGCCAGGCTTGAGCATTGCGCAATCGTTACTGATTGGCCAATCCGTTGTTCTCCGATTTTTCTACATTTTTCTAGAACGTTCTAAAACATTCTCTTCTGGAATGCGCCATTTTTCGTTTTTACGTAACACTGCCCCCTCCTTAGGACTGATCGTCCCGAACAGTCCATTGTTCTGGAACAGAACCTCTGAAAGGTGCTAATCGGTTGTAGTGCACAACTTTGGGTTTAGAAGTCCGGGTCTTCTGAATTCGATAGATGACATCATTGAGGCACTTGATGATCTTGTAGGGTCCTTCCCACTGATACTGAAGTTTAGGAGAAAGTCCTTTCTTCCGTTGAGGATTATGGAGCCAAACCATTTCACCCTCTTTGAAAGTCTTGTGGGAAGTCTTGACGTTGTACCTGTCTTTCATTTTCTCACTGGAAAAGTGAAGCTTCTCTCTTGCCCACTGATGAATGGACAGCATTCTTTCTTCCAGGTGAGAGATGTACTCATTAGTGTTTTCGAAGGTTTCTTCTGGACGACCAAGGAGAATATCACAAGGCATTCGGAGTTCATGGCCAAATAGCATTCGGGCAGGACTATAGCCAGTCGATTCATGCTCAGCTGATCGATAGGCCATCAGGAGCATGGGAAGATGTTGATCCCCAGTCTCTTTGATTCTTGTTAACAAACATGGTCAGGTGTTGTGTAAGAGTCCTGTTGAAGCGTTCAACCATTCCATCAGATTGAGGATGCAAAGGTGTGGTTCTTGTTTTCTCAATGCCCAGTCGTCTACACAGTTCTTGGAAAATATTTGATTCGAAATTTCTTCCTTGGTCGGAATGCAGAATTCTTGGCACACCAAAAAGGCAGACCCAATCTTGCAGTAGCGCCTCGGATACAGTTGAAGCCTCTTGGTCTGGAATAGGGACTGCGACAGGCCATTTAGTGAAGTAATCCATTATTACTAGGATGTACTTATTTCCTAGGTCGCTTTTTGGAAAGGGCCCCGCAACATCAATTGCAATCCGTTCAAATGGGGCACCTACATTGTAGATCTTCAACTTTCCTTTGGATCTTGTTGTCGGTCCCTTTCTCGCTGAACATTGCGTACAGTTTCTGCACCATTTTTCGACATCAGCTCGACTTTCTGGCCAAAAAAATCTTTCTCTAGCTTTGGCCAATGTTTTTCTGATGCCGAAGTGACCTCCCGTGGGACTGCTATGCATCTCCTGGAGAGCCAAAGGTACGTGAGATCTGGGCAACACCAACTTCCAGGATTCATGCTTTCCATCCTCGCTCTCCCATTTCCTGTATAAGACACCATCTCGCAGGGTCAAAGAATTCCAGAGGGACCAGAGACTTTTGGTTTTAGGACTGTACGGGGCCACATCTTCCCAGGATGGTCTTTCATCTGATTCCTTCCAATTTATCATTGGCAAGAGATCTCGGTCTTCACGTTGAGATTTTCTTAAAGCTTGTCCAGTCCAATGTTGCTCTTCTAGTTCATCGCTTTCTTGCACTGTAACTTGCCTTACGCCATATTTGTCTTCAGCACGAGCACAATGTCCACATTGTGGAACACATGGCCTTCTTGAAAGCGCATCAGCATTCTGGTGGCGTTTTCCAGGACGATGTTGAATTTTAACTTGGTATTCCTGAAGTCTTTGAATCCATCTGGCTAGCTGTCCTTCTGGGTTCTTGAAATTTAAAAGCCATTGTAAGGAAGCGTGATCACTTCTGAGAATAAATTCCTGTCCATATAGGTAGTGATGGAAATGTTCAATAGACTTGACGATAGCCAACAACTCTTTTCTAGTAACACAGTAGTTTCGTTCGGGCTTAGATAGAGTCTTGCTAAAATAAGCAATTACTCTTTCAGAGCCTTCCTGCACTTGTGAGAGGACGCCACCAATTCCTGTATTACTTGCGTCTGTGTCCAGGATGAAAGAGTCTCCAGGTCTAGGGTAGGCCAGAATAGGAGCAGCCACCAGCATCTCTTTCAGTTTTTCCATGGCTCGCTGACAATCGGGAGTCCAAACAAACGGCCTTCCACTTTCAGTCAAACGATGTAGAGGTCTTGCAATATTGGAGAACCCTGGGATGAACCTTCGGTAGTAAGTGCATAATCCCAGAAAGCTTCTCAGTTGTGTCAAATCTTTAGGAGTAGGCCACATCCTTACAGTTTCTGTCTTTTCTGGATCAGTTTGAACACCTTCGGCAGAAATTATATGCCCCAGGTAGGCTACTTCCTTTTTAAATAGTTTGCACTTCTTTGGACTCAATTTTAAATTGGCAGCTTCTAAACGTTTAAACACCTTCTCAATGTTCGAGAGATGCTCTTCAAAGTTCTTTCCAAGTACAATGATGTCATCCAAATAAACCATACATGTTTCGGTAGCCAGTCCTTGCAGAACAGCTTCCATTAGACGTTCAAAGGTTGCTGGCGCGTTGCAGAGTCCGAAAGGCATTACATTGAACTGCCACAATCCGGATCCAGTTGTAAATGCAGTCTTTTCTTTGTCATCAGGATGCATTTCTACTTGCCAGTATCCACTTTTCAAATCCAGTGTTGAAAACCATTGGGATCCAGCCAATGTATCTAGAGTTGCATCAATGCGAGGAAAAGGATAAGAGTCCTTCTTGGTGATATCATTCAACTTCCTATAGTCGACACAAAATCTTGTAGATCCATCTTTCTTTTTCACCAAGACAACTGGAGAAACCCAGGGACTTGAAGATGGTTCAATAATGTTTTGATCAAGCATCTCTTTTACCAAGGTTTCCGCTTCTTGACGTCGAGCAAGGGGTATCCGATGGGGTGCTTGTTTAATTGGGTTTGATTCTCCAGTGTTGATTCTATGCTTTGTCAAATCTGTTCTTCCATAGTCTTCTGATGACTTGGCAAAAATGTTGCCGTAGCTAGCAAGGAGTGTTGCCAGTTCTTTCTGCTGTCCAGGTTTAAGTTCTTTCATTGTTTCCTCCCAGACTTGTTGAAGATGATGTGGAACATTGTCTTCCCTTTTAGACTTCTGCATCACTGGATGGTTTCTCTTTATCAAAACAGCAGGTTCTGCATTTCCAAGGCATGAGCCTTTCTTGATGGCACGTGCAGAGTCGTAGAGATTCACCACCCTTACTGGAATTACGTCCCGTCCAGTGTCAATAAGTTCCTTTGCTACGAGAATCCCCCTTGAAGGTGCCTCGGAGTCTCCTTCCAGGATCGCAAATTTTGGAATGACCGTTGTAGTCTCCAACTGTCCTTTGATGACACATTCACTGCGCGGGGGCACTTGTGTATCTTCTAGAGCTAACACTCGGCAGGCTTGAAAATTGTGAAGTTGCTGAGATGTCAGGAGAGGGATATCTTCATCGTTGGTCCGCAGCAAGTTCCGCCCGATATCTATCGAAAGTCCAAATTGTCTGAGAACATCCAGACCAATGATGCACTCGTCCATGATATCTGCAACGTAGCCTTTATGCTGGAAAATCTTGCTTCCGATTTGTATGCTTAGCAAGACACAGTGGTGCACTTTAGCCCGCTCCCCTGTTGCAGTTTGCAGTGAAATTGGCTTCATTCGAACCTCAGCAGGCTTTGGATACAGATTCTGGAAGACATCAGTTCGCACGAGGGTGACATTAGCTCCAGTGTCAATTACCATGTCGCAGCTTCTTCCATTTATGAAACCCCGTAGCAATAATCCATTTTCTGTATTTCGAAGACTGGAGACTTGGATGGTACCATCAGGGGCATTCTCAAATGGCCCAGCCAGCTTTCGCCCCGAAAAGCTGACTATTCGTAGTTTTCCTGGTTCTTCCTAGGGGCTGAGGGGTTTTTAGAGTTATCTGGACAGTTTTTCCTTATGTGGCCATCTTTTCCACATTTCCAGCAACCTGTATCACTGCGCTGTTTAACTTTTCGGGGGCAAGTTGGAGACAGGTGATCATTAGCTCCACAGGTCCAGCAGCGACCCTTTTCTCTTCCTGGATTATCCAATTTAACTTGTCTAGCCACACGATAACTTCCTCTGGAGGCTTGTTGGGCAGCTTCATGCTTCATGGCTTGGACAAGGGTTTCTTGCAGAGTAGTCGCATTTGAAAGTCTGGCAAACTTTTGGGTCTCAGGGTCTCCGATGGCATCAATAAACTGTTGTTGGGCCATAAAGTCTTGTGTTTCAGCCGGGCACGTTGGAAAGGCTAATCTTGCCAGGCGTCGGATGTCGTTGGCCAAATCCTGCAAACTTTCTTTCTTTTCTTGTAGTCTATTCTTGAACTTCACCACGTGAAGTTGTTGGTAATGTTCTTCTCCATATCGGGAATCCAGAGTGTCAATCAGGGAGTTGAAGTCTAGGCGGAGTTGTTCCGGAATCATCTGGAGTACATCCACTGCAGGTCCACGAAGTGCAGCAGCCAAAAAGCTTGCCTTATCTCTAACGTTCCATCCGTTAGCTTGGGCAACCACATCGAACTGAGTTTTGAAGGAGGTCCATGATGATTGTCCATCAAAGGTAGGAACTTTGACAAGAGGCCTACCCGAATTGTTATTCTCTTGCTGGAAAACCGGAGTTCTTGGATGGCCCGTTTCCACAGCAGCAAGTCTCTCTTCTAAAGCAGATATTTTTTCTTTCACTTCTTCTTTTACAGAAGAAACGTCTTCTTTTACAGCTGAGATTTCATCTTCTAAGCATTGGAACTTAAGCCCCAAGCTTTCTTTTAGCTCTTGATTTTGAGCTTGAAGAGCCTCGCGAGTTTCTTGATTTTGAGCTTGAAATGCCTGGTTGAGTGCCTCACGAGTTTCTTGATTTTGCGCTTGCAAAGCCTGGGTTTGAGCTTGCATAGCCTGGTTTTGAGCTTGGATCGCTTTCAATATTTCTTCCATTTTTCTGGTGAGTACCATAAATTATTCAGGCTTCACCTAAAGATCCCACTTCTGACACCAAATTGTTGCGTTGTTGGTTAACAAAGAATAACTTCCGTGGGTACAAAGGATCTTTAGGACTTTATTTAAGCCTAATCGATAAAATAATTACAGAAGAGTGCAAAAATAAAACAACAATAAAGAAAACAGCAGTTACAAACTCACCAACTGCAGCACGGTGAGGGAAAGCAGGAGCAGAACAGGAGACAGAAGTCCGTAGAACCTTCTAGAATATTCTAAGAAGTACACCGGCGTCGGCGGTAAGCAGCAGTCCGACCTCTTGAGACAGCAACTTGCTTGGAGTCCACCACGTAGCTTCGTTCTTCGACACCTTGCATGAGTTCCTCATCCCTATATATACCGGAGTAGATCTTTCCAGAACAGTCATGGTTGGTTAGCCAATCACAAAGCCGCCAGGCTTGAGCATTGCGCAATCGTTACTGATTGGCCAATCCGTTGTTCTCCGATTTTTCTACATTTTTCTAGAACGTTCTAAAACATTCTCTTCTGGAATGCGCCATTTTTCGTTTTTACGTAACAATATATTATTACAAACATTTTTATTGTGTAAGCTATATCTTCTCTTTTCTCTTCTCTTTTCTCTTTTCATCATATTACTGAATATTTAAGGAAACATTGCTATTCAGTAAAATGCGAAAAAAAGTATTTTGAACTAAATATATATTTTTAAAATAAATATATTTAGATAGAAAATATTATCAATATATATTTTGTCAGACTTTTTTTCATAAAATAATCCTCATTATTATACATTATACATTATTATATTGTATCTTGACAATATCGGTTAGTTCAATAACTTATAAAAATTTCGTAATTTAGTGTTCTAATTTATATATGTGTTTAATCTGGAGATTTAGTATAGCTTATAGACGTCCTTATTTTCTGTTATGCCTGGCCATTTTATATATTCATCTGCTGCCCAATTAAGCACGACTTCTTGCTAACCTCCATTTTTATATTTCTCATATATAGTGTCTTCTTATTTTATTTATATCTCCATTTTGAAATGATAAATCACTTGTCGTGTATATATAACGTAAATTTCAATTTGATTCTATTTTATAAAATCTATATATTAAAAAGGTCTATATATATCCTATCTCAAAATAATTATATAAAATGTTGCAATATCTAGTCCATTTTAACAAGTCACTCTTAACGCATTTTTTAAATTTATAAATGGTAAAAATCAACAAAAGAAAGAATTAACTCATATTTTTATTCACGTGTATTGTAACGGTAAAAATGTATATTTTGTTTTTTTATTTAAAATTTGAAATATATATGACGCTTTAATTAAGGTATCTTATTATTTTTTATATTTGCAATTTTTCAAAATATTATAAATGTATATTTTATTTAACCTATTGTTTTTAATTTGCAGAGTGTACATTTACAAAATATTTATTTTTATAATTTTGTATTGTATTTTTTTGTTGTTATGTTTTCTTATAAAAATAACAATATGTTGTTTTTTAATAAACTTTATAATCTTTACATTTTAATAATGTTTTCGGCTACCTTTATTTACAACACAAAGATGATATTACAAATTGTTTTATATAGGTTAGGATAGATAGACAATTTAAATGATGATAGATTTTCTCACTCAAAAATATTTGATTTATTGAAAACCTTTGTATGGATGACACGTGGAAACAAATAGTTTGAAAGAAGAATTATTGTTCATTTTTGAAATCTTTAAGAACATGTCCTGGGCGATGATCTTATACATTTCTTGGGAAACTACATTTTTAAAGGAAATATAAAACAACTTTTGAAAAGTCAGGTGTGTGTTTTTCAAATTCCACAGGTTCCGTACAACAGCTGTCGTTGGACATGGTGAGTTGATAGATGGTACTGGATAGATGAGGTAGTTGGCAGCCGGAATTTCTATCACTCAATTAGTAACCCTAAAGTTGTACGCCATTTTCCCAGAAACGCCTATGGTTCTTGGGCTACCTAAGGCTAAGTTTGTACGCCATATCCCCAGAAGCATCTCTATAGATCGTGGGCTACCTAAGGCTAAGGTTGTACGCCATATCCCCAGAAGCACCTCTGTAGATCGTGGGCTACCTAAGGCTAAGGTTGTACGCCATATCCCCAGAAGCACCTCTATAGATCGTGGGCTACCTAAGGCTAAGGTTGTACGCCATATCCCCAGAAGCACCTCTATAGATCGTGGGCTACCTAAGGCTAAGGTTGTACGCCATATCCCCAGAAGCACCTCTATAGATCGTGGGCTACCTAAGGCTAAGGTTGTACGCCATATCCCCAGAAGCACCTCTATAGATCGTGGGCTACCTAACTCTAAGGTTATACACCATATCCCTAGAAGCACCACTATAGATCGTGGGCTACCTAAGGCTAAGGTTGTACTCCATATCCCCAGAAGCACCTCTATAGATCGTGGGCTATCTAACTCTAAGGTTGTACTCCATATCCCCAGAAGCACCTCTGTAGATCGTGGGCTACCTAACACTAAGGTTGTACGTCAAATCCCCAGAAGCACCTCTATAGATCGTGGGCTACCTAAGGCTAAGGTTGTACGCCATATCCCCAGAAGCACCTCTATAGATCGTGGGCTACCTAACACTAAGGTTGTACGCCATATCCCCAGAAACACCTCTATATACCGTGGGCTACCTAACTCTAAGGTTGTACGCCATATCCCCAGAAGCACCTCTATAGATCGTGGGCTACCTAAGGCTAAGGTTGTACGCCATATCCCCAGAAGCACCTCTATAGATCGTGGGCTACCTAACACTAAGGTTGTACGCCATATCCCCAGAAGCACCTCTATAGATCGTGGGCTACCTAACACTAAGGTTGTACGCCATATCCCCAGAAACACCTCTATATACCGTGGGCTACCTAAGGCTAAGGTTGTACGCCATATCCCCAGAAGTACCTCTATAGATCGTGGGCTACCTAACTCTAAGGTTGTACGCCATACCCCCAGAAGCACCTCTATAGATCGTGGGCTACCTAACACTAAGGTTGTACGCCATATCCCCAGAAGCACCTCTATAGATCGTGGGCTACCTAACTCTAAGGTTGTACGCCAAATCACGAGAATCACCTATGTATCTTGGGCTACCTAACTCTAAGGTTGTACGCCATATCCCCAGAAGCACCTCTATAGATCGTGGGCTACCTAAGGCTAAGGTTGTACGCCATATCCCCAGAAGCACCTCTATAGATCGTGGGCTACCTAACACTAAGGTTGTACGCCATATCCCCAGAAGCACCTCTATAGATCGTGGGCTACCTAACACTAAGGTTGTACGCCATATCCCCAGAAACACCTCTATATACCGTGGGCTACCTAAGGCTAAGGTTGTACGCCATATCCCCAGAAGCACCACTATAGATCGTGGGCTACCTAACTCTAAGGTTGTACGCCATATCCCCAGAAGCACCTCTATAGATCGTGGGCTACCTAACTCTAAGGTTGTACGCCAAATCACGAGAATCACTTATGTATCTTGGGCTACCTAACTCTAAGGTTGTACGCCAAATCATGAGAATCACCTATGTACCTTGGGCTACCTAGCCCGAACACAACTCTGTTTTAATGTCTGTTGCTGGTTTATGGCCCTAAATCTCGAAATGTTTACTTTGATAAAGAAACATGTTTATTTTGGAGATAATATTGGATCGTGAAGCTACTTATCTTTGCCAACTTTATAACTCAGCATTGCGGTTGATTCTGTGCGTTGGAGGTTCCTCCAACGACGAAGAGTCCTCTTCCAGACATCAGGTGATCTTAAGGCACTCCCTTTGATATTGATAAATCTCAATTATTTTCAATGGTATTTCGTTTTTTTCCTCTGCCTTAAAATATATAGAAGTAAAATAATGGTCGATATGAAGCTTCTCTTCTAGAACCAAAACATCTTCAGTTTGAGCATGGTTGCAAGATTGTAGAAGGACCATTCCACTTAGAAAAAACTACCCAGAATTTATTCAAGTAGTCAACTATTAAAACATTTTAACATCTTACAAGGTTGGCATATAGGGAGAGAGTAGGCAGAGTCTAGAGGAAATAAAGTCAGAGGTTTGGCAAGCGCCATGTGCGCCCAGTTGTTGCGACATCAGTTAGATGTAGGGATGTCGTTCTGCCACAAAGAGCGATTTTACAAGAGAGCGCTCTGGGCAGCCTTGACTGTGGCGATCTGTTGTACCTTCTGCTGCACGTATTTTATTCTGGTGAGCAAAGATTACCAGGAGAGGCCTGTGGTTCATGAGGGTGAGTACATTTTTATTGCATAATATATATCGCACTTCTCTCTGCTTAACTAAGAGTGCCAGTGGATTCACTCAGGACATGTAGGTTGGTACACTGTTATCTGTATTGTAATTCGTCCTAATGCTCAAAAGGTATCAGTGGATGTTCTCATATCGTGTAGGTGGGTGCGTTGTTTCTGCTATATGTATCATACTTCGTCCTAATGAACAAAGAGTGTTAGTGGATGCCCTCAGGACATGTAAGTTGGTGTATTGTTACTGTTATATGTATAGTACTTCGTCCTAATGAACAAAGAGTGTTAGTGGATGCCCTCAGGACATGTAAGTTGGTACACTGTTACTGTTATGTGAATCGTACTTCGTCCTAATGATCAAAAGGTATCAGTGGATGTTCTCATATCGTGTAGGTGGGTGCGTTGTTTCTGCTATATGTATCATACTTCGTCCTAATGAACAAAGAGTGTTAGTGGATGCCCTCAGGACATGTAGGTTGGTATACTGTTAATGTTATGTGAATCGTACTTCGTCCTAATGATCAAAAGGTATCAGTGGATGTTCTCATATCGTGTAGGTGGGTGCGTTGTTTCTGCTATATGTATCATACTTCGTTCTAATGAACAAAGAGTGTTAGTGGATGCCCTCAGGACATGTAGGTTGGTACACTGTTATCTGTATTGTAATTCGTCCTAAGGATCAAAAGGTATCCGTGTATGTTCTCATATCGTGTAGGTGGGTGCGTTGTTTCTGCTATATGTATCATACTTCGTTCTAATGAACAAAGAGTGTTAGTGGATGCCCTCAGGACATGTAGGTGGGTTTACTGTTAATGTTATGTGAATCGTACTTCGTCCTAATGATCAAAAGGTATCAGTGGATGTTCTCATATCGTGTAGGTGGGTGCGTTGTTTCTGCTATATGTATCATACTTCGTTCTAATGAACAAAGAGTGTTAGTGGATGCCCTCAGGACATGTAGGTTGGTATACTGTTAATGTTATGTGAATCGTACTTCGTCCTAATGATCAAAAGGTATCAGTGGATGTTCTCATATCGTGTAGGTGGGTGCGTTGTTTCTGCTATATGTATCATACTTCGTTCTAATGAACAAAGAGTGTTAGTGGATGCCCTCAGGACATGTAGGTTGGTTTACTGTTAATGTTATGTGAATCGTACTTCGTCCTAATGATCAAAAGGTATCAGTGGATGTTCTCATATCGTGTAGGTGGGTGCGTTGTTTCTGCTATATATGTATCATACTTCGTTCTAATGAACAAAGAGTGTTAGTGGATGCCCTCAAGACATGTAGGTTGGTACACTGTTATTTGTATTGTAATTCGTCCTAAGGATCAAAAGGTATCCGTGTATGTTCTCATATCGTGTAGGTGGGTGCGTTGTTTCTGCTATATGTATCATACTTCGTTCTAATGAACAAAGAGTGTTAGTGGATGCCCTCAGGACATGTAGGTTGGTATACTGTTAATGTTATGTGAATCGTACTTCGTCCTAATGATCAAAAGGTATCAGTGGATGTTCTCATATCGTGTAGGTGGGTGCGTTGTTTCTGCTATATGTATCATACTTCGTCCTAATGAATAAAGAGTGTTAGTGGATGCCCTCAGGACATGTAGGTTGGTACACTGTTACTGTTATGTGAATCGTACTTCGTCCTAATGATCAAAAGGTATCAGTGGATGTTCTCATATCGTGTAGGTGGGCGCGTTGTTTCTGCTATATGTATCATACTTCGTCCTAATGAACAAAGAGTGTTAGTGGATGCCCTCAGGACATGTAAGTTGGTGTATTGTTACTGTTATATGTATAGTACTTCGTCCTAATGAACAAAGAGTGTTAGTGGATGCCCTCAGGACATGTAAGTTGGTGTATCGCAACTGTTATATGTATAGTACTTCGTTCTAATTAACAAAGAGTGCCAATGGATGCCTTCAGGTTATGTTGGTTGGTGTTTTGTTACTGTTATATGTATCATACTTCGTCCTAATGAACAAAGAGTGTTAGTGGATGCCCTCAGGACATGTAAGTTGGTGTATTGTAACTGTTATATGTATAGTACTTCGTTCTAATTAACAAAGAGTGCCACTGGATGCCTTCAGGTTATGTAGGTTGGTGTTTTGTTACTGTTATATGTATCATACTTCGTCCTAATGAACAAAAGAAACCAGAGGATGCCATCAGGTCATGTTGGTGGGTGCGTTGTTGCTGTTATATGTATAGTATTTCGTCCTAATGAACAAAAGAAACCAGAGGATGCCATCAGGTCATGTTGGTGGGTGCGTTGTTGCTGTTATATGTATAGTATTTCGTCCTAATGAACAAAAGAAACCAGAGGATGCCATCAGGTCATGTTGGTGGGTGCGTTGTTGCTGTTATATGTATAGTATTTCGTCCTAATGAACAAAAGAAACCAGAGGATGCCATCAGGTCATGTTGGTGGGTGCGTTGTTGCTGTTATATGTATAGTATTTCGTCCTAATGAACAAGGAGTACCAGTGAATAAGTCAATACATGTAAGTTGATTTCCACTGATATCTTAATTCTATAATTTATCATTGTAATACAGACCTTAATCGATTTATAGGCAGGTATATATGTTGTCCTGGTTATTGAGCCTATGATTGGTTCTTTACTATCATACGACCATAACCAGCCAATCATGTTTAAAAACACTATTTTAAAATAAAGCGAGATGAAAAGTGTGATGTATTGGCGGATTAGTTTAATATTTGTTTTTATTTATTTGTTGTCACAGAGTTGATGATGATAATTGTGTATATATGCATATATATAGTGTTTGTGTTTTGAGCAGTTAGTTATTTTTCTAATATGGAATAGTTTTAACTTTGTTTGTTTCTTGGCATTAAAAAGATATACTATTTTCAAGTCTTATCTTTGGAAACATTGCATTGGCGACGAGGTTTAAGAGTAAGTACCCAAGCGATGGTATAGCGTAATATGAAGAATTTTGTTTAATATTAAAGAAGTAATAAGTTATTGGAAATTTACATAAGAAAAATTATTTCATGATGGCTCATTACCATTTTAGGGAATTTGAAGAAAAAAATGAAAATTTTTGCTCATTTATCGAGCGTTTGGAGCAGTTTCTAATTCTAGAAGAGGCTAGTGAAGAAAAGAAAAAAAGCCTATTTGTTGACTCTAATTGGCGGGAAGGCGTATGATACATTGAAAAATTTATGTAGCCCGAAGTTGCCTAAAGAGTATAAATATGAAGAATTGATTGAGAAACTGCTTGAATATTTTTCCCCAAGGCGATCTATAATCGTAGAGAGATTCATGTTTTTTGGAAGAATACAAAAGGAAACGGAAAGTGTTTCAGAATATCTGGTGGAAATCAAGCGGCTAGCCTCAATGTGTGGATTTGGCGAATTTTTAAAGGAATCCTTAAGAGACAAATTGGTGTGCGGATTGAGAAATGCAAAAATCCAGAGGAGGATCTTGTCGGAAGGAGATGTGCCGTTGGCAAGAGTAGTTGAAATTGCGTTGTCGATGGAGGCAGCAGAAAAAAATACCAGAATACTTCATGTCAATGAGCCTGCAGATAGCGTGGACAAAATACGCGCAGAAGTCAGAGAGCAAAAGAGAAAGTGCATACATTGCGGGAGGTTGCATAAAGACTTATGCAGATTTAGAGAGGCGACCTGTTTCAGATGCGGGAAAAGAGGTCACTTGGCAACCATCTGCAGGAGCCGTGGGGAACATACAAGCAAAAACAGGTGAGCCGGTTTCTGAACCAGAGAAATATTAATCAAATCAAGGATCAGGAGGAGGAAGAATCCGTTCAAAGAATGGTCTTCATGAGGACGTATGATTATAGAGTCAAGTATGCTACGAATGACCCTCCCTATGTGATTAAGATGAGAGTAGAGGACACTTTGATGACTTTTGAAATCGATACGGGTAGCTGTCTGACTTTAATATCGGAGAAGGATTTCAAAAGATGCCTCCCAGACGTGCAGGTAAAAAAAGCGGGAATAATTGTTAAGACCTATGACGGAACTGTGGTACCGATTCTGGGTGAAATAGATGTCAAGGTCGATTTTCGGGGAACGATCGCTAAGCTTAGAGCTGTCGTGGTGAGAGGAGAAAGGAAGGCCTTGTTGGGGAGAGAATGGATCAATGTTTTGAAAATTGGAAATTATTTTGTGAATCAGATGCCTTTGGAGGACACGTTGGCGGAATTATTGAGTGAACACCAGGTTGTGTTCGGGGAGACAACAGATCCAATAAAGGGATTCACATTTGCAGTGAATATTCAGGATGTAAACCCCATATTTCATAAGGCCCGACCAGTTCCCTTTGCGATTAGAACGGCGGTAAACGAGGTACTAGAAAGAATGGTGGAGAAGGACTACTTGTATCAAGTACCTAGCAGCAAGTGGACAACTCCAGTGGTGGTTGTGCCCAAGAAGAATAAAGAGTTTAGGATTTGCTGTGATTTCAAAGTAACTTTAAATAGGTTCTTGGATACTGTGGCCTATCCGCTACCTACTCAGCAGGACCTGTTTTCCGTATTGGCTAGAGGGAAGTATTTCTCTAAACTAGATTTGAGCAATGCATACCTTCAATTAGAGGTAAACCCTAGCACCCAGCCACTCCTGACTATTAATACGCATAAGGGGCTTTTTAGGTTTAAAAGAATGCCTTTTGGATTGGCAAATGCCTCTAGATTTTTTCAGTCAGTTATGGATAGAATATTGGCGGGAATTAATGGGGTTATTTGTTACATTGACGATGTACTCGTATCCACGACGTCAGTGGAGGAACATATGGCAGTATTAAAAACTATTTTTGTTCGGTTGCAGAAGCACAACATAAAATTAAAAAGGGAAAAATGTGAATTTCTGCGAAGAGAAATACAGTATTTGGGACATCTCATCAAAGAAGATGGTATTCGGCCTTTAGAGGACAAGATACAAGGGCTACAGAAAGCCAAAAGCCCGACAAATTTCTCGGAATTGAGATCTTTTCTGGGATTGGTGAACTATTATGGAAAGTTTATTCCGAATTTGCCAGAGCTGTTGGAGCCACTTCACAAGCTGCTGAAAAAGAATAGTTGTTGGAAGTGGACAGGGGAGTGTGAGGAGGCGATCTCGGAGTGTAAAAAAAGAATTACCTCCGAGAAAGTGTTGGTGCCATATGATGCCACGTTACCTTTATCTTTGGCCACGGACGCATCTCAGATTGGAGTGGGGGCGGTGCTGTCCCATGTTATCGAGGGCCAAGAGAAACCAATCATGTTTGCCTCACGAACACTTTCCGGGGCCGAACGTAATTATTCACAAATAGAAAGAGAAGCTCTAGCAATAATATATGATGTGACTAAGTTCCACCAGTTTATCTATGGAAGACAATTTACCCTGATTACAGATCATAAACCCTTGGTATCTATTTTGGGGCCGAGAGCAGGGATTCCCACTTTGTCTACTTCAAGATTGCAGAGATGGGGACTGACTTTGGCGGCTTATACATATGAAATTAAATTCCGAAGAACTCAAGATCATGGAAACGAAGACCTTCTCTCACGGTTGCCAGTAGAGAGTGACGAAAAACCGGTTTTGAATCAAACGTTCATTTTATCATACGTGGAAGATTTGCCGGTTACAGCAGCAGAAATAGGTGTGGAAACTAAAAAAGATGAAGTATTGTCAGTGGTGAAGCGCTATACGCAGCAAGGCTGGCCTGAAAGAGTTGGGGAATACCTCAGACCCTACTTTCAGAGAAAGTTGGAGTTAACTATGGACGGGGAATGCTTATTGTGGGGAATGCGAGTGATCATCCCGTCTTCTCTTAGGAAAAATATGTTGAGTTGTCTACACGAGACCCATTCGGGGATGGGCAAAATGAAGGCGGTTGCTAGGTCGCATTTTTGGTGGCCGAATCTTGACAACCAGATTGAATGCATGGTAAATGGGTGTAAAAATTGCCAGGAAACTCAGACAGGCCCAAGTAAAGTAAACTGGAGACCGTGGGTGTGGGCAACCAGGCCCTGGCAACGGATCCATATGGATTTTGCATTTAAAGATGGAGTGAATTTGTTAATTGTGGTGGATAGCAACTCAAAATGGGTCGAGGCGATCCCGATGAGAGAGATAACCGCAAGAAAGACGATTGAGCAGTTAAGAAGATTGTTTTCAGCGTATGGGTTACCAGAGGAAGTGGTGTCGGATAATGGCCCAAAGTTTACAGGGGTAGAGATGAAGAGTTTTTTCGAGAGAAATGGAGTCAGACAAACTCTGATTCCAGCATACCATCCACAGAGTAATGGTTTAGCGGAAAGAGCGGTTCAATTGATAAAGATGGCCTTGGAAAAAAATAAAAGGAAGTTTGAAGATACAATTCAAGATACACTGTCAAGAATTCTCCTCACGTATCGATGCACGCCGCATGAGACAACTGGGAAGACCCCATCAGAGCTGTTTATGGGTCGGTCTCTGCGGACCAGACTGACATTAATACACCAGAGCCTGGACAATAGGGTGAGGGAACGACAGGCCAGGAAGAGGCCAAGAGGAGTTCGAGGTGGACGATAAGGTGTGGTGTAAGAATTTTAGAGGTGTCGGATGGATCCCAGGAAGAATAGTGGGCAGAAAGGGGAGCAGAGTCTATACAGTTTTGATAAATGGACAGGTGAAGACCTACCACCGAGATCAGATAAGGAGAAGATGGACTAGTGGTGAAGATGGAGATGAGGCCAGAGAGAAAAGAGAGGAGGAAGATGACCCAATATGGATGGCTCCTGAGAGTATGAACAGCCGGAGGGACAGAGAATCGTTTTCGTCGGAAACAGCTGGACTGCCGCAGGATCCAGTGTCCGGGGACCAAGGTGTGGAGATTGAAAGCAGCCCAAGGGAATCCGCGTGTTCCTCAGACAAAGAAGCCCGGACGGAGGAAAGGCCCCTGCCAAGAAGAAACCCTCCAAGGGATCGGAGACCTCCTGTGCGATATCAAAGCATGTAAGGGGAGGATGGTGTGATGTATTGGCGGATTAGTTTAATATTTGTTTTTATTTATTTGTTGTCACAGAGTTGATGATGATAATTGTGTATATATGCATATATACATAGTGTTTGTGTTTTGAGCAGTTAGTTATTTTTCTAATATGGAATAGTTTTAACTTTGTTTGTTTCTTGGCATTAAAAAGATATACTATTTTCAAGTCTTATCTTTGGAAACATTGCTAAAAGAAAGTTAAGTCGACGTTCCAGGATGTAATAAGCGTACCGTTGCGGCACGCAGGGCTGAAGCTTATATGTACAATAATTTAAAATCCCGAATAAAACTTAGTGCAACTTCCTAGAAAGGAAAAATGAAGAAACAATTTGCATTGAAAATAAGAACACAAGTTAAAAATATAACATGTTCAATACTGGGGTTGTGAATAAATTTTACAAATTAATGAAAGTGGATTTTCAAATTGTACGAAGGATTAAAAAAACGTATTTATGCATAAAGTCACAAACCCCTTCGCTTGGAAAAAAAGTTAATTGATACAATTATTTTTCACAAATGGTTATTGTATAGGATAGAAAGGTTAGGAACCACATATTTTGCCAAAATTATAATATATTTGAGAAATTATGTTACTAAGGTAACAAAGCGATTAAACTTGTTTGATGGGGTCTCCAGATGCATACCTATACCAATCGTGTAGGCCTGTTTATTTTAAAAATAACAATTTTACATTCCTTGATTTATTGCGATAATCTGTCCTGATTGTTGTGCCAGATAGATCACTTTTTACTAGATAGGAACACAAATAAGTGCAAGGAAACATTCTTCGCAAAGTGTTGGAGTTCTTTCAGCGCCTCGTTTACATTTTTGTTTGCTTTCTTGAGATATCTCTTTGAGGATTCAATGAGTTATTGAACTTCTCTATGAGCTCGACCTCCAAGATCTTGTCTAATTTAGACTAATAAAAGGATAAGTAAAAAATAATAATAAGAAGAAATCATGATTGTGGGATATTCCTTCTTCTACTTCAATTCGATTTTCGTAGTAGTTTTTCCAACACTTCCATTGAAAATAAAAAAATGTATGAAATATATCGTTAATGGCAAACTCCAATTATTCCCTCAAATATTTGATATAAGGATTACTAGAGATATTGGGGCCAGTCAGGTGTTCTAGACTATCAAATAAACCAGAACTAAAAGAGCGAATTATTTGTAAGGTCTGATTTATTTTGCTATAAGGTTGTCCCAAAAGTTCGTGTTTTTCTTAAAACGTTATTTTTCTTATTACATGGCGGATAATATTATTACGGCGTATACATAATTTTCTCGAATAAACACAATACTTTACAATTTGATTTCATTTAACAAAATTTGCTTACCAACCCTTTGTACATATATCAATTGTGTTGATATATATATATATTTTATCTTCTCTTCTAACTAACTTGCATACTAATTCTGTACATATTTAAAATATCTTTCTTTCTCTTCTTTAAAAAAAATATTAATTTTTAAAGTGCAAGTGTCCCTAGGGGGACATAGCGCTCTAAGTCGGAATAAAGAAATAAAGGAATATATATTAATACACATAATACAATTACTTTTCACATATTACAAAGACATTATACATAATAGCGAATAATATTGGTATTCCAATTTTTTGCAAGTGTTTAGGGACGTTTGGGACAACCTTGTATTAACCAATACTTATAGAAGTTATTATAACTCTACCATCGTAAATGAAAGCATTTATATAATCTTACGACATAACAACGCTCAATTGGTTTTTAAATGAATTTGTTTAACAAGTTTTTTTTTAATAAATCATGATAACAATTTGAACACTAAGAGAGAAAGAGAAACCTAGAAGCAACAAGAAAAGAAAACAGCATGTGGCACTATATAGTAAATTGGTAAAAATTCTATAAGAAAGAGAAAGATAAGAATAATAATGGAAAAAAATTAAAGAAACTGATTTGTAACGCAATGAATTAACAATTTTAAACCAAAAGGGTGAAAAAAGGCAAAGACCTAACAAAACCGCGATTATTTGAGCAAGTTACAAAATGTAATTAAATATAGGTTAAATAAAATACGAGATTAAAATTATTGAGATAAATAGAGAGAATTATAGAGAGCAATCAATGTGAAAAAAAAGTATAAATGTGAAATTGTACTGGGATAAGGTGGGTAAATTTAGAGAAATGCATCTCCTTTATATATCGGAATAAATATCAACTATGGATTGATTTTTAATTATTGCAGAATTGGCCAAATACCCATTCTTGATTAATCAAGAAAAGCTAACTATGTATGCGTTTCTAAAGTTAGAGATATTTGATTAAAAAAATGATTTAATAAATTGAAGTAATACACTGCGTGACCTTGAAAATGGAACACCAAGAAATAGTGGCCAGAAAGTGATGAAACTCGGCAGACAGAGAGAGACAGGGACGAACAATAAGTGATCTTTATTTCAAAATGATAGTCATAATACAGAGCGAGAACGGCGTCATCTTAGTAGCAAGTAGGACCACCGCGGACGGCGATGCACGCAGCAACACGTCTAGGTAGAGAGTCAGAGTACGGATGGCGTCCTGAGGGATGGCTCTCCATTCCCTCTCAACCATTTGCCACAGTTCGTCTTCTGAACGCGGCTGTGGCAAGGCATGAAAACGGCGTCCAATGATGTCCCAGACGTGCTCGATTGGTGAGAGATCAGGAGAGTACGGTGGCCAGGAAAGCATCTGTACATCTTGCAGAGCTTGTTGGCTAATGCGAGCAGTGTGCGGTCGGGCGTTATCCTGCTGATAAAGGGCATTGGGTACCCCTTGAAGGTAGGGGAGTGTCACCGGTCGCAGCACATCATCAACGTATCGTTGGGCCGTCATAGTGCCCTGAATACGTAGTAAAGGTGACCTGGAATCATACGCGATTGCGCCCCAAACCATGATTCCACGTTGTCGCACGGTGGGGCGTTCCACAATTGCTGCCGGATTGGACCTTTCTCCACGTCGACGCCACACGCGTACACGGCGACCAACAGAAACGCGACTCATCTGAGAACACGACCCTGTGCCATTCCGTCATCCACGTCGATCTAGCCCGGCACCATTCCAAACGTTGGCGCCTATTCGGTGGGGTCAATGGCAGTCTTCTTAGCGGACGGCATGAGTGCAAGCCATTAGCAACCAATCGACGGGAAATGGTTCTGGTCGAGATGGAATGATCTAGGGTGTCTTGCACATGTTGCAGGATGGCGGTACAAGTGGCTTGTGGGGCCGCCACTGCTTGTCGAAGGATACGCCGATCCACACGTGCTGACGTCACTCTGGTTGCACCGAAATTCCTATAAATTGCCACATTTCCTTGTTCCAATCATCTTCTCCACAGTCGGTGCACCGTGGACGCACCAAGGTGTGTATCAGCTGCGATTTGACGTATGGACCAACCTGCCCTTTTCAGTCAGATCACCATGCCCCTCGTAAAAGCGTCTGTCTGCTTGAACTGCCTCCGTTTACGATGACCTGGCATTCTCTGTTATTACACGTGTCTTTTGACACAAGAACAAAATTTCTACAATGATTTTCCTTGAAGAAATAACGACACGAATACTGTCCTTTCTGCAAGTTCCTTCCCTTATATCTTACTCCATGTGCGCACGAGAGCCGCACATTTTACATCATTTGCATAACTTGGTTAGGCGCGTCTACCCTGATATTTGCATAATTTTCTGGCCACTATTTCTTGGTGTTCCATTTTAAATGTCACGCAGTGTGTATATATATAACACATAGAGTAGATAAACTTTGAGACTCATAGTGATATCGTGGTCATTGAGACGACTGTAGCAATGAAGTTCACCAAGATCCTTGTGATTCTTGGTCTGATGTCACGCTATATACAACCAGAGGTACGAGACATATGGAAGCTCTTCACAGAGGGAAAATAGATTTACGGAGGGCAGCATTCAGATCCAGAAGACTGAACGATGAACCTGGTTCTTGATCGAGGTGGCATTAGCACATCTGGAAAGTAATGATTTGGACCAGTAGATATTCTACAGGGTAGAATTGGCCAGCTTATTTTTCCAGTACTGCAGGTTTATCTATTCTTATTTTTTTAGAAGTATAAAAGGTTTAGACGATAAATGGACTAGAAATATACAATATGTAGACAATAATTTGACTAGAAGTATATAAAGTGAAGATAATAAATGTACTAAAAGTATATAAAGTGACGATAATGAATGTACTAGAAGTATACAAGGTGTGTAGAAAATAAACGAACTATAAATATACACAAGGTGTAGAAAATTAATGGACTATAATTATACAAGATGTAGACAATAAATAGATTAGAAGTATATATAAGGCGTAGACAATAAATGTACTAGAAGTATATATAGGGTGTAGACAATAAATGTACTAGAAGTATATATAGGGTGTAGACAATAAATGTACTAGAAGTATAAATAAGGTGTAGACAATAAATAGATTAATGTTCCAAGAGTTTAACAACAGTCACCTATAAAAGGAAGTTCCAAAAATGCAATATAACAGCGGTATGGTAGATTAAACTGGCGAAACCGCTGGGAGGGTTCACCACTGATGAGCCAGGCCCTCCCTTTAATTTTTCCATCGCAGTAAGGACAGTATAAATTGTTTTATTTTAAAAAGAATATTACGCCTCTAAAATAGTTCTATAATTTAATAAATAGATTAGAAGTATATATAAGGCGTAGACAATAAATGTACTAGAAGTATATATAAGGTGTAGACATTAAATAGATTAGAAGTATATAAAGTGTAGATAATGAATGGTCTAGAAGTATATAAGAAGTAGACAAGGCACATCATAAAAGTTGCCAATAACCAGACAAGAAACCTACTCATATACACGTTAGGATCAAAAACTTCCCGAACTTTTAAAAAATAAAATATAAAACAACTTTTGAAAAATGTAAAATTAATTTTACTCTAAAGAAAAATTCCTAAACTATAATTTAATTTAGCAACGCCAGTAAATGCGCATGCGTAGTTTTCATTTTAGGCATATTTTTGTTGTAAGTATTCAGCTCGCGTCGGTTTCTGCAATGTCATCATTTGAGCAAAGGGCAAATATTAAATTTTGTGTAAAAATAAAAAAGTCTTTCACAGAGACCTCAGCATTAAAGAATGAAAAAAGAGAACCCAGATTATAAATTTACAAAGATTTAATTGAAACTGCAAATAATGATTCTGATTTTTTAAAAACAATAATAACTGGTGAGGAAACATGGTACTTTCTTTTTTATCCACAAACCAAAAAACAATCACTCGAATGGCACACACCAAGTTCTCATAGGAAGAAGAAGTTCGTCTTGACAAGTCCAAAGGAAAAGTAATGCTTGTAGTGTTTTTCGATTATCAAGGACTTGTCTTAATGAATTTATTAAGGGGGTTACTATTAATAAACAGGCATACAAAGAAATACTTTTGCGCCTTCGTGATGCGATAAGAAGAAAAAGAAACCAACTCTTTAAATCAAAACAGTGGAGATTGCTACATGATAATGCCCCTGCTCGTAGAGCCATTATTGTTCAAGACTATTTAGCCAAACACTCTGTATCTGTCTTGCCGCATCCTCCTTACTCTCCTGATATCGCCCCATGTGATTTCTTCTTCTTTCCAAAACTTAAAATGACGTTAAAAGGGAGGCGCTTTTCATCGTCATACAAATAATTGAAAAAGCGACGGCGGAGATAAACAAGCTTAGAAAAATTGACTTTGAACTAGAATTTCAACAGCTTTTTTCACGCTGGAAAATAATGTGTAGATAACCAAGGCTCCTATTTTGAAATATTTTATGTTTAAATTACTATACTATGAATAAATAATTATTGAAAAAAAAATTCGGGAATTTTTTGATCCTACCTTGTAGAACAAGACTATGAATCATGTTTTATACCCTCAAGTATAACATATATATCGTATATTTTAAACTGTATAATGATGAATCTTTTAGTATATGTCACATATCTTCCAATTAGTTAGAGCCTTATAAGATCCTACCCTTCTATTAAAATGTACAACGTTTCTATTTGCTACCACCCCCATATTTTGTATATATGCTATATCTTTATTAATATAACCTGTACACCCTTATTTGTATTTAAACTAAAATTGGTGACGTCAAAATGAAGAATCAAAAAGAGAGCGGTCAGCTGGTGGCAGCAGGGACAGAGGGGTGGAAAAAGACAACGCCCAGCCCATGTGGGATCCCGAGGGACATTTTTATAGACGACCCCTGAAAAACAGGACAGGTTTTGGCGGGGGGTCAGCAGTAGATGTTCTAGGAGGTGTCTCTCGGCAGACGGCTTCTGTCTAGCACATACTCTCTCTCTCCATGTCTCAGTGATAAGCATCCAAGTTTGTGTCCTGGCCTCTACCTCTGTCCCGTGGGCTGTCCCGATCACTCTCGGTGTTAACATCTAGCCCTGCCTCTGCTTCTTGTTGTCCGCGTGTGGGAAAAACATCAACACTCGCCTCACGTACACGACTGCCAGCTTATCCATACGTCGACATTTGCAACAATATTACATCTATCTATATTAATAAAATGCAAATTTCATAAGTGTTGTTCACTAAAAACTTTCGTTACAATGCATCAATTTCGACCAAATTTTCAACATTTATGTAAAACGAGATGGAGCAGGTTTTGCTTAACATCAAAATATTTTTCCCTAACATTAACATGCGTAACTTCGCTGTTATCGATTAAATACAAAAAAAAAAAATCAACAGAGTTAATTTTTTTACATACTAGCTAATAATCTCAATCTAAAAAATATTCAAAACAAGCAATTTTAAGATAACACCATAGGTAAAACAGTCGGCCAAGAAAACAAATAACGTGTAATATATATATAATAAATATAATATATATAATATAACGGTATAATAACGGTATAAAGAAATAATGAGCCTATCGTTCAAATTTATAATTGTAACGAATAGTATTTTATTTAAAACATTTTAAAAACACACAGTTTGGAACGGGACGTTTCACAAGAGTGACATCCATGGCGCCAATTTTTAATTATAACGAATAGTATTTGAATTAAAACGTTTTTAAAATATAATAAATATATTATAAATAATATTCGTTAGACAAACTTCCACTCGGATAAAACCCGGGCGAAGCCGGGTACACATCCGCTAGTATATATATAAAATTGAATGTCTGTCTGTGTGTACTCCATAGATTCAAAAACCATACATCCAATCGCCGTGAAATTTTGGGATATTATTAGATATATCCCCGGGAAGGTTTTTGATAAATAATTTCTTGAATATCTTGAATATCCTTAGAGTTATTTGCAGATTTGTAGATTTAACTCGCAAGCAGCGCCACCATTGCGACGATGATAACAAGCTTTTTTATCTATAAGTTTTATTATCACTATGTTTTTTATCAAAAGCAAGATTATCTCAGGATGACACAGTAATTTATTTTAAGACAAGAATAATGATACAATTCCAAGGCGAAGATACTATTCCTTTAACTTCCAATTACCGAGAGAACCAATTAATATTGATTTTATTCAACTTTTCGAGTATTTTTCAAGGGACCAGGAAAAAATGTTCACTAGATAAAACGATGATTTTGTAATGTAGAAAATTAGGAGAGACAAAATTCAGGATGACACGGCACACAGGGACTGGGAAAAATGTTAACTTTATCGAGAGATTCAAATTTACGAGTTTCAAATTATCAAAATATATCTTTTTTAAAATAAGTTTATAGAGAAATGTTTTAACAAATGTTCGTTAGACAAACCTTTACTCGGGTAAAACCCCGGGCGAAGCCGGGTACATCCGCTAGTATATATATAAATGACTATGGGAATCAAGACATTTTTTCTATGAACTTTCATTTGTAAAAGTTAACGATGACTTCACAAACACACGTATCTATTTTCTTTCATCTAATGCCTCTTCACCGAAGCAAATTTCTAGTCGTTTCCCGATACTTTCCTCGGTAGAGGTGTGATTGGCACAGCTGGATTAGATGCTATTTGGATGAAAGTTGATTGAGAAATTGGGAGTGTCGCGCGTGGCATAATCTTTTGTGTCGCCATCTGCGAATTGATTGATATGTTTTATTACCTGTTGCGACAGAGTTTTAATAAGCTAACATAGATAGTATATATTGCTTTATTTTTTAAAATAGTCTGCTGTCAAACTACTATACTTTTGATTTGTGAAGGTAAAGAGAGCAACCATATTGTCATCACTGGATAAATTATTGGACTATCACTGGCTATGTGAATGAACTGGTTGAGCCAATGGGCCTCTCATCACTAGTTGAGTGAATGGTCCTAATTCGTTGGATGAATGGGATTTCATTTGCTGAATCAATGGGCCACCACTGGTTGGATTAATGGGCCATCACTGTTTGGATCAGTGGGCCACCACTGGTTGGATTAATGGGCCATCATTAGTTAAGTGAATGAGTTTTCACTGGTTGAATCAATGGGCCGGCACTGTTTGAATCAAAGGGTTATCACTGGTTGGATGGATGAGCCATGGCTGGTTGAATGAATGGGCCACCACTGGTTGGATTAATGGGCTATCACTGTTTAGATCAGTGGGCTACCTCTGGTTGGATTAATGGGCCATCACTAGTTAAGTGAATGAGTTTTCACTGGTTGAATCAATGGGCCGGCACTGTTTGGATCAAAGGGTTATCACTGGTTGGATGGATGAGCCATGACTGGTTGAGTAAATGGGCCATCACTGGTTAAGTGGAAGTGCCATTACTGGTTAGGTAAATAGGCTTTAACTGACTGGATGGATGAGCCATTACTGATTGGATGAATGGTCCATAGTTGGTTATATCAATGGGCCATGACTGGTTGAATGAATGGGCCATCACTGGTTATGTGGAAGTGCCATTACTGGTCAGGTAAATGGGTCATTACTAATTGGATAAATAGGCCATCACTGGTTTAGTGGAAGTGCCATTACTGGTTAGGTAAATGGGCCTCAACTGGTTGCATGAATGGGCCATTACTGGTCAGGTAAATAGCCCATTACTAATTGGATAAATAGGCCATCACTGGTTTAGTGGAGGTGCCATTACTGGTTAAGTAAATGGGCCTCAACTGGTTGTATGAATGGGCCATTACTGGTTGGATAATTGATCCATCACTGGTTTGATAAATTGGCCATCACTAGGTAAGTGGAAGTGCCATTACTGGTTAGGTAAATGGGCCTTAACTGGCTGGATGGATGAGCCATTACTGGTTGGATGAATGGGCCATAGTTGGTATACCAATGGGCCATCACTGGTGTAATTAATCGGCCATCTCTGGTTGATTCAATGGCCACTTAACGAGCCTACAGGATATAAAAACCTACGTAATATAATATCAAAGCTCTTAGAGATTTACCTTTGTCCTAAAAGGTGAAATAATATCAATATAATATTTTACATTTTTTAACATTGTGTTTTATTGTTTATATCTATATTTTGATTTAAAGGAGAGTAAGAGAGAGAAGAATTAAATTGAATATATTTGGAGAAGATTGATTTATCATTCCCTTATTTATTTGTTGTATGGTTGAAACACGCTTAGGAAAGACAATCAACATAAAAAATGATATGATTAATTTGATGAAAATTTCAAATGGTGCGTTATTGCATTTTATCAAAATTTTCACTTCAATTATTTGTCTTTGTAGACTTGAAATAAGAGAAATAATGTATAGATTGTAATATCAGTGTAAAAAGATCATTCTCTATTATCTATCCTTTAGAATTCACACACACAAAAGCCTTTATTAGGGACTTGCCCCATACAAATTCTCCCAATTAGGTAAGAGGTAATAATAATCTTGTGTTATTTACATAGAAATTGAACTGGCTTTACTCTTCGTCTCAAAGTCATTCAATTGTTGACTGGTCCTTACATAATGATGATCTAAATATTTATAATAAGCTATTGCATTAGATATATTTGCTGATATTTTTGGAAGCAATACGTAGGGTAAATGTTGGCACATTTAATGATACTATCCTTTAGAATATCAAAATCTTTTCGAAAACTTCAAATAATTATTTCTGAACAGAACAATTGTTTTTAAATGATTATAAGGCATAAGCGCGCCATCTGTAGGTTCAAAAAGAAACTTTAAGCGATTTTTATTCTCCTTAAGTAATACAATTTTTGGATATGCTGATTGAAATTAAAATTATCATTAATTCCAGCCAAGAGATATTATCTGGACGATTATCATAGGTTATATTATTGCATATATATATCATTACACAAGTAGCTCTTATCAATCTATTTCACTCACAACACATCACTGTCACCCTGAATATAATATATACCAGTCAAACTAATGACACAGGTTCCTGGAGATGAGTTCCTTCATCTTTATTAAACGTATTCTCGAGCTTTCGGGCATCTCTGCCCTTCTCTCTCTCGCATGGCTCTTCGGTGTCGGCCTCCATCCCGAGGCAGTGAAATTCACTAGTGTAGCGAAGGCTACTATCTACAAGTCCCATCTTGGTCTTGAGGCGGGTAACGCCAGCCATCACATCGACCTGCCCACTTTGTGGGAAAGAACTATCGCAATCCATCGGTGGGGGAATCTTTCCCACGGTGGGAGCCACCAATGACGACTTGTATATATTTTATACTAGCCGAATGACCCGGGCAACGCCCGGGTTTTACCCGATTAAATGTTTTTATTTAAATACTATTCGTTACAATTATAAATTGGCGGCGTGGATGTCACTCTTGTGAAACGTCCCGCTCCAAACTTTGTGTCTGAGAAGCGATATTTTTATAGAAATATGATCTGGCCTTTGTTTTCTGCTCGAATGAATGTTTTTCTGTTAGAATTTTGTTCCTGCGTACAAAATAATGAGCTGGTTTCACCCGTGGTCTCTGCTTTTTGGAATTTTTCCCGATATAATTTTGTATCTGATAATCTTACATGATACAGCCATATCGTCATAATCATTTTCTGACTAATAATATATAGTTTTAATAATTGATTTATATATTTTTTAAAATAGCCTATCGTTTTCCCCGTATTTTTCTACCTATGTATGGAAATTTTGGTTTGAATTAGTGAACTACTGCGAATTTGTATACCGGACATACAAACCAACAAACAAACAAACAAACATACAAACATTCATTTATATATATATAGAAGATATAATATAAATGAGTTTTAAAAATTGTTAAAAAAAATGCATCGGCCGGGAATCGAACCCTGGCCGCCCGCGTGGCAGGCGAGCATTCTACCAATGAACCACCGATGCTTTAAAAAAATGCCCATATTTAGGTATTCATTCCATTCCGGATTAGTCCGCGTAAAAAAAAGTTCTTCAAATGAAAAAAAAAAAGAAATAGCCAAAAATACTAATCAAAATGCAGCCGAAAATTTTCCTCAGGTTTATAAAAAGCGACATGCAAAATTTGGTACCAATTGGTTCAGTGGTTTTTGAGTGTATCGCGAAACAGACAGACAGACAGAAATTGACTTTTATATATATAGAGATATTTATCAATTTTATATTTTACATTTTAATTTATCTATATTTATCCTTATTCAATCTTATTTATCATTATTTAATCTTATTTATTCATATTTATTCAATTCTGTATTCAACCATATATAATCTTATATGAACATTGAAATAAAATGGTTTCAATCTCAATCTCTCTCTCTCTCAACAGGGGTAAATAAAATATATAATAAACGCGGACGTTTATATATTTTTATGTACTCCTGTAGAAGGGCAGGGATGCCCGAAAGCTCGAGAATACGTTTAATCATCTGTCGGAATTGGCAATTCTTATACCTTTTTATTAATCAGGACATTTCAATAAACTGAGGCGAAACCACTGAGAAAGTTCATCACTGATGAGCCAGGCTTCGTCTTTCTGATATCATTCAGTACAGTTGGAAATTGTTTTACTAAAAAAAAAAAAACAAAAAAAAAAAACGATAACGCTAAATAGTTTCAATTCCCAAATTTTTCTAATAAAGATATTCTAAATATCTTTGGATTAGTTGTAGTGTAAATCACACACTGTAAATCAACATCACTGTAGAGCATACATTATCAGAACTACAATCCTCTGTATCAATTAGATTTATCAAATATAAATCTCTGAGTTTCTTTGTTACACTATTAACGAGTTTACAAGATTTCGAGTTTTAAACAACCTTCTACATTAACTTCTACGTGTTATTCCTTACCATCTACCAATCTACTTGGTATATCTATAATATCCCTTTACCAGTGTGATTTATGATGAAATTGTGATGCTTAATTTGTTCAACAAGGACACTATCCAGAAGTTCAGTGCCTGGCTTGATACCATATAGCATGAGTGGATCACATACCCAAGTGATTTAGTTTAAATAAAGGAAAAACCTTGATAAAGAGAGGCTATATATATATATATGATATAACTAGCCGAGTGACCCGGGCAACGCCCCGGGTTTACCCGAAGGACCCGCAGGTGAGAAACTATAGAAGAAAAATTTTAACAAATCCGAAAATGAAATTGCAAACAACAGATCTACACTTCTTTAAGGACATGAGAGCACATGCACTGTATCACCATACGTGTACCATTTTCAAAGACCCTGCTTAGGATTAAAACTTCTCAGAAGCATAACAATAGTACCAACCTAGAGGTTAACTGGTGTGGATGCATTCCTCTCGGAGTAAGACTATTGAGAAATTCAGTAGGGAGTTATTTTGCTTCTCCGCATTCTAACACTCCAACTGTTAACACTGTGGAAACACTGACTCATGTTTGGTAAGCAATTTCAGGGAAGAAACTATAGACATTGGATTAAATAAATTATTAATCAAATTGCATTAAATAAAAATTATTAGATTTAAATAAATATTATTAGAGTGAAAAAAAAAAGAAAAAATTAACAAATTAGAAAATAAAATTTCGAAAAATACAACTATATTGCAGATAAGATAAGAGGACCTTATTAAAAAATAAATAAACAAACTGTAATTCGACACTATCGATAATTCGACACTTTCGATAATTCGACACTTTCGATAATTCGACCATTTTAAAAATCAAATTTACAAGGTTGATTGTTGTTTAAATACAACTTTGATTTTGCATGCATAAACACAGGCTCTTGTAGCAAGAACCCAAATATTATTTATAGTCATAGCAAAAGCCAACTTTAGTGAAAACTGATGCCTCTTCAGAATGAATGGAAGACTGAAATCTGAAGGAGCAGAAGATATGGGTCATCTTTACATGTATGCTATCCAATGTTCGCACACTTGAAAAAGCCACATATAAAGTTGTCCGTGCGTAAACACAGGCTCTTGTAGCCAAGGTTTGGCCTTGAGCCTTATTTATAGTCATAGCAAAAGCCAACCTTAGTGAAAACTAACGCCTCTCTAGAATGAAGCGGAGGTTGGTATCCGAAGGGGCCAAAGATATTTCAGACACTATACAGTGTGTTCAACTTTGGGCACTGTCAGTATATGTGCCTCAAGGACATGAGAGCACATGCGCTGAAACACCATACGTGTGCCATCGCAAAGATCCTAAAGGCATTGGTGAAAGTATAAATAAATATTTTGGAAATGAAAAAAAAATACATATATATATAAGAAAATAAATTGGAATAAAAATTTACAAACTATATTTCAGAGTGGATACATATTTGAAAGGAAAAAAAAAAAGAAAATTGCAAACAACAAAACTATATTACAAATATGACATGAAAACTAACGCCTCTCTAGAATGAAGCGAAGGTTGGTATCCGAAGGGGCCAAAGATATTTCAGACACTATACAGTGTGTTCAACTTTGGGCACTGTCAGTATATGTGCTTCAAGGACATGAGAGCACATGCGCTGAAACACCATACGCGTTCCATCGCAAAGATCCTAAAGGCATTGGTGAAAGTATAAATGACCCATATCTTCTGCTCCTTCAGATTTCAGTCTTCCATTCATTCTGAAGAGGCATCAGTTTTCACTTAGTTGGCTTTTGCTATGACTATAAATAATATTTGGGTTCTTGCTACAAGAGCCTGTGTTTATGCATGCAAAAGCAAAGTTGTATTTAAACAACAATCAACCTTGTAAATTTGATTTTTAAAATGGTCGAATTATCGAAAGTGTCGAATTATCGAGTGTCGAATTACAGTTTGTTTATGTATTTTTTAATAAGGTCCTCTTATCTTATCTGCAATATAGTTGCATTTTTCGAAATTTTATTTTCTAATTTGTTAATTTCTGTCTTTTTTTTTTTCACTCTAATAATATTTATTTAAATCTAATAATTTTTATTTAATGCAATTTAATTAATAATTTATTTAATCCAATGTCTATAGTTTCTTCCCTGAAATTGCTTACCAAACATGAGTCAGTGTTTCCACAGTGTTAACAGTTGGAGTGTTAGAATGCGGAGAAGCAAAATAACTCCCTACTGAATTTCTCAATAGTCTCACTCCCAGAGGAATGCATCCACACCAGTTAACCTCTAGGTTGGTACTATTGTTATTGTCTGAGAAGTTTTAATCCTAAGCAGGGTCTTTGAAAATGGTACACGTATGGTGATACAGTGCATGTGCTCTCATGTCCTTAAAGTAGTGTAGTTCTGTTGTTAGTATGTATATAAAAAAGCAAAGCCCAATTCTAAACCCAAATATTTTTTTTTATGAGAAGAACATCAACATATTGCATGATTACGGCAGTCCATAGCTTCCCTGACAAAAATTCACCAAGAAAGTTAAATATTCCAAAACTTTTCTGTGTGTAAATTGCTAAATATGTAAAAAACATGTATACAAAAAAGCAAAGCCCAATTCCAAACCCAAATATTTTTTTTATGAGAAGAACATCAACATAATGCATGATTACGGCAGTTCATAGCTTCCCTGACAAAAATTCACCAAAAAAGTTAAATATTCCAAAAATATTTCTGTGTATATATTGCTAAATGTGTAAATAACATGTATATAAAAAAGCAAAGCTTAATTTTAAATTTCATTATCCTTTCCACAGGAAAAGCATCAAAATACTGCATAAGTACGGCACTTTTGCAGCCGCATGATTACGGCAGTCCATAGCTTCCCTGACAAAAATTCACCAAGAAAGTTAAATATTCCAAAATTTTTCTGTGTGTAAATTGCTAAATATGTAAAAAACATGTATACAAAAAAGCAAAGCCCAATTCCAAACCCAAATATTTTTTTTATGAGAAGAACATCAACATAATGCATGATTACGGCAGTCCATAACTTCCCTGACAAAAATTCACCAAAAAGTTAAATATTCCAAAAATATTTCTGTGTATATATTGCTAAATGTGTAAATAACATGTATATAAAAAAGCAAAGCTTAATTTTAAATTTCATTATCCTTTCCACAGGAAAAGCATCAAAATACTGCATAAGTACGGCACTTTTGCAGCCGCATGATTACGGCAGTCCATAGCTTCCCTGACAAAAATTCACCAAGAAAGTTAAATATTCCAAAATTTTTCTGTGTGTAAATTGCTAAATATGTAAAAAACATGTATACAAAAAAGCAAAGCCCAATTCCAAACCCAAATATTTTTTTTATGAGAAGAACATCAACATAATGCATGATTACGGCAGTCCATAGCTTCCCTGACAAAAATTCACCAAAAAAGTTAAATATTCCAAAAATATTTCTGTGTATATATTGCTAAATGTGTAAATAACATGTATATAAAAAAGCAAAGCTTAATTTTAAATTTCATTATCCTTTCCACAGGAAAAGCATCAAAATACTGCATAAGTACGGCACTTTTGCAGCCGCATGATTACGGCAGTCCATAGCTTCCCTGACAAAAATTCACCAAGAAAGTTAAATATTCAAAAAATTTTCTGTGTGTAAATTGCTAAATATGTAAAAAACATGTATACAAAAAAGCAAAGCCCAATTCCAAACCCAAATATTTTTTTTATGAGAAGAACATCAACATAATGCATGATTACGGCAGTCCATAGCTTCCCTGACAAAAATTCACCAAAAAAGTTAAATATTCCAAAAATATTTCTGTGTATATATTGCTAAATGTGTAAATAACATGTATATAAAAAAGCAAAGCTTAATTTTAAATTTCATTATCCTTTTCACAGGAAAAGCATCAAAATACTGCATAAGTACGGCACTTTTGTAGCCCCCCTGACAAAAATTCACTAAAAGAGGTAAGTATTCAAAAAAATATTTTGGTATATATATTGCTAAATGTGTAACAAACATGTATATAAAAAAGCAAAGCTTAATTCTAAGTTCTAATATTTTTTATAAGAAAAGCTACAAAAGCAAATAGGGAGAAGTGAAGCCATTTAGCCATTTTCAAAATCTGATTGTGAAAGAGTAAAAAAATGAGTAAATAAGAGCAAATATAAAGAAAAAGTATTGCTAAATGTGTAATAAACATGTATATAAAAAAGCAAAGCTTAATTCTAAGTTTTAATATAAAGAAGAAATAAGACACAAAAATGGAGCTAAATTCAAATGAAAAACTATAACAAATTAATAAAAAAAAATAAGACCTAATTCAAATGCCACCATCATCAGACAAAAGAAAAAATGAGATTTTATTCTTTAGTTCATTTATTCTTCTGTCTGATGCTGTTGCTGAAACGTCACACACTATTGAAGACACTATAAAAGATAGATTAAAAGTAATAATTCAATCTACAATTCGAAAAATAATATAACCTGGTGAGTTCCCAGAAAAGGTTAACTTTGGTAGGCGGCGCTGTACGTTGACACCGCCGTACCTTCGAGCCGTTTTACACGAGTTAAAGCGAAGATTTTGGACATAGTGATTTTTACATTTCGATCTTTTATATTAATATATATACTTACTATTTCGAATTATTTTTCTAAAAACGAACATTATTTTTTTTTTTATTATCTGAAACTAACCTAATTCAACTTATCTAAAACTAACCTTATTTAGCGATTAAACTAACATAATTTAACCTATTTGAATCTAACCTCATATACACTTTTACACTACCTTTTCATTTCAAAATTAAATTAAAATAAGTTTATATTAAATAATAACATTTTTAAAAATCGACTTTCTGGTTCACACTTTTGTATCTAATCAATTATGTATTTCTTTATTTCTCTCTATAAAAGTACGCAATTGTAAACAAAAGAATTGATGATGATAAATGCAAAAAATCTACGATTGTAAAATAGATTAAATTAAAAAATAAAAATAACTGTTAACATTAGGAAAATAAAAACAGGCCTATCATACGAAGAAAAAAATAACGAAAATTTTGGTATATAGATCGTTATGTGTAGTTCAGAATCTTCGGAGGAGATAGCTCACGACTTTACAATGGAAAACTCTGTTACGGTATTATCTATATAGATTCTATTCTAGATGTGTGAAAAGAATTAGCAGTCGTTTGTGGCCGTCTCCACTTCAATAATCATCTCTTTTTTTTTTTCAAATCTTTTTAAACAAAACAAAATTTACATACACCATTTAGTTAAATCTTTAGAAAAAAATCAAAATAAAATTTACATTCTATCATTCAAAATGTATCATATATATATATAGAAATATTGGTTGAATAATAAATTCAGATCCAATATATGTCTTTTATTTATTTATACATTACTATATTTACATATTTTGGTTTGGACTATTTAGATATTACTTTGAATATTAATTACTAGAGAATACATTAACTTCTATGTGTTATACATTACTATCTACCAATCTACTTGGTATATCTACGATATCTCTTTACTAGTGCGACTTATAGTGAAATTGTGTATAAGGCTTAGTTTGTTTAACAGGGACGCTATCCAGAAATTCAGTGCCTGGCTTGGTACCATGTGAGTTATCTTCATTTTGATTTTTTATTTTATATTTAGAATGAATATGTAGGGTTAAATAATTCCAATTGCCACACCTAGATGGCGCTGTGTTAAACTTTGTGTGTTATAAAAGTTACATTTTGTAAATGTAAATATTCAATTATTCTTTTTAAAATTATTTTATATTCTATTGTAAACAATATGTTATATTTCTTTATTGTTAGAATATCATTTAACTAAAATTGTATGCCTAAATAAGTCGAGAGACTTTTTGAAATAAAAACAAATTTTAATGGCTAACCGTGTCTGTGGTAATTAATGATCCTACAGTGGTGAGTCAGAACGCTTCTGGTCAGTCCCAACTGTCCCCTCACCAGTGGTAAAGCTGAGGGATTTTGCCAGGGGAAAGGGTGCGCAAACCTTAAGTTTGTCGACATAATTATATATTCCATAGTACCTCAGATAGTGCCACAGACCGGTTAAAGTTGCCACAGTCCAGTTTGAAACTTAATTTTTCATATATATATATTTTTAAATAGCTTTATTAATAATTAAAAATGCAAGTAAAACAGGAATCGGAGACAATTAAGGTCTCGATCAAAATACCGCCGTTCTGGTCAAATAAACCTGAGATTTGGTTTTACCAAGTGGAAGCTCAGTTTGCCATTTCGGGAATCACCCAAGAGTCCACAAAATTCAACTATTTGGTATCCCAACTAGAGCCGCAAATAGTAGATAATTTATGGGATATAATCCAAGATTCCCAGAACAATAACAAATACACAACGGCCAAAAATCGTCTCGTATCAATTTTTAAAGAGAGCGAAGAAGAAATCTTAAGGAAGCTACTAACTGGACTGGAATTAGGCGACCTAAAGCCTACCCAATTACTGAGGAAGATGAGAACCCTCAAAATCAATAAAGACATCTCGAAAAAGGTTCTCCAAACATCATGGATGGACAAATTACCTGATATAATAAAAAATATACTAGTAGTGAGCGAAGAAGGCCTGGACAAGCTTGCAGAGATGGCTGACAAGATTCAGGAAATGAACCCTCGACTACAAGTTTATGAAAGTAAGAACAAAGACCCAACATTTGAGGAAATGACTGCTACACCTGCGTCACTGAAAGAGGAAATAACAACTTTGAAGCTAGAGAATCGTACTAGGCAGAACAGGCGTTCCAATTCGCCTCGTCCAAGACAGCGATCACGATCTCGCTCAGGTAAGTACAACCCGAGTGGCAAATACTGATATTTCCATTACAGGTTTGGAAACAAGTGCCGCCCAGATAAATGCACTTCGCCCTGTCAATGTTAGAAGCCATCGGGAAACTCCAGCGGGTAGGGGAAGCGGCGACAGATCCTACTGCCCAATGGACAAACGCTTGTCGCAAATCCAGATTATTCGTCACGGACGCAAAAACGGGAATGCGATTTTTAATAGACAGCGGGGCAGATGTTTCCCTTATTCAATTCCAAGGCAACGGAACACCTACAGAGGACATCCAATTGTATGCTGCTAATGAAAGCCTCATTCCAACTTATGGATTTCAGATATTGGACGTCGACTTGGGACTACGAAGAAATTTCAAATGGCGCTTCATCACAGCGAGAGTGTCCAAAGGTATTCTGGGAGCTGATTTACTCAAAGGGCACAATTTATTAATTGATTTGAAAAACAGGCAACTTATTGATGGTTGCACTAACCTGAAATTAGAGGCGCAGTAACCTCAATGAGTTGTGGCATCAGCACCCTAGACAAGAATTCAAAATTTTATAATATTCTTTCTTCGTCCCCGAATATAACCATTCCAAACTTCCAGAGGCCCAAAGTCCAGCACAATGTTAGGCATTTTATAGCAACAAAAGGTCCTCCAGTTTTTGCAAGAGCAAGACCATTGAACAGCATGCTCTTGAAGATCGCTAAAAAGGAATTCCAATACATGCTGGACAATCACATAATTCGACCATCTAGATCGCCGTGGGCAAGCCCCCTTCACATGGTAAGGAAAAAAAGAAGGCTCATGGAGACCCTGCGATGATTATAGAAAACTCAACAGTGTGACCATTCCAGATAGGTATCCGATCCCCAAACTCGAAGACTTCACCCACATATTGAAGAAGACCCGTTCCTACTCAAAAATAGACCTCTTCAAGGCTTATTAGCAAATCCCAATCAATGAGGAAGATCGAGAGAAAACAGCTGTTTTCTTTATAAGCGCCCTATCCCCTGGACGGAAGAAGCTGAACAGAAATTTATAAAGTGCAAAACAGAATTATCAAAAGCCGCACTATTGACATTCCCTGACCCCGAATGTCCTTTGGCTTTATTTACCGACGCTTCCGACAGAGCAATGGGTGCAGTCCTACACCATTTCATAGATGGAGCTTGGAAGCCCATAGCGTTCGTTTCAAAGAAATTGAGCGAAAGCCAGACCAAATATAGCACCTTTGATCGCGAATTGCTAGCTATTTTTTCGGCAATCAAACATTTTAGTTTTTCTTGGAGGGTCGAGATTTTACCATTTTTACTGATCAGAAACCACTGATCTACGCCTTCCAACAAAACCTCGAAAAAGCTTCTCCCCGTCAAGTTATACAGTTGCAATACATCTCCCCATTCACGACTTCGATTCGGCACGTCAGCGGCAAGGACAACATGGTGGCCGATACGTTGTCAAGAATATCTGAAATAATCTCAATTGATTACGACATCATTGCTGAGAAACAACAAGACGATACTGAATTATCGAATCTTCGGTCACAAAACAAGTCGCTGATTTTTAAAGAGCATCGCTTGCCTTCAGGAAAAACCCTTTGGTGCGATATCTCCACTTCCCGAATAAGGTCATATATTCCAGAAGAATTCAGGATGAACGTCTTCACATCAATTCATGGACTGTCTCATCCAGGAATTAAGACTACAGTCAGAGAAGTGACCTCGCGTTATATATGGCTTAATATCAACAAAGACATTAGGAATTGGACTAAGGGATGCATAAACTGCCAGAAGAGTAAAATAACTCGTCATACCAAAACTGAGTATGGTGAATTCGGGAAACCTGATGAGCGGTTTGTAACCGCCCAAATCGACTTGATTGGACCTCTACCACCATCGGAAGGAAAAACCTATTGCCTGACTTTAATCGACCGTTTCACCAATTGGGTGGAAGTTCTGCCATTGGAAGACATAAAAGCAGATACCATAATCAAATCCTTCTACAAGGAATGGATCGGCAGATATGGAGCCCCATGCCATCTAATAACTGATAGAGGCATGCAATTCATGTCTCAGAAACTTAAGGAATTTGCCAAAATGTGCGGAATCCAGTTGAAGCATACGACTTCATACCACCCCTAGAGCAATGGCAAAATTGAAAGGTTCCATCGAACTTTGAAAACCGCAATAAGTTCTCACAACTACATCAGATGGACCGAGAGGCCGCCTTCAGTACTCTTAGGATTAAGATCCTCAATCTATGGTTCTTCTGATTTTTCCATAGCACAAATGGTATTTGGCAAGACCAAAAGACTTCGAGGAGAATTTTTTCAGGACTCTCAACAAACGAGAGATAGAGATTTTCTAATCAAAAACTTACAAAAAGACATGTCTTCCCTCCAACCCATGAAATCAAGGATCAACCGGAATCCTAATGTTTTCATTCATAAGGACCTGTAAAGTTGCTCCCACGTATTTATTAGAAAGGACAGAGTTAAAAAACCTCTCGAACCGGCTTATGAAGGCCCATTTAAAGTTTTGAAGAGGACTGTAAAATATTTTACAGTAATGGTTAAAGGAAAAGAAGACAATGTTCACCTCGACCGTTTGGAACCTGCTTATCTTCTGAAGGAGTCATACCCTGAAGATGATGACCGGGGCCAGCAACCAGGGATCCAGCAGGACCTGCAACCATCCAAGTCCCGTACCCAGAAAGTCCATTTTGAGGAACCCCAAAGGACTTGTAGTGGTAGAGTGATTCATCCTCCCCAAAGATTTTTAACATAACGTGACTTCGGTCACTGGAGGGGGAGTGAATGTAGGGTTAAATAATTCCAATTGCCACACCTAGATGGCGCTGTGTTAAACTTTGTGTGTCATAAAAGTTACATTTTGTAAATGTAAATATTTAATTATTCTTTTTAAAATTATTTTATATTTTATTGTAAACAATAAGTTATATTTCTTTATTTTTAGAATATCATTTAACTTAAATTGTATGCCTAAATAAGTCGAGAGACTCTTTGAAATAAAAACAACTTTTAATGGCTAACCGTGTCTGTGGTAATTAATTATCCTACAAATATATACATTATAAATATGTGTGATGTATTCGTAAGAAAATATATCTACTCATTTATTCAACCAGAATTAATTTCATGAATGAATAATTTTCCTTTTTATATTGTTTATAATGCCAATATATTAGAATTATCATTATAAATAAACTTGTTTGATTAAAAAGGCATATATTGGATCAAAATATCATTTATTTTACCAATATTCCAGTTGGCTGAACGCCAACCTTTATCAAGGTATTATAACATATTAATGTGTGTCAACAACAAACTCATCGCCACATAACGTCAATAGAATTAAGTTTTAAAAATACTTTTTCGTATATTTAATTTCTCCCCATTAAATATAAGTAAAAGTATTTTTAAAACTTAATTCTATTGACGTTATGTGGCGATGAGTTTGTTGTTGACACATATTAATATATTAAGAAAAAAGGCATCTCCTTATCGTGCAATTTTTTCACATATTAATATGTTATAATATCTTGATAAAAGTTGACGTTCAGCCAATTGAAATATATTTGATACAATATATGCCTTTTTAATTGAAGATTTATTTATGGATTGCTCTATTTTCAAAATAATATATACATGTATATCTGAAATATCTGAATATATGAATAAATATTACAAAAGTGAAATTGTACTGGGATCTGTAGTATAAATTAAGAAAAGAGAATATCCTGAAATTTTAGTTGCACACCTGGAGGACAAATTGAAATTGTTATTTCAACAACAAATGTGGCGCTGAGTGTTGACAATGTTATAATACCTTGAAAAAGGTTGGCGTTCAGACAACTGAAATATTAGTAAATATATTATTTTGATCCAATATATACCTTTTCAATTAAAGTTATATTTATGAATTTCTCTATTTAAAAGCAAATATTTAAATATACAGTATTTTTTTCAGGAAAGATTGCAACATAAAGTTGCGGGAGAATGATATTCATGTACCAGAAGTTCTCCTTTTAATTGTGTATTAGGGACAGTGCGCATCACCCTAGTAAAAAAACATAAAAATACACTCATGAACAGAACATAAGGAGGTTTTACCCTTTAGCATGTATATCGGGATTCAGACAATAACTCTGAAATATATTTAATACACATTGACATATATTTTGATATCCAAGTGCGAAAAAAATTGCCTCTGTTTACTTAAAAAAAACCAGACGACCGGTGATATAAGACTTTCCACTTCTTTTAGTTTTGTCTATGAGTGTATATATATAATATTGCATAATTATATTTTTCTAATATCTACATTTTTATAATGGAACTATATCTTCACAGATGTTGTTGCTAGGGGTGTTGTGTGATGAAATTGTGGTGAATGAATATACATTAATTGGAATTTTTTCTGCCAACTTTCAAATGACATTGAAAATAATTTTATTAGGAAGAGCTATTTATTGGAGGGGGATATCGACTACATTGAATAGAATATAATAGATAAATATTATAGAAAGGTTAAAAAAAGGTTATCGAAATATTTATAATATATATTTATATCTATTAAAAGATATCAGAAAAACAAAAAAAAAAGTCTCATAACGAAACACTACAAAGGAATAACAATACATCCAGATGTGGCACAAGAACCTACAGGACATGCAACAACTATCCTGGTATGAAACTAACACCTACCTACATATTCTTATGCCCAGCGCAATGGCCGCTTGTAGAAAATCGACATGGACCCAGAGCAGCAGATTTACATACTCAAGATGAGGACATTGCGACTGCTATGATAGAGACGCACGGTGACATCTGAGGCTCTTCATTGGCCACAAAAACAACAACAAAAGATATCAGCTTAGGAGGCGCTTCCACCGACAAAGTGAGCGTTCTCCCATATAGTGACTCCTCTCACCTCTATTTCTGAAATATCTTTAGAGATGTTCACACAGTGGCCGACATTAGAATGGCTATAGCGTCATCATCCAGGCCTCGTCTCTGAGATTCTGCTCTTCAGGTCAGGGGGGCCGTTCAATGATGGGAAATGTTTGACGGATGAGAGGAATTCCAAAAAACGTTGACCTTAGTAGTGTTGTGTGATACAGTTGTGGTGTACACGAATTAAGTGGCCTTTATTATGTACTTTTTAAACCAACGTTAGCACTAATTGAGTTGTGCGGTGTAGTTTTGATGTGGAAACCCATTCCTATTCTGTAATCTTTCACTAAAAATTGACGCCAGTGGTGTTGTGTGATCCAGTGATCAAGGAAGATTTTCTCAACCTGAGCATTCATTGCAATCATGGCCGTCTGGGCAACCAGATGGAGTCACTAGCTGCCTTGCTGGGACTGGCGCAGCTCAATCAGCGCTTGCCGCTGGCCCAGGACTGCAACCTGCGCCACCTCGAACCTTATTTCACCATCGACGTGCCCAGGATTCCTGACCTGAAGCCACCACCACTCTTCAAATACCACCATCAGATCGGCACCTTTCTCACCGACAGTGACAAAAACATTTCTGAAAAGAAATTCTACATTTCCGGAAACCCTTTTCCACTATCCTTCTCTTTCTACCACCATATTCGGTCAACCATCCGATCTCAGTTTACATTTAAGAAACATATCGTCGAGTACGCTAAAAACTTTATTGAGGCCATTAGAAAAGAGGTTGAAGTGGCGTCAACCATTATAGGGATTCATGTAAGAGGTACCGACTATGGCAATTATCTCAAGAGCAAATCCAGAAAAGCTCGAATTGTAGACATGAAGTACTTTGACAAAGCCATGAACCATTTCCGAACCCGGTACGCCTCAACTTCCAGACTCTACTTCGTACTGGTCTGCGATGATATGGATTTTTGTCGTGAAATGTTTAAAGATAGAAAGGTGGGGTATGCCCCTTCGGCACCGCATGGGTCATATCACATGGCACTCTTGACAATGTGTGATCATATCATCCTGTCCTATGGTAGTTTTGGCTACTGGGCCGCCTACCTTAGCTACGGAGAAACTGTCTACTTTAAGGATTATCTACCGCCTGATAGTGTGGTGACCCACAACCAGCTACTGGACTATTACAAATATCTACCTGAGTGGATCGGTATCTCCACTACTCCCATGGGCTACTGGGACGACTGATCTTGGCTTACCTCTCCCCAAACTGGTACTTTTTATCATCAACTATTTTGAAAAAAAGGATGTAGATATAACACACACAAAAAGCCTTTATGAAGACATATAGTCTACGTAATATCGGAATGCGCGCAGAGTATATATATATTTAAATCTTTAAATAAAAAGGCATATATTGGATCAAAATATCATTCATTTAACCAATATTTCAGTTGGCTGAACGCCAATCTTTTTCAAGGTATTATACCATGTTAAAATGGTATAATACCTTGATAAAGTTTGGCGTTCAGCCAACTGAAATATTGGTTAAATAAATTATATTTTGATCTAATATATGCATTTTATTTAATGATTTATTTATGGATTGCTCTATTCTAAAAAAAAATATTTAAATATAAAATAATGAATAGTAAGAAGTAGTAATGAGCAGAAAGAAGTTTTTATTATTATTTTTTGAGGTGAATATTCTGAATGTATCAAAAATATTTAGAATGTTTAACAGTAAGATTTAACAACAGAACCAAGTTTAGAAATAGGCTTTTACACGTCTCACACTTGTCCAAAACAAAAACAACTAAACAAAACAAAAGACAACTGGGCTAACGCGCGCGAACCAGAAGCAAAACTTTCAAAATAATATACAAGGTATGTCCCATAAGTTCCCGGACTGGGTCCATAAAAAAAAAAAAGGTAAGATTTTTTTAAAATTTTTTTATTAAAACTTTTCAAAGTAATCCCCCCTTGCTTCAATGCACCAGCGCCATCGTTTCTCCCAATTGTCGAAACAGTTTTTATAAGCCTCTTTTGGAATGCTCTTCAATGCTAACGGCGATTTTTCTATTATGTCATCCCTGGTATCAAAATGTCTTCCTTTTAGAACTGCTTTAAGTTTGGGGAACAGGAAAAAGTCATTTGGTGCGATGTCTGGGAAATAGGGTGGTTGAAGTAGGATTTGTGTCCCGTTTTTCGCCAAAAAGCTAGTCATCAAGTGCGCTGTGTGAGGGCGAGCATTGTCATGGTGTAGGATCCAGCCACCATTAGTCCATTTTTCTGGCCTTTTTTTTCGAATCGCTTCCCTTAGACGGCGAAGAATGCCCAAATACATATCCTTGATAACTGTTTGGCCTGCAGGAAGATACTCGTGATGAAAAATGCCCTTTTTATCCAAAAAAGCGACCAGCAACACCTTGTTTCTGGATTTCAATAATCTGGATTTTTTGGGTCTAAGCTCACCCTGACATCTCCACTCGGCAGATTGATGCTTGGTTTCAGGATCATAGCCATAGACCCATGTCTCGTAGCCTGTGATTATCTTGTCTTTCCATTCCGGATCCGTTCTTGTCATTTCCAACATGTCCTCACAGGTTGCAAGCCGACACAGTTTTTGCTCATTAGTGAGGAATCTTGGGATGAATTTTGCAGGAGTCTTTTTGATTTGGTTACGATCCTTCCAATCGTTGTTTTAGAGATGCCTGTGTCTTGCTCTAGCTCCAGCAAAGTGGTTCGAGGATTTTCTTTTATCAAATCGGTGATTTTTTTGCACATTTTCATCAGTCCTTTGAAATTTTTGGGCGTCCTTGACGAAGATCATCTTCAATGGAAATTCTGCCAGCTTTAAATCTAGAATGCCATTCAAAAACAATTGTTCTCTTTGGGGAATGTTTTATTAAGCATTTAAAAAGTTTCGGTTGCTGATATTTGAAGTTTCACACAAAATTCTATGCAAATCCTCTGCTTCAATTTTCGTTCCATCGTAAAATCGCCGCAGCGCTATGTGTAACCTTTAAATAAATTAGAATAACTTTTGGGCGCGTGCACGTACCGCCTCGATATTGGTACCACCGTGTAGCCAGATATTTTTTCTATAATAAACAGTCAAATTCATTTACATTTTTCATTTATTTATTTTTTTATGGACCCAGTCCGGGAACTTATGGGACATACCTTGTATAAATACAGTCGAACTTGGATAATTCGAACCCCAAGGGACCATAAAAAAATTCGAATTATCCAAAAATTCGAATTAAAAACGGAGATTCTATTTATAGGAAATTCTAGGGACCAAGATAAATATTCGAATTAAAGAGGTTTTCGAATTAAAGAAGTTCGAATTATCCAAGTTCTACTGTATATCTAATTTTATATGTTGTTCTGTAAATATATTATTATTTTTAGATATTTGTTATTTTTATATATTGTGTTTGGTAAAAATAAATATACCATTTGTTAAATGAAAGAAACCATATTGTATAAACTAAATTATAGATATTTAAAAGTATATTTTGATAGAAAGATAATTGATAAGAAGAAATTTGAGACCTTGCAATTTTGACATCACTTTGTCAGCAACCAATCGCATGGTCTTTAAGAAGGAAAAGCTGATTATAAAATGTTTCTGTATCCATGTGGTTTGACATCCAAAAAATTATAGTTTTTACTAACTATGGTTTTTAACATTTTAAGGAATAAAATAAAGGTTAATGATAACAGTAGGTTTGTTGTAATGAATTTTCAAATTACAGCAAACACAATAGAAAATGAATTTAAGCACATTTTATTGAAATGTAGAAACATCTCTGATATCTTTCTTTTTTTATCAATTGAAGTTGTTTTTATTTATTTTTTTTGTTTTATAAATACAAAATATATATGAATTTGTATTTGAAAGAAATAAAGAGTTATTGCCCTGAAATAAAATCTTTCAACTTTTGCGTCAATTTCTTCAATATAATCTTCACATCACTTAACAACAATATTATTTATATTCAAGAGTTCATCTTGAATTTATCCTAAAATAAATACTTAAAAAAATATTCTCCATGGAGCTCTTTAGGAATATAAGTGTGATTTGACCTTTCTTCTACATAGGATGTCTTCACTCAGCTTATTTCAAGATGGCTTTACTCGAACAAAATTCGTCAACTCGGAAAATATTCCGGAACAAATTTACCTCGATGACTCGAAAATGCCATAAAACTGAAAATCTGAAATTCAATTGATTGTCATAGTATAGTTTGTTTTTCACACTTCACAAAAGACTGACAATAAAATATCCATAGTTATTCAAATTAAAGATACTTCGGCCAGAAAATCTTTTTTATTGTCTCGACGTTTCGACAAAAATATTTACGAAAATCTTTTAAAATATTTTTGTCGAAACATCGAGATAATAAATAGATTTACTGCCCGAAATATCTTTAATTTGAAGAAATATGAATATCGGCCAGGCAGCCTCTATCTTTACGATAAAATTTTCATGTTAAACATGATATTATGGTATCTGATTGCACAGATTTTTACTGAATTTTATAAAAATCAGAAGTTAACGTAAATCTCTATAATACATGCCCAAATCCTTTTATTTATATTGTTACACTGTGAGTTGGGTTTATTTAGGTTATGCAAAGCTTATGCTCGTAGTTTTTCAAAATATCATAACTAAGATTCTATTTATTGTCGCATATATTATCAGAATCGATCAATACAGTATAAGAGCCCTAAAAAGCGGTCAGGTGGATTAAATGGACGAAACCGCTAGGAAGGTGCACCACTGATGACGAAAGCTCTTCTACTATTTTTAATTGCAGTAAGGCAGTAGAAAGTTTATTTTATGTGAAAAACAGACATTTCTGATTACACTATATTTATAAAATACAATATAAGTTGTTGAGCAAAGAGTGTATATTTATATAGTGTACTAGACGAATGACCCGGGCAACGCCCGGGTTTACCAGATTAAATGTTTTATTCAAACACTATTCGTTACAATTATAAATTGGCGCCGTGGATGTTACTCTTGTGAAACGTCCCGCTCCAAAACTTTACATGTACATTAGGTCAGCTGATATTACCTCCCATCTTCACCGCTAGAGGCGCTGCTCGCGAGCAAAAGGGCAAACTCGACGAATATTCGGGATAGAGACCTGAAAATTTCACTATAAGTTTTTCCAGATTCTACTCTATATACTGTTAAAATTTCAGTCAGATTAGTTACGATATAAATCTTCAAATCGAGCGAGCGTCTATAAATATTTCGATTTAGATCAATTATTCTAATTATTAAGCGAACTATTATAAATAAAATTTTGAGAAGATTTCGATTTTAAACGTATTTATAACCTTGATAGAGGGCGCTGTTCGTGAGCTAAACAGAATAATTTGAATATATAGTTTTAATATTTAATTTATATATAATTTAAAATAGCCTATCGTTTTCCTCGTATTTTTTTTACCTATGTATGGAAATTTTGGTACTGTAAAAAAACTTTGCTTCAATAATATTAAAAAAAAAAAAAACACCCAGGCTAAGTTTCGAACCAAGGTTGTGGAAATATGAAGACGCACACCTAACCATTAAGCTACGCTTGGCATCATAAATATTCGCATGTAAAGCTATTTCAGGCCTTACATATTTCTAACGACCTTTTTGAAATAGGTTTTTGAAACATGGAAATTATAATACTTCAAATAAATAGAAATAGAGTAAACACAAATAAAACATACCAAATATTTCGAATTAGAGCAGTTATTTTAAACGGCGAATTAGATCAGTTATATCTAAAAATGAAAATATATAAATAAATAAAACATACCAAATATTTCAAGAATAGTTATTTTAAACGGCGAATTAGATCAGTTATATCTAAAAATGAAAATATATAAATAAATAAAACCTACCAAATATTTCAAATTAGAGCAGTTATTATATAAATATTTATATTATATGTGTTATTAAGCGAACTATTATTAATAAAATATTGAGAAGATTTAGATTTTAAACGTATTTATAACCTTTTAGTACTTGATAGAGGGCGCTGTTCGTGAGCTAAGTAGAATAATTTGAATATATAGTTTTAATAATTGATTTATATATTTTTTAAAATAGCCTATCGTCTTCCCCGTTAATTTTTACCTATCGCTGATTGGTTCTCTACTATCACGTGATCTCAATCAACCGACTTGAGTTTAGCATTATTATAGCTTAGTGGTTAGCCCGAGCTTGCGGGAACACAAAAGTTCTTTCTCAAATATAATGTCGTGGGTTCCAATACTTGGAATCCAATCCTTGCATTCTTTTTATTCTGTAATAGTTAATTTTAGATAATTGACCAGTAAATATAATTTATTTACATCATGTTCAGTTACATAGGCACAAATTATGCATAATATACACATATTTATTATCACAATGGAAGAATCAACATATAAATGCTATGTACAATGATTATTTACCAGGTGCACAGAGTATGATGAAATACAACCATCAAGTCTCCAGCGACACCGCGCATTTCTTGGTCGACGAAATAAACGTAAATCGCAAAATTCTCCGTAGAGGCCATGGCGTCGTCCTCGAACAGGAAGATCCAGGACTGCAGATCTGCCCGATTTTAGAGTTGTTAAAATACACTCATAGACAAAACTTGAGGAAGTAGAAAATATTTGATATCGTGTGTGGCTGTTTTTTTAAGGAGACAGAACCATTTTTGTTCACACTTGGTTATCTAGTGTATCTTCAATAAAGATCACTGTGTATCAAAATTATTTCAGAGTTATTGTTTGAATCACGATATACATGCTGAGAGTTACAACTTCCTTCAATTTTGTCCATGAGTGTAATTCGACTTCAATGCATTTTGAAAAATTTTATTCTTTCTTTAAATATGTCTTACCACTTGTGACTAATGCTCTAGTTGAATAATAACTGACAATTCGAGGGAAACAACGTCACATCATTTGAGTAGATTGATGGATTTCAGGACACCTTCCGTAGAGGATGTCACGAACTTCTCCTCTCTCCATACTGATGAGCGTCATATCCCGGAACTGTGGTTTACTTTTCCTGGATTTGTCAAAGCTATTGCTCTAGCCATTTACTGATCAAAATACAAGCAATTTGTGTAGAGTTATTCAAGGAGATTACTTGTTTATTTGTCTGTTTATAATGGGGGACATTTTTTTTTGGTTATACAAAATGTTATTTTAATGGGTTCCGAATATAATACCGACAGACCAAAATTCCGGCAACCGTTATTGCGACATCTAAAAATCCTGACATGGTCAGAACTCAACAAATAAAACTCAATACAATCTTCAGAATTTAAGTAAAACTATTTTCAAAAACTTGCGTGGAATATTAATACAATTTTTTTCACATCAACGAATTAAATTTATTTTATCCAACATTTAGGTAACTGTCGACGTTTTCAAGAAAAATCAATTTAAGCACGGCTTTGTTTGTTTGTGGCGTTGTTATAGCAGGTAGACCGTGTTTCGCATATTAAGCTAAAGTAAAATCTAAATGACGTTTTGATATTTCTTGTCTAGTGAAAGATCAACAAGGAAAAAAGCACATCGATCGATCCTACACTTAACCGATAAAATCATCTTTCTCGCACATTCGGCCGATTTCTATTCATCTCCTCCCTTAGGAGATGATGTGAAATCGAAACCACTCCTATACTGATGAGGTCATAGTCCGAAATAATTGTTTACAGTTAGCTTATCACTATCCCATGTACACGTCGTACGGGCTACGACAATCACGGTTGTTAGATAGCGACTGCTTTTACCGCAAGTGCGTCAAATATCTATGCATGTTGAAAGCAGTTCGACTTTTATGTTTACAAGTATGCCAGAGCCCCGTTTGATTACTTGCACTTTACTGGTGGGGTTGGACTTTTGCGAGAATATGGGTACCTTTGAAGCAATTTCAGAAAATAATGCCCAATGCGGGATTCAATCTTAGGTCGTGGCTGTCGAAATTCGACGGTTTGCCACTTCTTCACCAGCCTCCTGTACAGATCGTATTGTGTTCGGATATTCTAAAATCGGTGTTGAGGATAGGCGTGTACTTTAGAGATATATATTGATAATAATATTTTTTTAATCATATAAGATAAATTATGCACTCAATAGAAGGGATAAAAGGAACATCTTGTCGCAAGAATATACACAATATAAAGATCCTACAAGATACGAAGATGGCAAAGAGCAGAGTCTTCTTCTTCTTTCTTATCTCCACCCAATAATATTAGGGTATCAAGTTGTGACCCTTGATGGTGTCTGTTTGACAACCATCATGACTGGGTGAAGTAGAATGCGTCTGCCTTTGTCAATAAGACTGGGAGCACTACTCAGTGGCAGGCCGACTTAGCTCCAGAAGAAATGGCCGCCTCTGACATGAGGAACAGACACCATGTGCAGCTGCTCCTAACATGGAGTACAAACGATGCTCATCCTGTATCCCTGGATTAGGAGCCCTTACAGGGTACTATCAGCCGGGCCAGCTGAGCCCAGGTTTTTAGCGAGCTTGTTACTGCTCCCCCTCCTCCTTTTTATTCCGGGCTTGGGACTGGCAAAGGCGAAGTTTAGAGCAGAGTAAAAGTGGAATGACAAAGAGTAGAGTAAAAGTGGAATGATGAATAGAGAGTAAAAGTGGAATGATGAATAGAGAGTGAAAGTGGAATGATGGATCGATGTATATTCAGGTGACGACAGTTTTATCGCCACAATGATGTCATGGCGGCGGAACGTGTTCACCGCTTTGTTGTTGGTGGTGGTGTCAGTGGCGATCTACGGCACGTACTATCTGGACGGCAGCTGGCGGCGGTATGTCGGCCCGGCGGGTAGGTACGGGGTGGAGATATCCTCAGCTACATAGGAAGAACCATAACCTTCTAAATTAATTATTCGCCACAATATCACCTATGCGCAAATCTAGATAGGGATGCTATTATTAGTGTCATTTAGTAAACACTCTCCGCTCTACTAGGACGGAGTTGGAATAATAAAAATATGGCGAAAATTTGATCATACAATTATTGAGGGTTTTTTTATGATTATAAGCATATTTATTAAATAATGCAACAGATTTCTGTAGAAGAGTTTCTTTTCATTTTTATTGCAATCTCAAGATCTCGGGCATTTAGCGCTTCTACAGGAGTATGAAAATTACCAAATAAGGTATCGCGGTCTCACACAATTCTGGCCTTAACTACCCGTTTCATGATTTTTCAGAATGCCTGAAGGACCAAATTTTTGGTCTTTGAGGTACAGTTTGCACCACGCTGATAAGGGCCAACAGCCCGAAAGGAGTACGTGGTTAGCTTTTCTTGATTAATCAAGAATGGGTATTTGGCCAATTCTGGAATAATTAAAAATCAACGAGAATAGTTGATATTTATTCCGATAGATGGCGCAAGCCATCAGCAAATTTCACTTGCACGATAAGGAGATGCCTTTTTCATAATAATATTATTGTTTATATTTGTTCTCCTGTAGAAGGGAGGTAATGCCCGAAAGATTCAGTTTGCAATGAAAATAAACTATTCTATAGAAACTTGCTGCATTATTTAATTCATTCACAGGAATAGATTCACATCTATTGTATAAGCATTCTATGGGGATTAGTAGACGAGGGAGTGGTCTAAACCGTTGGTTTTCAATCGCTACGACCCGGGATCGAATTCCGCATTGGGCCCTTTTTTTCCAATTAAAAATTCTCCAATGGCCCTCGATTCTTGAAATTGTCCAACTCTACCACTGAGTGCAAGTAACCAACGGCGCTCTGGTATGTTTCTAAATGCAAAAGTCTAACTGCTCTTTTCACATGTGTAGACATGTGGTGCACTTATAGTAAAAGCAGTCGCCAACTTCTACCCGCCATAATAATCATCGCGTGTTTCACACACACATGTACAAGGGATAATAATAAAATCTATTATATACTCTACGGTGCATCATCCATTAGATGAACAGAAACCTTTCAGTAATGTATTCTACGTCTTTTCCATCTGCACCTGCGACTACAGCCAGCTTCCAACTGTGGTATCATACACGCAACCAATACATTGCATTATTTAATACAAATTTAAATATTCATTTATCCGAAAAATATATTTTAAATATTTATTCATAATCACTGAAACTGGGGTTACTTCTTGCTAAGTGAAAAAATGGTTTGGATATTTAACTCTATTCGTATCATAGGTACATCTTGCTTGGTATGAACACGTGGTTGATATATCCAGTTGTTTTCACACTTTGACAATATATCGTCACAGCTTATGCATTGACTCATTTGAATATTTTCATTATCAATTCATTTTAAAGGTTTAAACAAATTAGTTTTTATTTTGTGATATTATCGAGTATGATCATTTTTGGAAGATATAAATTGTTTGTATCGCTCTGTGTTCACTCTATCTTCCTTGTTATTGAAGTAATAAATCTTCACCCTTTAATGTGGGAACTCTTTCTGTACTCTTCTACGGCAACATGGACACCAGTGAACATCTTTAAAAAATAATGAGGCAGAGAATTTCCGAGATATGAGTGGCCATCCTTAGGTCTGACCTATGTAAGGGCTGAATTTGGGGAATCCCAGTTTGGATCCCAATCAGAAAGCATAGAAAATGTGAAAATTTCTTGAGAAGATTTTTCGGCCCGTACATCATCTTTAAGGAATTATCCGATGTGAATTACTCTATTGTGCCGAAAGACAACTCTGGTAACCGGACGAATCCAACAACAGTTCATGTCATCAAACTCAACTTCAAGAGAATAGAAGACTCATGAGAACACGACTATTTCAGAGAATGAAGAAATATCACAGCCTGCATTCTCTCGTGTAAATATTTACATTATCAATTCATTTTGAAGGATTATATATAAACAAATTGGTTTTTATTTTGTGATATTATCGGGTATGATATTTTTATAAGGTATAAATTGTTTATTATGATGCATTAGCGCGCCATCTGTTATCAAAATTCGAAACTATTATAAAGAATCGTACGCGTCTATATTAGTTTATAAATTGTTTTGCTCTCTTCACTTCTATCTTCCTTGTTACTTTAGTAATAAAGCTTTATCCTCAAATGGGAACTCGTTCTTGACTGTTCTATGACAACATGGACACCAGTGAACATCTACATCCCAATAAATTGCTTCTTATAAATGCTTTGTTGCGAAATGTTGATGAATTCTCACAGGTGTTACGTCTTTCTTAATATGAGGACGTGGTTGAAATATTGAAATATATAACGGACATTTATTATCTATAAACATCTCTCTCGTAAGATGTTATGTAATCGAAGCCGCCCATTTACTGATGAGATCTAAAGCCCGAAACCATGGTATACAGGTTGGCCTGGTGTCTTAATTTGCCAGAAACTGGTGTTTTGGCTCATTCTTTATCATCACTAGTGAAGTGTTTTACTCGGGTGATGCAAAGTGCTATGGTTCTAATGCATAATTAAAGGGAGAGGTGTGCCTCTTTTGGTACATGAATTTCATCCTCCCTCAACTTCATGTTATGGATAGAAACTCTAAAATTAATATTTACTTGGTTTCTCAAAAATCCTTTGGGACCAAAACATTTTTGGCCGCAGTGGTAAAGCCTGCTCAACACTGACGAGGGCTAACAGCCCGAAACTCATTGGTGGATGGCTTTTATTGATTTATCAAGAAAATGAGTTGACAAAATATAAGGGAAAAAGCTAAATCAACGTTTAATTGATTTCTTTTCCACTAGATGGCTCTCTGCCATCTAAAAATCTCATGTGCTCGTGGTCAGGATATGTCTTTTTTTATTTTAATATATATCTGTATAGAATAATATTTTCATATATAATTGACATTTCTTCTGTGAATAAGGCTTAAGATCATTCAATGTTCAGGAAAAAATATTCATTAGTATGTTATTAGTATTTTTCTGGTTGCTCTTGTATTGCTGAGGTAATGTAGAGAATGTATATTCACTATTTTGTTTATTTTTAATTATTTTTGACAATGAATGCTTTTGACAATGTCTTTGTTGTCTTAGCTCTCTGATCAAAAGTTTTATTAGAAGAGATAAATTTAAAATAATTTATAAAACATTCATATAAAACTCATGGACAAAACTTGAGAAAGTGGAAAGTCTTTGATGGTTGTCCGTTTTTTAAGAGGAGACAAGAGACAATTTTGTTCGAACTTGGTTATCTCGTGTGTCTTCAATACATTCATTGTGTATAAAATATCAGAGTTATTGCCTGAATCCCGATATACATGATAAAAAGGTACAACTTACTTAAGTTTTGTCCATCAGTGTTCCCCGTTATATGTATTCAAAATAAAAGAGGCATATCCTGTCCACATGAGCATTTCTAGATGGCATCTAGTGGAACAAAAATAAACTAAACGTTTATTTAACTTGTTCCGTGATATTTGGCCAACCCAATTTCTTGAAAAATCAAGAAAAGCTAACCAAGTACGCGTTTCGAGCTATTGACCCTCATTAGCGTGGTGCAGACTGTACCTCTACGACCAATATTATATTATATTGATAAGAAGTCTTATAGAGAATTAATTATTGTTGTCTCCAATTTTTAATAATTCGAAAATAAATTATTCATTAGCAATAAACAATCTGAAGCAGTGTCTGGCCAAGCCTTCTTCTTTCAATTTTATTTTTGTTTTGTTTACTAGACAATTCGAAATATTTTATTGTTACACTTAGTTAATTAAGAAAAAGGCATCTCCTTATCGTGCAACAGAAAGTTGCTGGGGGCTTGCGTCATCTATCGGAATAAATATCAACTATGGCATCTCCTTATCGTGCAACAGAAAGTTTTTCTTAATTTATGCACCTTATCCCGGTACAATTTCACATTTGTACTATTTTTTCACTTAGTTAATTGTTACAAAATTTGTTTACTAGAGACATGAAACCTTCAAGTATGTCCTTTTTCTATTTTGCCTCACTTAAAATATGATTGTATTTAGATCATTGTTAGTTGTTTTCAAATTGGGATTAAGAAGATTTTTAATCGTATTAATCTGTATATTATGAATAGCATTTCAGAATTTTTTTCTGTAAAAAAATAACAATTTTTAACGCTTTTCCAAATGCTGTATTTTTATTTCTCTTAACGAAGACAAACGTTTGTGTTGAAACGTTGCGAAAATATGTTGGATCGTTTTTGAAAACAACTCTCAGATTTATATAATTATTTTTTTTTAAACTTTAAACAGTTTTAGATATATAGAGAGAGAAACGAGTTAATTCCCTCGTATTTAAGGTAACAAAACAATCATCTAATTTTCATACATCGTTCTAACCAGATTCAACTTGTGCAAAACAGACAACAAAGAAAAATAAACAAATTTAATGGTAGAGGGTAAGTTTCTATTTTTACAAGCTTTCACACTCAAAGAATAATCATTTTCTTGCTTCAAAATAAAACTCTAACTGGCCGAAGTGTCTATTTTTTTACAGAAATATGAATGCCGGCCAGGCAACGTCTATCTTCAACATTACAGAACTTGTTACCTGACATGAAGTGATAGTAGGGCTTACTTAATTCGAAGTATTTACAATCATTTTGTTTTATGAACATTTTATCATTAAAAATATATTTAAAAAAATACAAGGTTGTGCCAGAAGTTCGTAAATACTTGCAAAAAAATTGAAATACCAATATTATTCGCCGTTGTGTATAATGTCTTTGTATTATGTATAACGTAATTGTTTTAGGTGTATTATTATGTATTCGCTGTAATAATAATAATATTCGCCAAGTAATAAGAAAAACAACGTTTTAAGAAAAACAGGAACTTTTGGGACAACCTTATATATTAAACACGGAATTGCGTATGTTTTTTATTGTCGTTATGATCGTATTAATTTATTTATTAGGTGGTAAGTCACGGGGAGGGAAGTCAGTGTGAAAGTGATGTTATATTAACCAAATTGGGTTAGTAAAGTTGGCTTCTTGGGATGATTGTCAACTTATTTCTTGTCCAAGCTTTCCTTAGCATTTAGGATTGTTTTACGCTGTGAGGATTTTTCTGTCGTAGAGACAGTCATTTCTCGACATGTTTACGTTCTTAAACACACCTAAAGTTTAAACGCGTTAGCAGCGATTCAAAATAAAAACAACGATACAAAAATATAATATGTACAATCAAATACAAAACGAAATAACCTAATATATTATTGTCTCTATGGTTGAATTGGTATTAATTTTTAAAATAATTTATTGTCGTTAATAAATAAATAATAATCATTTATTTATATTATCTCTCTATAATACTACTACTAGCTTATGCTAGGGGGAACGTCACAATATTCATAGTCATATATAGGATTGTTAATTTTTTGTTTAAACATTTTCAGAGTATTTGCAGAAGTCACAACAAACTTAATTAAAATTTTTCAATTCACGCACAATATCGAAATCTTCATCAATTTTGAATGCGAATTTTTTGTTTCAATTAAAAATGTAAAATTCCTAAATATTAGTATAATATTTGTTTTAATGTTTAGAGCATCTTTATCTTGCAAGGTAATACGGAGAGAGAGATTGAGTTATTTCAATTAAGATAAAATTTATGACCAATACACATGCCTGGATTATTTATATTGAAGAGGTTCGGTACAAATAGTAAAGAGAGAATTAAAAATATTGAAGTATGTATCAGCTCATTGCAGGGCGAAGTGACAGGTAAAAATAATATACTGCAGAGTAGATGGGGAATTTCCGTATTGGTGTCGATTGTCGCTTTTATTCCTGTCGCTTTGGAATAGCTCTCTTCCTATTTAAATTCGTCGATTTGGGCAAATCGTGGACTGGAAGATGAGATGACTCTCTTCACGCCATCCTTATCAAATCGACTCTTGTACAAAAGTGACATGAAAGAAAGTCCAACTTAGTAAAAAATGAGCCAAGATATTCCATTAAGTTCCTTGTGCAACGTTTATAAGGAAAGCTTCTGAAATATACATGTGCTATACCCATTGCACAATATATAAAAATTCTACATCTTCCTGTTTTCCTTATATTAATGATATTGAAGTAGTTAAAATTATGTATGTGATAGTCAAAATTTTTGTATTTTATTAAAACTACTCAAATGTATGTGAGGTTAAATGTTTTTAGATATTCCTGAAATCTACTGACTACCCACAGTCTATGAGTATCAACGTTTTAAGTGTTTATTTGCAAAGTACTAAACAGAATTCACATTTCAACTTCGAGAGTCACAGGTGATGAAGGGTGCTCATTTATAATTGGAAGGTCAATATTCAGTAAGATCTGGCTGAAAGTTGTATTTATCTCCAAATATAAACTCTGTTGTTCTACCTGTGGCAATGCTAAAAGCTTGGCGTTGCAGAAACCAACCAGATCCCTTCCTGGGGGGCCGCGCTGACCATCCACTGCAACAATGGCCGGCTGGGCAACCAGATGGGGACTTACGCCACGTTGTTGGGACTGGCCCACTTCAACCATCGCACACCCTACGTCCTCCGCTGCAACTATGAAAAACTCGAACCTTACTTCAAAATCACAGCGGTAGATATCATATCTATAAATGTACCTGAAGAACATTCATACCACATTAGTAGCTTTCTGCGGAAAGAAGACAAATTCATTTCGCAAAATAAAATATTACTTAAAGGTTACCTCTATCCGCTTTCCTTCACTTTCTTCCATCACATTCGGGATAAAATACGATCTGAATTCTCGTTCAATGATGAAATAATCAATCGTGTAGAAAACTATCTTGCAGAGCTCAGGTTGGTCTACGGAAATGCTTCTACTTTAGTGAGCATCCACGTTCGGAGGACGGACTACAAGGGCTGGCTGAACACCTCAACGAGGAAAGGAAGACAGGTCGACATGGAGTACTTCAACCGGGCCATGAAGTACTTTGAAGAGAGGTACGAGAAGGTGGTGTTTGTGGTGATGAGTGACGACCGAAAGTGGTGCAAGAAGAACTTCGCCAACAAGTCCAACGCTGTCCTTGCTCCACCGGTGTCTGAACCAGCCGTCGACATGGCGCTGATCTCCCGATGTCACCATCACATCATGTCCTACGGCAGCTTTGGCTTCTGGGGCGCCTACCTCGGAGGTGGAACCACGGTGTTCTTCGCGGACTTCCTTCCACCTGACTCCACCTATCTGCTCAATGATATGCCTTACAACGTCACCTACCTTCCGGAATGGGTGGGCATCTCGACCACACCTCCTGGCTTCTGGAAGACTCCGCCCATTTCTTGACCTCCCTACCACTCACACAGCCATATTTAAAAAATAATAAATTTCATGTATTCTGAAAATTATAAGAGTTTATTTTTCAAATATAACTGACATAGTATATGTATTTATTTTTATTTGAAACCTCTTTTATTAGATGTAGAATATTCTTCCAAACCCTTTCTCATATTACTGGGCGGAATAGACACATTCATCTTTGTCAAAACTACCATTATAAAATATAATAAAATCGCCTTTCTTGTCAATATAAACAATAACACTAATTTTGCCATTCTGCTAGTATTTATACATATCCCAAACACAGGTGGTAAAGACCAAAATACTAATAGTAGGTAGTTAGCGACTGCTTTACTGTAAGTATAAAATATGTCTACATATGTAGAATGCAGTTCGACTTTTGCATTTATAAATGTGTCATTGCCCCATTTGGATACTTGTGCTCACTTTTTAGGCTTGACTTCTTCAAAAAATCAGAGGACGTTAAAGCAATTTTTTTTTTCAGAAAAAAGTTCTCAATGCAGGATTCAATCCCTAGTCCTCTCAGTAGAAAATCCGCGGTTTAAACAATTTCTTTACTGATCTCCATTCTAATAATAAATAAATAAAATATAAAATGAAGAAATCTAGAGAGCCACACAGATTTTATTGATGAAACACAGCGCTTTAAAAAACCTATTGAATCGGTTATCATGTGAAAATCAAATTGAGATCCATGTGGTCAAATCTTGACAATTTTGACAGAAAATTCGAAGTTTTCACTTCAAATTAATTAGAGATATCGAAACCAGCCCTCTAAAAATCGAGTATCCTGTCGCAATGAATTTGTTGTTTTTTATAATTTATTAAATTAAATCTGATATATTTTATCATTGTTCTAAACAATGACGTCACTCCATTTTTCAATTATAATTTCCATATAAATTAGTATATAGTAATAAATATTTTTTTTGTGAATCAGGGTGGCATCTGTTGTGCATATGGCAGCTTACTGGACGCAGTGATGTGAATCGAAAAAAAAAAGGTGTTTGCAGCCATTTAGTTGCTGGTGGTGGTAATATCGTTTGGAAGATATCCTTATGCTCTCTGGATGGAAGGCTGGGACATGGCAGCCTGGCAGGCATGTACAAGGCACTCATTAACCTAATATTCTATTATTGAGTGCTGAATAGATATACTGAATAGCCCACTTACCGTTCGGAGGAGATTAATAGAATCGCCGAATGTCGTGGACCATTTGGATGAGGAAAGCGAAGACTAAAACGCGGCTGATTCCACACTCGCCTTTTCCGTGATACGCTAACCTATGCACGATGGATTCTGTGGCCACTGTACATGCGTCGGACCTGGAGGCTGTTGAGTTCTGCGCTGCCTGGAGTATAAGAGCTCCATCTATGCCTTCTTCCTGTGGTAAATTTGTATAAAACCGGTGGTCTAAATAAAGCTGTGTGTGTGATAAGCAGAATAGCACAATTCAATAAAAGACCGATTTGGTTTGATTAAACTGGTGAAAATCTTTAGATGGTTCACCATTTAAGTGCCAGGTCATCCTAATATTTTTCATCGCAGTAAAGATACTAGGAAACTATTTTATTTGAAAAATAAAAAATCCCGCTAAAATAGTATCATTACTTATACAGATCATACTGGCTAGGTATAGAGTTTTCAACTACCTGTAGATAAATAATCAACATTTGAAGTATTACTGATTAGCGAATATATCGTTTCTAGTCGAAGCTAAGTTTGAATAAGTACTTTTTAGTATCATTGGGAGTTAAGTACACTAGAACTGGGTTGGTGTAACACCAGGCTGTATCAAACGAGAGGGAGAAGTCCCATAAATAAGATTTAAATAGACATTAAATGATGTATAAACAAAAATTATTTATTCATTGAAGTAGAGACTGTCAATACCTATAAGAGTCAGTCATCTTTTTGCCAGGTTTTCAATTTGTTGACGCTACCATTCTCTGGGTTTGGACTAAAAAAATATAACGACAGACAATTTCGAAATCTTGGAATGTTTCAAAGTATCTTCCCCTTATAAATGTAGCCCTGGACCGAAATAATGCATAACCAGATGGCGCAATTCCGGGCTATAGGCAGGGTGAGGTAGAAATTAAATACTCTCCAAATCCTTTATTCTATTCTTTATCAACCTAGCTCGATAAGCCAGAGTATTCTCATGTAGCAGGAGTACTCTCTTTCGGTTTATCAAAGCATGGTATCGAGTCTTCAAAACTTCATATACTCGGCTGAGTTGTTCTGAGAAGAGTTCGGCATTAACTGCATGACCATCAAGAACAAGTTCATAGTGCACAATACCATCAATGTTCCACCATACAGACAGCATCACTTTATGGCCAAAGCGATCCTGTTTAACTACAGGTTTAGCCTCTTGGGCCTACTGTCTTCCTTTGTCGTAGTTACGAAGATAGATCCACTTTCATCCGCTTCCAAAACCGAAGATTTTGCGGATTTTCAATCAATCACTTACAGATATCGCCTCTGGGACTAGGCTATAATCAGATCGTGGGGATCTTGGGCGTTAAAAACCAAGTGCAGCTTGTTCAGAATTTGGTTGATTGAATCTTTGAATGGTCCAAGTCTGGCTGACATCTTACGTGTAGATTATTGTGGGTTGTCCATCACCAGAAATCATAGAGTCTCAATATCCATCACATGTGGTCATCCTTTTCAAGGTTTGTCCTCAAGGATGATGTTTCCTTCTCTAAATCTCCTGAACCATTTTGAAGCTGGTCTTCTGTTGACTATTCCTTTTTCTTCCACTTCGCATGTTTCTTTTGAGCCATATTTGTATTTAGCCCTTTTCCCCAAAAGAAGCGCATTAGTACTCGCATTTTTATTTTTTGATCACACGTTTTTTAGCTCTATAATAGAATGCTGAAATGTTATTCAAAACCCTATTATGTTATTTAAATCAAGTGGGCCTGCTCATCGAATTTGTTTAAATTATTTAAATAGTGAAATAAGTTGTGTATTAATTTCAAACTGTATTTCAGCTCTCGTCATGTCGATTTTTTTAGACTTTTATAATAATCTTGTTTGATAGGAAAATGAATTTCAACATGTCTATTCTATTTTCCTCTTTTCTCTGCCTAGGATAGTAAAGGCTGGTCTACATTTTACAGATATAGTGGTATTTTTTTAGTGTTAAGTAGACTCTAAAATTTGTATTAAATTCCAATGTATATAATCTCTGTTTTTTTTTATCTGAAACGTTTTTAACAGCTTGATGTGTCTCAGAAAACAACCAGGCTCCTATCTGTGGGGCCGCGCTAACTATCCACTGCAACAAAAGCCGTCTAGAAACCAAATGGAGATAAACGCCACATTGTTGGGACTGGCACACTTCAACCATCGCAGGTCCTACGTTCTTCAATGCAACTATGAAAAACTCGAACCTTACTTCAAGATCATGGCTGTGGATATCATATCCATAATTGTACCTGAATAACATTTCTACAACATCAATAGCTTTCTTAGGGAAGAGAACAAGTTTATTCCGAAACTTAAATTTCGTCTACACATTCAAGAGGGGTATAAAATACAATCTGAACTCATTTTAAAGAATAAAAAAATCAATAGCGCGGAAACTATCTTAATAGATCAGATTGGTACGTGAAAATTATCCCACACACACTCTCTCTCCCTACTTTAGAGAGCATCCATGTTCATAGGACGGACTACACGGTTTGCCTGAATATTCTCTACAAGAAAAGGAAGACAAGTCGACATGGAGTACTTCAACCTGGCCATGAAGTACTTTGAAGACAGGTACGAGAAGGTGGTGTTTGTGGTGATGAGTGACGATCGAAAGTGGCGCAAGGAGAACTTCGCCAACAACTCCAACGCCGTCCTTGCTCCACCAGTGTCTGAACCAGCCGTCGACATGGCGCTGATCTTCCGATGTCACCATCACATCATGTCCTACCGCAGCTTCGGCTTCTGGGGCGCCTACCCCAGAGGTGGAACCACACTGTGTGCCTAACTTCACTTATTTTCTCCAATTGACGCCTTACAATGCCACGCACCTCCCTTAGTAGGTGAGCATCTCGGCTACACCTCTTGACTTCTGACATACTTCTTTCATTTCCTTACCATCATACCAATCAAAAACCAATATTTAGTATAATAAATGAACTTGAAATTTTCTACGCAAGACAATTTGGCGTCTTCACCATTTGTTTTGGCTGTGACATATAGGTTTTGTTTCAAGTAAAAGAGTTAAAAGCGAATTATCTTCTGAATATAATATTAATATAAAGCTATACAAACAGTTTAACCGCATAAGTTTCTTTTTTATTTATGAAAAATCATTTTTAATTTCAAAGAAAAATATTTAATATTTCTAACTTTTGTATGACGTATGAAAAGGTTGAATATATGAAGAGTGATGGTCTATATATGAATGGATGACGTATGGAGGGTGAAAAATATGAAGAGTAATGGCGAACGGAAAAATAAAAGTGTCCAGGAGCGGGAAACGAACCCACAACCTTCTGCTTACCGGGCAGGTGCCATGTCCACTAGGCTATCCTGGAGGTTTTTCTCCGTTCGTAACTAATATTTAAACTGACTAATAATACTTATAAATGACTGCGGCGTATAATTATAAAGCTATACAAACAGTTTAACCGCATAAGTTTCTTTTTTATTTATGAAAAATCATTTTTAATTTCAAAGAGAAATCTATATATATAAAAATGAATGTATGTCTGTTTGTCCTTTATGCCTGACCAAACCACTCATTGGATCGCCATGAAACTTTGGGAAGTTATTTAGTATAGTACTGGGAAGGTTTCTAGCAAATAAAATTTTTGAAATAACTTTTCGCCTAGAAATAATCAAGATAAATATTCTAATTTATCTGTTATAATTCAACAATCTGCTCTAAATATTATCATGATGATACGATGATTTTGTAATGTAGAAAATTAGGAATGACAAAATTCAGGATGACACGGCAATTTATTTGAGACAAGAATAATCGAGAGATTCGTTAAACAAACCTTTACTCGGGTAAAACCCGGGCGAAGCCGGGTACATCCATACAAGAATAATGATACAATTCCAAGGCAAGATACTATTCCTTTAACTTCCAATTACCGAGGGAACCAATTAATATTGCTTTTATTCAACTTATCGAGTATTTTTCAAGGGACCGGGAAAAAAATGTTCACTTTATCGAGAGATTCGTTAGACAAACTTTTACTCGGGTAAAACCCGGGCGAAGCCGGGCGGGTCCGCTAGTATTTAATATTTCTAACTTTTGGATGACGTATGAAAAGGTTGAATATATGAAGAGTGATGGTCTATATATGAATGGATGACGTATGGAGGGTGAAAAATATGGAGTAATGGCGAACGGAAAAATAAAAGTGTCCAGGAGCGGGAACTTTTATTTTTCCGTTCGCCATTACTCTTCATATTTTTCACCCTCCATACGTCATCCATTCATATATAGACCATCACTCTTCATATATTCAACCTTTTCATACGTCATCCAAAAGTTAGAAATATTAAATATTTCTCTTTGAAATTAAAAATGATTTTTCATAAATAAAAAAGAAACTTATGCGGTTAAACTGTTTGTATAGCTTTATAATTATACGCCGCAGTCATTTATAAATAATATTAATATAAAAAACCTAAGTAAATGTAGGAAACATAATGAGTATTATTTCTTAAAATACATTTTATACAATATATTTAAAAAATAATAAGATGATACTATAGATGAATATATATTTTTTCTTATGAATAAAATATATTAGCTTTTAATCAGAACACTTTAAATGTTTGTGATGTGCGTGCGAATAATATTTATTGTTGGCAAGAAAAAAATTGTGGCTATTTAAAAACTTTGAAATTTTGTAAATTGTAATTTTTAACTCTTCCAACTCAAAAGGTTGCCGACCCTTGGTATAGACCCATAAATATTGTCAAGTAGCTCCATCCAGATGGGACACCTGTCAATCATCCCTGGACCCCGGGGGGGGACCACATGATCCCCCCTGATCGGTAAATAAGGAAAACGGGACGGTGGCGGACATTAGGATAATCTTCAACTTGGAGTAAGTTGTATTTTCTCTCTCTCTCCCCCTATAAATACTCCTTATAATAAATTATTTATTCCCAAATTTGCCCTTGCTTTATTTATCTCCGCGACATATTTTGGTGGAGACGCTGGGTAACGTGACGGAACTTCGAAGAAGTCGACGTCTACAGGGACGTGAACCAATTATTGAACTTTTGCCACAACGAATAAAAATGGAAGACGACCACAGACCTACTGTTAGCGGATCCTACCTCCCTTGTCAGCGCCAACGAGATCCATCTACCTTTTCTGGAAATGGAAATATAAACCCTGGACAGTGGTTGAAGGAGTACGAGAGAGTGTCGAAGTACAACAGATGGGACGACACCATGAAGCTTGCCAACGTCGTCTTTTACTTGAACGGAAATGCTGGAAGGTGGTTTGATAATAACGAAGAATCACTCAACTCGTGGAGAAGCTTTGAAGACGCATTCCGCGGTGTGTTCGGACTGCAGGAGGATTCTGCTCGACACGCCGAAGAAGTTCTGAAGTCAAGAGCACAGAAGGCCGAGGAATCCAGCGAGTCATACATCCAGGAGATTCTTAGTCTCTGCCACCAGGTGAACCCTCGCATGGAAGAAGGTGAGATAGTTGCTCACATTATAAAGGGAATTTCGGAGGACACATACCAGGTATTGGTGGCGAAAGACATACAGACGGTAGATGAGATCCTGAAGTTTTGCCGTCATCTGACAACGGTCAAGCAGCGCCGGATCGGCCGTACGAAATTCGCCAGGTTGTCAAACGTAATGCCCATTTCATGTGTTGACGACTCAGACGACTTGGCCGGCTTAATTCGCCGCATCGTTAGAGAAGAAATACAAAAGGTCCTCTCACCACCTGAAGTGGTCAATCCTCTCCGAGAAGTGAACGCCCTGGAACAGACTGTGAGGGAAGAAGTTAGCCGTGTTCTCCAACCTAACAGAGCACAAATCAACGTGGTACAACAACAACCACGCACGCCCTATAATATCGACCGACCAACCCAACCCAGGAAGACGGAACATTGGAGAACCTACGACGACAAACCAATCTGCTTCCACTGCGGACGACCCGGACATGTCGTGCGTTATTGTAGGGAACGACGGCAGGTCTTCGCTGAAGCCAGGTCAAGGAATGGCGGAGAAGGAAGAAATGTCGGATTTTCGAGTCGACCCCCGAGATATGACGCCGACGACGACTACGTAACGCCCCAAACCTCGACGTACTTCTACCGGAGCTCTTCCCCACATCCAAGCCGTGCAAGGTCGCCAGCCCGAAGACAATCCCAGTCGCCAGCCCGTCGTTTCAGCCGTTCTCCCAATCCTCAGAATTTGAAAAACTAGGTGGAGCGGCTTCTACCGGGGGTGAGGTCGCCATTGAGGAAAATCCTCCAGGGTATATCGCCGCTAATTTAAAAGAATATTTTGTTATGGTCGAAATAAATGGACGCAAAATTAAAGCATTGGTAGATTCAGGAGCAGACTTTTCTGTTATTTCTGACAAATTTCGACGCGAACTAAAGACACCTCTCTTCAAAGAACCAGGTCCCATTCTTAAAGCCGCAAATAAAAATTTAATAGAGACCCTAGGAAAATGTGTCCTGAACATAGAAGTTAATGGTCTGAAAATATCCTATGAATTCGTTGTTATGGTGGAATGCAGCCATGACATCATATTCGGATGGGACTTCTTCAAGGCCACCGAAGCCGTCATTGATTGTGGCAGAAATGAACTCCATCTCGGGGAAACCTCCGTCCTGGAATCTCGAGAGGAGGAAAACCAGAGATTGTTTCGCTTCCGACGACTTTGTCATCCCGCCTAAATCAATAAAGATCAGTGTGATAAACGAAGAAGTATGCGGTGTTAGAGATGTTTTAGTCTCAACTTCTAAGGACTTATTATTAAGAAAGGAAGTTCTTATACCAAACTCGTTGGTTACATTTCGACACGGCCGAGGTAGCATTTGGGTTGCGAATGGAGCGTCTTGGCCGCAACTGATTCCATCAGGAATGAATATGTGCACCATGGAAAGTTGTGAGAATGGAAATATCTGCAGTCTTATCGAATCAAGCGATTAGTTACAAGAAACGCAGCTAAAGTCACGTGAATGGTCACAGAAGATAAACCTTACTCTAGATCCAGGGCTGTCTGAAATTCAAAGGTTACAGCTTGTTTCATGCCTTGACGAGTTTATTGACATATTTGACTTTGGGGGAACTCCTATTAAGCCCACCAGTACTGTGAAGCACAAGATAAACACAGGAGACAACTCTCCTATCAAGCAGCGGCCCTATAGAGTAGCACCAAGTGAACGACGACTAATTCAAGATGAAGTGAACAAGATGATTGAAAATCTCATCGTGAAGCCCTCTGAAAGTCCTTGGTCATCTCCTGTTATTCTAGTTCGAAAGAAAGATGGGACCTGGAGATTCTGCGTAGATTATCGTCGATTAAATAAGATATCAAAAAAATATGTTTACCCGCTGCCACGCATTGACGATGTCTTGGACAGTTTAGCTGGCTCTAGTTACTTCTCCACGATGGATCTTCGGTCCGGGTATTGGCAGATCGAAGTGGACGAAAAAGACAGGGAGAAAACTGCCTTCATCACTCCAGATGGGCTGTATGAATTCCGAGTAATGCCTTTCGGTCTATGCAACGCTCCAGCAACGTTTGAAAGGATGATAAATAGTGTTCTGGGCAGTCTTAAATGGAACATGTGCCTTTGCTACCTGGACGATATCGTAGTTTACGCACCTACCTTTGAGGAACATCTACGTCGTCTACAACTTGTATTAAGGTGCATCCAGAAAGCTGGACTAAGCTTGAACCACAAAAAGTGTCTTTTTGGATCAAGGAGGATAAAGATTTTAGGACACCTTGTTGACGCCAATGGAATTCATCCAGATCCAGATAAAGTTGAAGCCGTCTCTAAATTTCCGAGGCCAAAGAATATCTCTGAACTGAGAAGCTTTCTTGGATTATGTTCCTATTACCGAAGATTTATTGAAAACTTTGCTGACAAAGCTAGATCTTTGCATGACCTACTGAAGACTGAAAAACAATTCTATTGGGATGCAGCTCAAGAGAAAGCGTTTGAAGTCCTTAAAACAGCTCTAATTTCAGAGCCTGTCTTGGGACACTTTGATGAATCCGCTGATACCCCTCTACACACGGATGCAAGCGGACATGGTATTGGAGCTGTTCTTCTACAAATACAAGGTGGAAAGGAGCGGCCTATAGCTTATGCATCTAGAAGCTTGACAAAGGCTGAACATAACTATTCTACAACAGAAAAATAATGCCTTGCTGTAGTCTGGTCTATTAGCAAATTCCGTCCATATTTGTTTGGTCGACCATTCACGGTTGTCACTGACCATCATTCTCTATGTTGGTTGGTAGGACAGAAAGATCCTTCTGGCAGTTTGGCAAGATGGGCGCTGAAGTTGCAAGAATTTGACGTGACCGTTATCTACAAGAGCGGACGCAAACATAAGGATGCCGATTGTCTGTCAAGGAGCCCGCTTGAGAACGATCAACCAAGTGCTGTGATGTCACTAACCAACGTCGATATAGAGCAGACTAAAGACCCGGATTTAGCTAAAATAATCGATAATTTAAACTCGGGCTACACCAGAAAGGAATTCAGCATTATCGACGGCATCTTATACAAGAAAAACTATAGCACAACTGGAAGACCCTGGCTTATGATGATTCCTAAACACTTAAGATCGGAATAAAGAAGGTTGGAATCCTCTAAAGAATGTAAGTAATAGATTTAAAGCGTACGAGGATGCGTTTCTTATAAGTTTTAATAAAGGCGAGCTTTCGGGTCAATAACCCTTCTACAGGACATCATATTTAAATAAACTTGCATCTTATATATATATCCATATTGAGAAAAATTAGCATATATACAAGAAAAACAAACGTATTAGCAAATTAGTGAGAAAAGTAACAGTAAGAAATATCCGCGTGCCCCGAGCATACCAAGTGGGAAATCAAAAGAAGCTTCACGTTTAAGATACAATTCAATTTAAGGCAGCATGAGTAAAACAAGCCAAAATAAAACGTACTGGCAATGGTCACCTAAGGTACACTATGGCAATATTGCTTTGTATATATCAGGGATGTCTATGTGTCTATTAATACTATTATGACTTAAAGAGAGCAACGCCTCGACGACCAATCTTTTGTATTTGCTCTTGATGCCTGAGTAATATGCCTGTGAGTGAGAGGTATCAAAAGAATGTCCTGTATGTCTAATGTGTTGCACTATGAGAGATCTAGGTTCACTGTTTCTGATGTTTCTGTGGTGTTCGTCTATCCTATCCTTGATTCTTCGGCCTGTCTCTCCTATATACAAACTGTTGCAATCTGAGCATTTTAAGGAATACACGGAGTTTGTAAGATATGGCAGGGTAATGGAAAAACTATTTCTGGTGATGGGGTTTTTAACTATTGTTTCTAATTTAGGAGTGTTGGTATAATAGGTGCGGATTCCGTACTTGTTTTTTAAGTGTCTAGAGATGTTGATACTATAGGTGGAGTATGGGATGATGCAAGTCGATCTATAAGTCTGACTGTTTAGCTGCTGTTGGGGATTGTGAAAGTGTCGGAGAATGAAGTTTCTGGGGTAACCTGAGTTCATTAGGTGATCAACCACATTTTGGGTCTCTTTTTGTTTAAATTCAGACGTTGAGCAGTGAGTAAAAATACGTTTCGAGAGGGTTTTGACAGTATTAATTTTATGGCTGAGGGGGCAGTATGAGGAATATTGTATATAGGAGGGATGAAAGGAGGGCCTATAGTATACGTTGGTGATATACCTGCAATTCTGTTTTGTAATCATAATATCTAAGAAAGCTAAGGAACAATTGTTTTCTATTTCTACTGTGAATTGGATGTCCGGAAATAGTGAATTTAATTTGGTATGAATACTGTCCAAGGATTCTGTTTTAACTATACAGAAAATATCGTCTATGTATCTAAACCAAGTATGAATATCTGCTGGAAAATGACCTGTAATTAAACAATCTACTTTTCGCATAACTATTTCAGAGAGTGGTGAGGACAAAGGGCTACCCATGGGAGTACCCTTGGATTGCCTGTAATAACGTTTATCAAAATTGAAAATACTATTGCTTAGACATATCGATATTAAGGTGGTTAACTTAGATATCATATCTGTTGTATACCCGTGCGTCCGGAGGAATTCTGTGGTGCATTCTAAGATGAGGGAGTGAGGGAGACTGGGGTATAGATTGATCACATCAAAAGAGATCATAAGACTGTTGGGGACAACCGGTAATTGCTGTATATGGTCTAATAATTTAGGTGTGGAAGAGATGGACGTCGAGGCGGCGCCCTCTTTAAGTAAGGGTATGATTATCTTAGCTAAGTACTGAGCAAGCGGGGCTGTGGGGGAGAGGTGAAAAGCTACTATTGGTCTAAGGGGGATATTAATCTTATGTACCTTAGGGAGGCCATAGATGTAGGCCTGACCGTGCAGATTCGAAAGATCCAGAAATAGTTTTCCCATTACCCTGCCATATCTTACAAACTCCGTGTATTCCTTAAAATGCTCAGATTTCAACAGTTTGTATATAGGAGAGACAGGCCGAAGAATCAAGGATAGGATAGACGAACACCACAGAAACATCAGAAACAGTGAACCTAGATCTCTCATAGTGCAACACATTAGACATACAGGACATTCTTTTGATACCTCTCACTCACAGGCATATTACTCAGGCATCAAGAGCAAATACAAAAGATTGGTCGTCGAGGCGTTGCTCTCTTTAAGTCATAATAGTATTAATAGACACATAGACATCCCTGATATATACAAAGCAATATTGCCATAGTGTACCTTAGGTGACCATTGCCAGTACGTTTTATTTTGGCTTGTTTTACTCATGCTGCCTTAAATTGAATTGTATCTTAAACGTGAAGCTTCTTTTGATTTCCCACTTGGTATGCTCGGGGCACGCGGATATTTCTTACTGTTACTTTTCTCACTAATTTGCTAATACGTTTGTTTTTCTTGTATATATGCTAATTTTTCTCAATATGGATATATATATAAGATGCAAGTTTATTTAAATATGATGTCCTGTAGAAGGGTTATTGACCCGAAAGCTCGCCTTTATTAAAACTTATAAGAAACGCATCCTCGTACGCTTTAAATCTATTACTTACTTAAGATCGGAAGTTATGGCAGATTTACATGACACTCCTACAGCTGGGCATTTGGGTTTCGCCCGAACGTATGACAAAGTGAAGAAACGATTCTATTGGCCTGGCCTTTATAGAACTGTTCGCCAATATGTAAGCCATTGTCGGGAGTGTCAACGAAGGAAGAAATTACCTCGACGTCCGGCTGGACAACTTGTATCCATACCACTTGTAGAAAAGCCATTCTATAAGGTCGGGGTTGATCCCCTTGGAAGATTCCCAGTTTCTAAAGATGGAAACCGTTGGATTATTGGGTGCACCGATTATATGACAAGGTATGCCATAACGAAAGCGATCCCAGACGGAGGAGCAATCGAAACAGCTAAGTTCCTGGTTGAAGATGTTATCTTGAAGCATGGAGCTCCTAGAGAAATGATAACAGAGTCGCGGAAGAAATTTCATTTCTCAAGTAATAAAAGAGATCAATGCTCTGTGCGGAATTGTGCACAGATTTACAACGGCCTACCATCCCCAGACCAACGGCCTGACTGAAAGGTTCAACAAAACTCTAGGAGATATGTTGTCCATGTACACAGGTGTTGAGCAGAAGGACTGGGACCAAGTTTTACCCTACGTAACTTTTGCTTACAACACGGCTAAACAGGAGGCAACCGGCTACACTCCGTTCTTTCTTGTCCACGCCCGCGAGGCCGAGACCTACATCGATGCCGTTCTACCTTACCTACCAGATGAGATCTCTGACGACTACGTTGGAGAACTTGTGACCAGAGCTGAGGAAGCGCGTCAACTCTCCCGATCACGCCTTCTACAATCACAGGGGGGACCACATGATCCCCCCCTGATCGGTAAATAAAGAAAACGGGACTGTGGCGGACATTAGGATAATATTCAACTTGGAGTAAGTTGTATTTTCTCTCTCTCTCTCCCTATAAATACTCCTTATAATAAATTATTTATTCCCAAATTTGCCCTTGCTTTATTCATCTCCGCGACAATATTGTAAACAATATAATGCTATACAATTTTATGTGCAGTGATTGTAGTGTTCATCACGATTATCTTCCAGAAGGCACAACAGGCAACAAGGTAGTTTATTGGACATTCAGAGATATCTGATGAAACTAATTTAAAAAAGGGCAGTGGATGGGAAAATGGTCATAGGATCTTATATCGTGACCACAGCCATCCATCCACACGTGGCGCATTTGATTTTAGTCGTCTTTTTTTTTTTGGGGGGGGGGAGACGGGATTGAAAACCGATCTGAAACACCATATTCCTTAATTATCCACCCTAAGAAAATTTTCCTTTTCCCTCAACTCGAATTAACACTGAAAAACTCTGTATGTGTGGTGTAACAATCTTAATCGTTCTCTCTTTGCTCTGGAGCACACTAGGGTCGCCATTATCGGAAGCCGGGTCGACGCGCGTCTGGATGGATTCATACTTCCATCACGTTTCTTCGACAACGTCACTCAATACCAAGCAATTGACTACGCCTACTTGGACCACCGTGCCGTCCTTATCTAAGTGGAAGAAAACCAGCTCCTAAAAACTTCCCTGCATTGGCTAGCTGCTGCGATCAGAATGGAAACGTTTATCGATGAAATATCGGAAGATATAGAATATCCTTCACCCCTGGTAACAATGGGCCGGGATCAAGGTGGATCTGGTCGCATAGATACGGTCACTAGAGCCAGCCATCGCCGAGTTCAGCGGTGAATACATCGAGAGAGCAAGCCACTTTTTGAGGCCGACTATTCTTCTTTGTCGGACCTTTGGCGTTACCTCAAAGCCAGATATAGCTCTTCTTCCATCTTTACCAACAACGACGTCAACGCCATCACCGAAAGCCAGCTTAGGCATTTCCTTCTTGAACGCTTAAGCAGTCGTTTCGCCCAAGCTCCAAGCTCGGCTGAAACCATCTCCAACTTCCTCGCTGTAGTGTCTCCCTTGGAGATGGACGTGTGGGACCAGTTCTTTCTTACCGGCATCTCCCGCGACCAGAGAGCGGCAACCACCCCCTGCCAAAGAGCCGTGCTTAAGGATTTGCCTGCGAGTTTGTCAAATACTTTAAAATTTTTCTCCGCCAAATAGTTTGACAAATCTTCAAGGCTTCTCGACTTCAAGGGCCTTTCCCCTATTTTTTAAGGCGCAGCAAGGTCTGCCGAAGTCTCAACGTGGTCCGGGTTTACAAGCTTTCAGTCCAATCAGCCTCCCAACGACAGACTACAAGATCCTCAACGGCGTAGTCATTGATATCTGCCAGACCTCGTGTTCCAGTGTTAGACCTACGCCATTTTCCTAGAACATTGTGCGAGTGTCTGAAAAAGTCTCTTGGGCACTGAGACCTGACTGTCTGGTTGGCTGTCATCTCTCTGAACCTGGAGTCGGCGTTCGACAGCCAGAAGAAGAGCCACCTGTTCACACTGTTGGAGAAACGTAGCCATAGCTGTATACGTAGTTGGAGGGAAGTGGACGCACCATTCCTGGTCGGAAAAAACGGAAAAGGCTTTCCGTCAACATAATAAGGCAGGGATGCCGCCAAAGCGCCGCCCTCTTGAGCATCGGAATTGGGCCTCTGCAAGGCCGCCTCGAGAGGATCTTGGGCCGCGGATGCGTGTTCGCCTATGCGGATGACATCATACTCTTCAAGAGAGACGGCTTACAGTTTGAGCTCGTACCTATGATCTTCGAAGAGTTCTGCAAGGCTTCCAGGGTGGCTGTCAGCTACGAGAAGAGATGCGGGCTCTGGTGCAGTTCCTGAAAGCACCGGTCGGATTCGCCACTGGTAATCTCTTGGAGGTCCAAGGCGCTGACCATCCTGAGCTGTATGATATATGCTCGAAACGCCGTCGCCCACCAGCACCCTAATTGATGGGGATGCTAGAACGAGCCATCGCGAGGTCGGCTCCATTCACCCGAAACCCTAGCTGATTTCATGTGAGCGGTCAGGATTTGTTTTTAATATACAGTATATATGTATATTTATTAATGTTGTACATGTATATTAAAATCAAAAAAGGCATATCCTGACCATGGGCACATGAACTCCGCCATCTAAAAAGCTCATGTGCTCGTGGTCAGGTTATGCCCATTTTTCATTTTAGTACCAACACCTGGCATTTTATTATTATTTTTTCACATACATGTATATTAAAAAACGAAATAAAAAATAAAAGATAAAAGGTCAGGTGTTGAAATCAATAATAAAAATGGCATATCCTGACCAGGAGCACATGTGCTTTACAGAAGGCAGAGTACCATCTGGTGGAACAGAAATCAACAAAACATTGATTTAGCCTGTTCCCTGATATTTGGCCAACCCAATTTCTTTATAAATCAAGAAAAGCCATCCACGAACGCGTTTCGCGCTTTTTGGCGCTCGTCAGCGTGGAGTAGGCTGTACCACTGCGACCAAAAAGTTTCTTTGGTCCCAGTGGCTTCCTGAAAAACCTGACCTTTTATCTTTTTTTTTTCTTTCTTTTTTTCATGTGTTAAGCGTATTTACACAAGTTTGGCCTTAAATACTTATTTCTTGGTTTTTCAGGAAGCCACTGGGACCAAAAAATCTTTTTGGTCGCAGTGGTACAGCCTACTCCGCGCCGACGAGCGCCAAAAAGCGCGAAACGCGTTCGTGGATGGCCTTTCTTGATTTATCAAGAAATTGGGTTGGCCAAATATCAGGGAACAGGCTAAATCAATGTTTTGTAGATTTCTGTTCCACCAGATGGCGCTCTGCCTTCTGTAAAGCATACCCTGGTCAGGATATGCCATTTTTATTATTATACATGCATATTTATAAAATTTAAACTATTACGCATATACGCATATGTTTCTTTTAAAATTAAACAATTTTCTACTGCCCTTACTGCATTGATAAAATAATGGGAGGGTTAAAGCCATTCTTAACTGCTGATGCCATCAGCACCCCTCTGTCGTTAATAATGCCATTCAATAAAAGCCGGCATCTATCTAGGCCCTCCTGTTGCAGCTCCACCACCGGCTGGTGCTTTCATCGCAGAGTTTCCTTCCAGAGGCACAGCTTTGATGGATAAGGGGGCGTAATCGACTCCTTCTCCACCGGAAACGCAAAGGATTTCTCAAAAACCTCCACTAACGCAGTACCAAATTGGCTCAGAAATACATTTGTGTTCTCTTGAAGAACGAACGATCACCTCCAGCCATCATCAGCGTTTAGAAGTTGGGGCTAGATAGAGAAAAAATCCCCAAGCCTTAACCAAAAACTAATTGATCGAAATCCTTCTTGGCTCAATCGAAGCTTCAGCAGAGATAGGCCATCGAAACCTTGGCCACGGTGCTAATGGTTCTGCCAGAGTACACCAGCAATACCCTATGCAACAATATTTCATGTGGCAGAAACCCTGCTCAGAAGCTTAAATGAACTTCTGAGTTGTGACCCTGAACACACGCGGAATCGTCTCTCTTCGTAGAAAAATCCATCTTTACTGTTTTCTCAAAGAGCATGATTTTGACATCTGCTTTCTACAGGAAGCCAACGTTATATCCCTGGACGACGTAGAAGACCTCTGCCACGACTACAGCGCCGTTGTTGTACCCGCGACGACCGCGGTAGGATCAGGCCTCGCCTGCGTCTTCGCGGAAACCCTTCGAGGAATCTAAGACACACCATCTTCAACTGCACAGAGAGTGCTTCGACAGCTCTTGCTGCAGCCCAGAGAACATCGCTTAATTTATTTGAGAGAGCTGCGTAGAACATCACACTGGAGGACAATGTCCCGCTTCATCGAGCAAATTTCTTTGAGTGAGGTGGAAGCTGCCATTACCTGTCAGCCACAAGGGAAAGCGGCTGGCTGAGATAGTGTTTCCTGCGAGCTCGTCGAGGGATTCGAGGACTTCTTCGGAGGAAATCAAAGCTTCGCGGTACTCTGCAGGAGAATCCTCGAGATGATTCTTTGACATAAATTGTCAATATGTTAGTTATAATTACAAAGATTAAAAATAAATTGCATATTCAATTTGATGTATAATATGCGATAAAGGTGTATTTCTGAGAGATTGGATATTTCATTTAAATATTTAATTGAACTCCAGAGAGAGAGAGAGGGTGTTGTCGTAGTGTTCACGTTGATTTTGATAGCACTCAAGGATTTGTATTTGTCAACACAAGATTTCTCAGGTCCTTCTTTCACTAATGAAAATTATTGGCATGTTGCGGTTCGTAAATGCTGCACTCACTCATCCGTTTCGCTATATTAATATACCGCACTGCTGTATTAATTGATTTTCTAACACAGAATTGGATTACAATATTAAGTGCATTTTCGGACAGTATCACAAATTATATATTGGAATATATCCCTTTTCATTATTTTTGTTTCCTGATAATCTGGGTTTGTGTTGTGATCCCACATGAAATATTTTATTGGACATCACAGTGAAACAATGTATATATAATACTGAAAAGATAATATGCATAAACCCTATGTTTTGTGGCGGGATTGAGTATGAATTAATTTTATAATTCATTTAATATATACTGAGGCTTACAGAAATCCAATTTGTAATATATTTTTTCTAAGAAGAAACGAGTTTTTAATTACTTTCAGAGTATTAAAAAATTGTATTCATGTTAAAGTAAGCACACAAAATATATAGAATCCATTTTTTATAGTTACATATTCTAGTTTTTTTCAACAAAAAAAAAGGTTGAATTCACCCAATGATTTGAAAAATAAGTTTGGGCAAATAATTCAAATCGTTTAGTTTTAACCCAGATAATTTATATATTATGTTTTAGATATATACAGGGTGTACCAGGTAAATTGGGACTAACTTTGACAGTCCATAAAACAAAAACTACTTGAGATTAAAAACTTGTTTTTTTTTTCATTACGTAGCCATATTCATGTAAAATGCAACAGTACATGTGTGCGCAGTGTAGTGATGAAGAGTAACCGAGAATTTGAAAATCGAGCTGCCATCATCGTTGCTCTGCGCGCCGGAAGGAGCCCCAAAGAGATAGTGGATTTTCTTAAGTTGCCCAAAACCACTATTTATCGTGTCAAGAAGCAGTTTGATGAGGCCGACAGTAACAAAGAGGGGATAGCTACAAGGAAAAAGCACTCGCGTCGATCGGACAGGGTAAGAGGCGAAGAATTTGTCAAAAATGTCAAGGAGAAGATTGATGGAAACCCTGGGAAGAGCATGAGGGCCATAGCCAAGGAAATGGACGTTGGCTCTATGACAATTGTCAGAACTATCCATGAGGACCTTGGTCTCAAGTCTTATGCCCTTCGGAAAGGTCAGTTGCTGACTGAGAATATGAATAATAACAGAAAAGGAAAGGCTGCTGCCCTCCTCAACAACCTGAAACACGACTCTTTTGGCATGCTAAGGTTCTTCTCTGACGAAAAGAACTTTGACGTGGACCAAAAGGTAAATCCCAGGAATGATCGCTGGATCTGTAAAGACCCCTCAGAGATACCTGTCGTGATGCACACGAAATTTCCTGCCTCCGTAATGGTCCTTGGCGTTATCAGCAGTGAAGGTGATGTCATGCCTCCCCATTTCTTTGAGAAGGGCCTTAGGATGAACGCTGAAACCTACATCAATGTTCTGGAGACCGTTGTGAAGCCTTGGATGGACATGGTGGCCGCAGGAAGGAAGTATGTCTTCCAACAGGACTCAGCTCCAGCCCATAAGGCAAAAAAGACACAATCGTGGCTGACACTTAACGTCCCTAGTCACTGGGGTCCTGATATTTGGCCCCCTAATTCTCCAGATTGCAATCCCCTCGACTACTATGTATGGGGCGTTGTTGAGAGAGATGTCAACAAAGCTCCTCATACCACTATCCAGTCTGTCAAGAAAGCAGTTCACACGGTGATGACCCAAATGGACAAGGTCATCGTCGCCAAGGCCTGTGCTTCATTCCGCACTCGCCTCGAGACTGTTGTAGCTAATAATGGAAACTACATTGAATAAATAAAAACTATATCCTTTTATCTACTACTGTGTCAAATTTCATTCGAATATTTTAATTTTTACTTGCAAAAAATTTCAGTTAAAATACCATTGTTGAAATTCCCATTTTACCTGGTACACCCTGTATATAAAAATTGGAAAATACTCTAAATAAGAATAATCTGTTGAATATATATGTTGTGATGGTCAAGATTTGGAATGAGCCTTCCAGAAATCAGGTGCAGTCGAAATGCCCACCCACTCAGGGAGATACCTGACGTTGTAAGGCATCTCTTGGAGCAAGTATTTAGTGTCAGGAGAAAGGAAGTCCGCGAAGTATACCGTGGTCCCACCTCCGAGGTAGGCGCCCCAGAAGCCGAAGCTGCCGTAGGACATGATGTGATAGTGACATCGGGAGATCAGCGCCATGTCGACGGCTGGTTCAGACGCTGGTGGAGCAAGGACGGCGTTGGACTTGTTGGCGAAGTTCTCCTCGCACCACTTTCGGTCGTCACTCATCACCACAAACACCACCTTCTCGTACTTGTCTTCAAAGTACTTCTTGGCCAGGTTGAAGTACTCCATGTCGACTTGTCTTCCTCTTCTGCTTGGAAGCTTCAACCATTTATTGTAGTCCGTCCTCCGAACGTGAATACTCACGAAAGTTGTAGATTGACCACGTACCAACCTGAGTTCCACAAGATAGTTTTCGACACGATTGATTATTTCATCTTTGAAAGATAATTCAGATCGTATTTTATCCCGAATGTGATGGAAGAAAGTGTAAGAAATTGGTGGATAGGGGGTAACTTTTAAGAAATAATTTATGTTGCGGAATAAGCTTGTCCTTTTCACGAAGAAAGGTACCTAGGCCGTAGGAATGTTCTTCAGATACATTTATAGAAATGATATCCACCGCCGTGATCCTGAAGTAAGGTTCGAGTTTTTCATAGTTGCAGTTGAGGACGTAGGGTGTGCGGTGGTTGAAGTGGGCCAGTCCCAACAACGTGGCGTAAATCCCCATCTGGTTGCCCAGCCGGCCCTTGTTGCATTGCATGGTCAGCGCGGCCCCAACTGTAGGAGCCGGGTGGGTCTCTGAGATACACCAAGACGTTAGGAACACTGCCAGATAGAACACAGAGAATATATTTAGAGATAAATACAGTTTTTAACCTGGTCCTATCAAATATTGAACAAGAAATATTCCTGGAGCATAACCAAGCACTCTCTGTCACTTTGTGATATGATATTCTCAGCTATAGGATCAACACAGTAAAACACTAAAAAAACGAGTCTATGCTCATTGTTCCATCCAAGTATTCAAAACAATAGAAATTAAAATATAAAAGATAAATTGATTTCATCTGGATATCTCAAATTGTTCATACTTAGACATTTTTACGACTCTGAAAGCACTTGCTTCAATACTATATATACAAATCAAACTGTACTTTTCCTTACTCTTTCGAAAGTGTAGTCTTATACTGTTCACTCAGGAAATAGTATGTTAGAACTTAATTCAACGATTTCTCCAATTTTGGCAGTTTAATAAGAAATACTTACACCAAAAGCATTATTCCATTCATGCAATCAATAAAAAAGCCGTTTAATCTATTTTGTGTAGAGGTTGTGGGATTAAGTATGTATAGGGGAAATTGATCGAAGTGCGGGAGTCAGAATATGTGTGAGCACAATAGATCATCAGAAACCAAGACAATGGATCCTTTATATATAAGCACATCATTGAATCAATCAGTGATAGCCCATTCATCCAACCAGTAATGGCTCATTTACCTACCCAGTAAGGACACATTCATTTAACCAGTGATGGCCCATTGATCAAACCAGCAACGGTCAATTGATCAAATCAGTGAAAGCCCATTGATCGAACTAGTGATGGTTCTCTCAATTAACCAGTGATAACACATTGATCTAACTAGTGATGGCCCATTCATCCAACCAGTGAAAGCCCATTGATCGAACTAGTGATAGTTCTTTCAATTAACCAGTGATAACACATTGATCTAACTAGTGATGGCCCATTCATCCAATCAGTGAAAGCCCATTGATCAAACTAGTAATGGTTCTTTCAATTAACCAGTGATAACACATTGATCTAACTAGTGATGGCCCATTCATCCAACCAGTGAAATCCCATTGATCGAACTAGTGATGGTTCTTTCAATTAACCAGTGATAACACATCGATCTAACTAGTGATGGCCCAATTATCCAACCAGTGAAAGCCCATTGATCGAACTAGTGATGGTTCTTTCAATTAACCAGTGATAACACATTGATCTAACTAGTGATGGCCCATTCATCCAACCAGTGATGGTCCATTGATCGGACAAGTGATAACCCATTGATCCAAACAGTGCTGGCCCATTGATTCAACCAGTGAAAGCTCATTCACTTAACTAGTATAGCCCATTGATCGCCCCAGTGATGACCCACTGATCTGAGCAATGAAATCCCATTCATCCAACGAATTAGGACCAATCACTTAACTAGTGATGAAAGTTCATTGATTCAACCAGTGAAAGCTCATTCACTTAACTAGTGAAGGCCCATTGAACGCCCCAGTGATGGCCCACTGATCTAAACAGCGAAAGCCCACTGATTCAAACAACGAAATCCCATTCATTAAACCAGTGGTGGCTCATTGAATCAACCAGTGGTGTCCCAATGATCCAAACAGTGATAGCCCATTAATACAACCAGTGATGGTCTATTATTTCAGCCAATGAAATCTCATTCATCCAACAAATTAGGACCATTCACTAAACTAGTGATTCAACCAGTGGTGGTTCATTCACCTAGCCAGTGATAGTACAATAATTTATCCAGTGATAAACAATATGGTTGGTTTCTTTACCTTTATAAATCAAAGGTATAATAGTTTGTCACAATATTAGATAAAAGTCAAGCAATAAATACTATCTATGTTAGCTTATTAAAACTCTGTTGCAACAGGTAATCAAAATATATATGTAAATTTCGCAGATGGCGTTACAAAAGATTATGCCACGACACTCCCAATTTTTCAATCAACCTTCATCCAAATAGCATCCTTTCAGCTGTGCCAATCACACCTCTACCGGAGGAAGTATCGGGAAACGACTAGGAATTTTATTCGTCAAAAGATATATATTTGTGTTTGTGAAGTCACCATTAACTTTTACAAATCAAAGTTCAAAGAAAAATGGCTTGATTCTCCAGGTCACTTCTATATATATATACTATTTATATACTATGTATACTATATAGTATAGATGGAAATTTACCGGGAGGATATTGATTTAAAGAGACAAAGCTGGTGTTGTGGCTTTTACCGACCCGAGACCGTTAGTTTGCAGTGACGGTCAATATATGGCGTCTAGTTTTGACGTCTATTTTGACGGGAGAGGCGACCTTTGTCTCTTTAAACTATATAGTATGTTATGCTTGAAAGTAAAAACACGTTATATCCTCTTGCTCTATATGACTAGGTTTCTTGTCTGGTTATTGCCAACTTTTGTAATGTGCCTTTTATTGTCTACTTTTTACAAACTTATAGTATATTTATTGTCTACACCTTATATTTGTGCTTTCTAAAATATACATATAAATTCGAACGTTCTCCATTTAAAAAAAAAAAACATATCATCAAGTGATTAGGGTTGATCACGTGTCGTACTCCAAAGGAAGGTTTAACGTGGTAGCATTGAGCACACTTATATAGTATATAGTACTACACTTATTATAATAGCATAATGCTATTACTACTTATACCTTTCCAATGATAAAGCGATCAATAGCTACGAGTCACCATTTAGATGACATATCACGCGGAAGAGCGATTGAGAGGATCGAATATGGCAACCACAGCAGGAAGTTGCCAAGTTTTTTAACGTGTCTGTAAGCGTGATATCCCGTCTCTGGAGCCAATTCCAAACTACTGGGACTTGTCGTCGGTGGAAAGCTGGAGGCCGCGCCAAGGTGAAAACACCGAGTGAGGAAGACAAGCGTTCACGGAAGATGTCAGCTCACTAACTCTCCGTGAAGCTTGCCGCGACCACTGGCAGAATTATATCCCTGAAAATCTTCTTACACGAAGGCTTAAAATGCCAAAACCTTTACTCTAAGAAGCCAGCGATATGCGTGCCTTTAAGCCCACTTCAGAAGAGGTGCAGCCTTGCATGGTGCAGAAAACACGTTAACTGTGACCATGATCAATGGAGACATATTCCGTTATCAGACAAATCCAAGTTTTTTTTCGGATTTTAAATGATTGCAGCTTCAGCCCTGCGTGCCGTATCGACAGTCCGCTATCTGCAACGGTACACTTATTACTCCCCGGAACGTCACCGTAATTTTCTTTTTATCTCGCTTTACTTTAAAATAGTGTTTTTTTATACATGATTTGCTGGTTAAGGTCATATGACAGTAAATAACCAGGAGAACATATTGAAGCGGTGCAGCAAAGAAGATGAAGAGAATATGTGGGCAAGCCGAGAAAAGAAGGTATGCAGGGCCCCCCTCCACATGGAAGTGTTGATTGACAGATTCCAGAGGAGGGGCGGCAGACAGCGGGTGCCGTAGTAAAGGGGGTTGTGCGCCGAGAGGACATCGCAGTCTAGGCGATAAGTCAGTCTGGTGACATCGAGATCTGCGGCAAGGAGAATAAGGCGGCGAGTTACCTCCGGGGCGTGTGGATGATCCTGCAAGGCGGAACCAGGAGAGACTGACATCGGAGCGTCCTACAAGGCGGTGTAGTCAAAGCTGCACGTGTATAGTGTGGAGCGGAACGCTTCACAAGAGGAAATTCAAGGCGCCATGGATTCTTCGGACGAGGAGATTGAAGGCAAGTCCCACTGCTGTATTCCGTCTGCTAAGTGAGATACAATAAAGCCCTAAACTTTAGCTGCAATCCCTTCGAACTCACGCGTGTATCTTTGTGGCATACTGAGTAGACAAAGTACGCGAATAGCGTCTGGGTACGACGTAACAATATATACCTGCCTATAAATAAATCTATTAAGGTATTTATTATAATAATAAAGTACAAAAAATATATCAGTGTGTGTGTGTGGCAATGAACTTACATGTCCAGGAGGGCATCCACTGGCACTCTTCGTTCATTAGGATGAAGTACTATACATATAACAGTAGCAACGCACCCACCTACATGACCTGAGGACATCCTCTGGTCTCCTTTTGTTCATTAGGATGAATTATGATGCATATAACAGTAGAAACATCTCCAGATATACAATTTGAGAACATCCACTGACACCTACGATACGATTACAGTAGCAGTGTACCAACATACATATCCTTAGAACATCCACTGTCACTCTCTGTTCATTAGGACGAAGTACAATACATATAACAGTAACAGTGTACCAACATACATATCCTGAGAACATCCACTGGCACTCTCTGTTCATTAGGACGAAGTACAATACTTATAACAGTAACAGTGTACCAACATACATATCCCGAGAACATCCACTGGCACTCTCTGTTCATTAGGACGAAGTACAATACATATAACAGTAACAGTGTACAAACATACATATCCTGAGAACATCCACTGGCACTCTCTGTTCATTAGGACGAAGTACAATACTTATAACCGTAACAGTGTACCAACCTACATATCCTGAGAACCTCCACTGGCACTCGCTGTTCATTAGGACGAAGTACAATACATATAACAGTAACAGTGTACCAACATACATATCCTGAGAACATCCACTGGCACTCTCTGTTCATTAGGACGAAGTACAATACTTATAATAGTAACAGTGTACCAACCTACATATCCTGAGAACATCCACTGACACTTTGCGTTCATTAGGATGAAGTACGATACATATAACAACAACAGTGTACCAACCTACATATCCTGAGAACATTCACTGACACTTTGCGTTCATTAGGACGAAGTACAATGCATATAACAATAACAGTGTATCAACCTACATGTCCTGAGTGAATCCACTGGCGCTTTTAGTTGAGCATAGAGAAGTGCGATATATATTATGCAATAAAAATGTTCTCACCCTCATGACCCACGAACCTCCCCCGGCAAACGTTGTTCACCATAATAAGATATGCGCAGCAGAAGGCACAACAGATCGCCACAGTCAAGGCTGCCCAGAGCGCTCTCTTGTAAAATCGCTCTTTGTGGAAGAACGACATCCCTACATCTAACTGATGTCGCAACAACTGGGCGCACATGGCGCTTGCCAAACCTCTGACTTTATTTCCTCTAGACTTTGTCTACTCTCTTCCTATATGTCATTATCGTAACATGTTTAGAGGTTTCATTAGTTCACTACTTGAGTAAAGTCTGCGTATATATAGTTTTTTTCTTTCTAAGTGAAAAGATCCTTCACAAGCTTAAAACCATGCTCAAAAGGATGATGTTATGGTTCCAGAAGAAAAACTTTATATCGACCATCATTTTACTTCTATGAATTTTAGCGCAAAGAAAAAAAGAGATATAAAATTGAGAATAATGGAGATTTATCAATATCAATGGAGTGCGTTAAGATCATCTGATTGTCTGGAAGAGAACTCTTTGTCGTTTGAGAAGCCTCCAGGATTGTATACTACTCTGATCAAAAGGTTTCGACAATTTGCTCATGAGTTAAAAAAAAACTTTATTATGCTGCCAAATTCAAATTGTCCCCTTCAAAGTAGTCCCCGTTGGCCGCGATGCACTTCAGCCACTTTTTTTTCCAGTTGGCAAAACACCTCTGGTAGTCTGTTTTCGGGATCGCCTTCATGGCCTTCTTCGATTCCACTTTGATCTCTTCTATGCTCTGAAATTTTCCGACCCTTTAACTTTTTTGAGCTTTCTAAAGAGGAAGAAGTCGCAGGGGGCCAAATCGGGACTGTAGGGGGGTTGGGGAAACACAGAGGTTGAGTGGTCCTTCAGGAACGTCAAATTTTGAGGGCTGTGTGCGCCGGCGCGTTATCGTGGTGGAGGATCCACGACTTGCTCCTCCACAGCTCCGGCCGTTTCTGCCTAATCGCTTCCCTCAATCGCCTCAAAACTCCCAGGTGGGAGTCAGCAGTTATTGTAGAGCCTTGTTGTTTTAAATTCATGATGAACGATGCCCTGGTAGTCGAAAAACACCGTCAACATGACCTTGACTTTGCTGGGAGCCTTCCTCGCTTTCTTTGGTCTCGGCTCATTTTTGAAGCGCCACTTCGATGCCTGTTGGGTAGTTTCCGAATCAAAGCCGTAAATCCATGTTTCGTTTCGAGATTGAGATTGGCCGTTTCTTTCCGGGCGTTCTTTTTATCAAAAGTCAAATCTTTGGGAACGAGAACGGCGTTGAGTCTTCTCACTCCCAAAATTACTTCATTATCGATTGAGTCGACCCGAATGATATCCCTGATTCTTCGGCGACCTCCCTGACAGATATTCGTCGGTCTTCACGCACCAGTTCCAACACCTTGTCCACTTTTTCAGGCGTGGTTGATGTGGACGGTCTCCAGGAACGCTCGTTGTCGGCGGTCTCTTCCCGACCCTCCTTGAAGCGCTTGTACCACTCGAAAACTCGTCTTCGGCTCATGACGGCATCCCCGTAGGCTGTTTGAAACATCCAAAAAATTTCGGCATCCTTGAATCCGTTTTTGACACAGAACTTGATGCAAATTCGTTGATCCTCCATTTCGGTGACTAACGAAATCGAAGCACGGGCAAAATGGCTTCACTTCGAACAGCCGCTGCTCGCGCTGCTGTGGCGCGTGATTTTTGAAAATTGGCAGGACTCCAAGCCAAGGGCGACGCTTGCTTTTGCCACAAACCGGGAGAAAATATATTGAGTTTTCAGGAATTTATGAGCAAAGTGTCGAAACCTTTTGATCAGAGTAGTATACAGTTATCGCACAGAATCAACCGCAATTCTGAGTTATAAAGTGGGCGAAGATACCTAGCTTCGCGATTACGTAAAGAGACATGTTTCTTTAACAAAGCAAACACTATGAGATTTCAGGCTAAATACCTTGAAGAGACTTCAGGTTAGATAGCGCCAGGTACATAGGTGCTTCTGGGGATATGGCGTACAACCTTAGAGTTAGGTAGCCCATGATCCATCTGCGCTCCAAAAGACAGGTTCGACTGATAGAGTGATAGAAATTCCGGCTGCCAACTACCTCTTCTATCCAGTACCATCCATCAAGACCAACTCACCATGTCCAACGACAGCTGTTGTACGGAACCTGTGGCATTTAAAGAACACACACCTGACTTTTAAAAAAGTTGTTTTAAATTTACCTCAAAATGGAATTTCTCAGGAATTGTGAAGATCATTGTCCAGGACAAATCTTATGGATTTCCAAAATGAACAATACGTCCCCTTTCAAACTATCTGTTTCCACATGTCATTAACACAATGTTTTTCAACAAATCAAATATTTTTATAATGAACAAGTCTTTCTCGTCATCTATATTGTCTAGCGTTCCTACCTATACAAAACAATTTGCAATATCCTCTTTGTGTTGTAAATAAAGGTAGCTGAAATTATTATTAAAATGTAAAGATTATAAATTTTAATAAAAAACACGACTTATTGTTATTTTTATAATAAAACATAGTTTCAAAATGTATATATAGTTTTTATTTTGTTTTTGCTTTTTTCGACAAGCGCATGACGTGTAAAAGCCGATTTATAAGCTTGTTCCCGTTGTTTAATCTGGCCATCAAACATTTTAAATATATATTGATATATTCAAAATATTAACTTAAAATATTAAACATTTAAACTTTCTCCTACTCCTTATATATCTCTCTCACTCTCTCTACATTATTTTGTTTATATATATATTCTCCATCAGGTGTGGCTGACGGGAAAGTCTACAAGACTCTACAGCTCCTGAAAGCAACTTAGTTTTCTTCTTTTTCGCTTCTCTGGGTTTATTTTGGTTGAAAGTGACAATCCCGGGGTATTTATACGATATAATACTCTTGTGATTTGCTCTTTATGCTAATTTGTAAATCTGCCTATATATCTCACTTTGTTAGATTGGTTTGTTGGCTAGCGGTTCTTGGATAGCTCAGGTCGCTGCTAAGCGTGAGCTGCTGGTGTGCATTTAATTTTATCTAGTTTAATTTCTTTAATATTTTGTCTTTCCTTATTGTTTATGAAATACCTTTCAAGTATATATACAATAAAAAGGAACTTCATTATTATCAGCCTTCTTTCTTCCCCGAATCTATAATTTTTCCCAACAATTTTCGATTAAGGTAAAAACAATAATAATTGTCTATATTTGGAAGGACACCTCGACCTGATTGAAATCGTTATTTTCACTGATTCTCAATTGGCTGCCAAGGTATCCTTCAAATATAAATATGAATGCCGGGCATTGATATTATAATTGTTGCTGTTAAAATGAAATTGGCTATAATTTTGTTCATATTAAACTTAAATTAAGTTAACACTAAAATGTCCCATAACTTCTAGTTATAAAGAATTTTATTAATGTGATTATGCAAGTGTGGAAATTTTGAACTTGTGATTTATTTAATTCAAAGAATGTCAAATATACCCTTCAGGGAGGGCCGTTTCAGAAGATCTTGTCTAAGATCCGTTATACCCAAACTTCTATTAATTTGGGGGGCATCAGAAAAGAAAATCTAGGAGCTGGGAGCTGCGATCAATTTTTGTATAGATAAAGGCCTGCGGGAACTGATTGCTGCGCTCTGCGTCAAAATGGACGAAAATAGACTTCGCTCGAGAGCTGAATGTTGAGAGATTTAGTCGTCGTTTGTAACAGCTGAAGACCAGTAGAAAATAACGCAAAATATCTTACGGTGAACTCTGAAAAGATTTTGAAATTAGATAAATTTACTAAGATGATAAAATAAGAGAAAGCACACACACACAGCAAGTATAATGAAAACAAATAAATATAATTAAGAGATGCGCACATTGATCTAACCATAGACACCTAATTGATTGAAAAATCACTAATACCTCTAATGACAATCCTTCTAAAATTATGTATATGTATATATATATGTATTAAAAATAAAAAGGGCATATTCTGAAGGTCGCTTACATGAGCATTTTGATCGTTGAGGTACAGCCTTCCTCACGTTGACGAGTGCCAACAGCTCGAAACGCTTTCGTGGTTGGTTTTTCTTGATTTATCAAGAAATGTGTTGGCCAAATATTGCCGAAAAAATCTAAATCAACGTTTAGTTTATTTTTGTTCCACTAGATAGCGCTTTGCTATCTAAAAATGTTCGTGTGAGCGGTCTGAATATTCTTTTTTTATTTTTATATCATCACCTTTTCATATTCTTCTTACTTTTTTCAAATCCTGATTTTTTTGTCTTTTTGTAGTAGATTCCATCCTTTTAACTTAGAACCTAAAAGTTCACTCTTTTTCGATATATATTTAAATCATGTATGAAATAGTTCAAATCTCCTTGGGTTAATAAATGAAGATCGAATAAAGTTCCTGTGCTTTAAAATTTGTGTCATCCGACTTTTGCTCAGGAGATTCTGAAGCATCGTCACTAAATATCACATTTTCACAAGGCTGCGGCCCAGATAAGTCATCTGTATGAGGAACTGTTATACTAGCAGAATACAAATCAGGATATAACAGCCTATTTTTATTTATATGTAATGCCTGTTGCCTTTTTCAAACAAAAATACCAGTCTGAATAATGGTTTTTGGTTTCCTTCATATTTGGTTCCCACCATTGGAATCGCAAAAGACATATGACGTTCACCTTTAATCCACCCGATAAAAATCCGAAAACGGGTTGCGCAACAACGATGAGGAGCCCAGATTCTAGCTTGGTTATTACTTGCAAATTAAAGTTAATAGCACTTTTTCATGAACAATGTAAATTTTCGTGCCTTTGAACTTTGAAAGTTGATTCCTCACAGATGTGACAGGAGTTATATGGAATATTTAGGCGACATCTTAGTATTTTGACACAGTCTTGTGCACACACGATCTAAAAAATTATTCGATAGAGAAGAACAAACAGATAAATTGAGAGTCACTGTGTCATCTCTACTAAAATGCTAAGAAACAAAGAGTTTGTTAATATATCAACATTTGTGCACAATAAGATAAACCTGCGGCTGGTCTGTTAGAAAAGCATCCGACCTTGGGGCGGAAAAAAAAAACAAGCATACCTGGAGCGCTGGAAACCTAATCACCCTCCTTGGGACTCCACACACTTCTCCCAGTAATTGCACCATTGTTGGAAACATTCCGAGAAAGCTTCTTTCGGAATGGTGTTTAGCTCGGCTGTCGTTGCAGTCATAATGTTCTCTCTTGTCTGAAATCGTTTTCCTTTTAATAACCTCCGAGTTTGGGGTACAGCCAGAAGTCGCAAGGAGGCATATCAGGAGAGTAAGGAGCCTGGGAAACCACAGGACTCTGGTTTTTCGCCAATAAAAAAAAGTTTGAATCAAGTGCGAGGAATGTGCTGGAGCATTGTCGTGATGGAGGCGCCAATTGCCTGTTAACCACAACTCCAGTCTCTTGCGCCGCACATAATCACGTGGGTGACGGATGACATCCCTGTAGTACTCTTTGGTGATTGAACCTGTGATGCGTACTCGTGGTGTACCACACCGCAGGGGTAAAAGAAAGCAGTCAGCATCACTTTGACGTTGCTGCGTACTAGGCGGGCCTTCTTTGGTCTTAGTGACGTGGAATGCTTCCACTGTGACGATTGGGATTTGGTTACCTGTCGTATCCATGCACTCAGGACTCATCACCAATGATTATGGTGTTTATGAAGTTGAGGTCACTGTTTATGAAGTACAGCATGTCTTGTGAGACTTCAACACGGTGTTTCTTTTGCTCCGCCATCAGCAGCTTCGGCCCAAATTTCGGTCAGAATAGAATGTGCATAAAAGGTGATGTCCACCTCTCACGCAATTTCTTGTATAGACACACGACGGTCCCACATCCCTACGGAGTTCACTTTGGCAATGACGTGGTCATTTCGGCTTGTTGAAGGCCGGTCGGAGCGTAGCCCGCTATCCACCGATGTGTGGCCATCTTTAAAACGGTTGTACCACCCTTTAATCTGTGTGACGCCCATAACATCGTCACTGAAATACATCTGAATATTCCGAAAGGCTTTGACCTGGCTGTCGCCCATTTTCAGGAAAAATTAGATGCAGTATCGCTGCTCAGTCGTTCCAAACATTTCCTTATAATGAGAATCCGACAAGAGCACTAAACACTTCTTCACTCAACTGACGCTATTGACAGGCGTTAACGCATGAGAATGAAGGTTCAATGTCGCCTCATACAAACGCACTTCGTGAAATCCACCTGGTTTTCGCAAAAAAAAAAGGAAAAGAATAGGGTTTTATTTACAGACCTCGCATACAAAAAAAAAAAATCTTTAAGACTAAAGAACTTGTTAAAAATAATGCAATAAAACATAAACGAGAATAAAAAGGTATTATAACAATGAACATCGAGAAATAAGCTACGAACTAGGTGGCTTAGTCTCAGTTTGATTCCAATCAGAATGTCTGGAAAATTTGAAAAACTCTTGAGACGATTTTTCAGCTCTTACATCATCTTTAAGAAATTATCCGATATGAATTATTCTATTGTGCCGAAAGACCACTCTGGTAAAAGGACGAATTCAACAAGAGTTCATGTCATCAAAATTTACTCCGAAGGAATGAAAGACTGTCATTAGGACACGGTCATTTCAGAGGAGAGAGGTATATCACAGCCTGCATATACTCGTGTAAATATTCACATTATCAATTCATTTTGAAGGTTTATAAATATAAACAAATTGGTTTTTATTTTGTGATATTATCGAGTATTATATAAAATGAAAGGACTTAAAAGCACGAAAGTTTCTTTTATACATAATACAATCTTCTACTGTCCTTACTGCGATGAAAAAATATATTGGGAGGGTTTGGCTCATCAGTGGTGAACCCTCCCAGCGGTTTCGCCAATTTAATCCACCAGACCGCTTCTCAGAGCTCTAATACTGTGTTGGACGATACTGCTTATATACGCAGCAGTGAAGGGTGGAATCTTAGAAATGGTTTTCAAGAAGACTATTGACATAAGCTTATAGGACAGTAGAATTACATTCAAATATTTGCATCGAGCAATGCTCTTCAGCAAACAATAAAGACAAGGTCATTTAGACATAAATTAACACAAAGCAATAACGCGCCATCTATACATATAAAATGAAAGGATTTAAAAGCACGGAAGTTTCTTTTATACATAATACAATCTTCTACTGTCCTTACTGTGATGAAAAATATAATACTGCGTATATAAGCAGAATCGTCCAACACAGTATTAGAGCTCTGAGAAGCGGTCTGGTGGATTAAATTGGCGAAACCGCTGGGAGGGTTCACCACTGATAAGCCAAGCCCTCCCAATATACGAGGGCCATCCAATAAATAAGTTTCCCTATTTTTTAACAAATAAACAACATTATTTACAATTATGCAGTTATTTTATTTTCATCATACAACTCATAGACTACTTCTCTACATAATCACCATTTCTGTCCGAACATTTTTGGTACCGTTGTAGCAATTTTTCGATACCACTGTTGTACCAAGCCGTGTCCTGTCTTCGTAGCCAGTGGTTCGACTCCGCCTGCACTTCGTCATCATTCGCAAAGAGATTGCCTCCAAGGTGCAACTTGAGTGCTGGAAAAAGATGGAAGTCGCCTGGGGCAAGTTCCAGAGAATAAGTTGGATGTGTGAAAATTTCCCATTTGAAGTTTTCCAGCAACACGTTTGGGTCGTTCGAGCTGCGTGAGGGCGAGCATTGTCATGGACGAGTAACACTTTCCGAGACCAAGGTCCAGGATGTTTCCGTTTTATTGCAGTTCTGAGTTTAGTGAGGACTTCGCAGTACCTCGCAGCGTTAACCGTAGTGTTTGGGGACAGGTAGTCAACCAAAAAACACCCTTACAGTCCCAAAAGACGATAGCCATAACTTTGCCTGCAGAGATTGTGAACTTCGCCTTTTTTTGGTACACCATCCTCAGGCTGCTTCCACACCATGCTTTGTCGTTTTGTTTCTGGAGTTGATTGATGCACCCAGCTTTCATCTCCAGTGACAATAGGGGGAAACAGTTGATCTCCATCTCATCGATGAATTTCCAGGAAAGCTCGGGCTGCCTCCATCCGTTGTTGCTTGTGATTTTCCGAGAGCAAACGCGGGAACCATATTGCGCAGACTTTGCGAACATGATTGTTCCAATCGAAGAGCGTCCAATTTCGATTCCAGGAGGCAGTCGAATCATTATTTCGTCAATGGTGACGCGGCGATCTGCTTCCATCACATTCCGAACAGCAGCAACCTCTGCATTGTCCGTAGCAGTAACGGGCCTGCCGCTTCGCTCGTCATCATGCAGGTTTTGCCGTCCTTCCAAGAACCATGAACGCCATCGGCGAACCATTTGGATGCTCATACATCCTTCACCATACACTGACACTAAATTGCGATGAATATTGACCGCAGTTTCATTTTTGGCAGTGAAAAAACGAATTACAAAACGGAGTTCGCAAGTGGACACGTTCACCAGTGGTAGTTCCATGGAAACTAAAGCGCTACGGACTTGCGCGTAGGAGTAGCGTGATTTTGAAGGTCACGCGCTTCCAATACATCCTAGTGACCATTTCTTACACTACTAACTAATTTTTACAACGTTTCGTTCGCAGAAAAAAAAAATAGGGAAACTTATTTATTGGATGGCCCTCGTATTTTTTTTATCGCAGTAAGAACAGTAGAAGATCGTATTATGTATAAAAGAAACTTTCGTGCTTTTAAATCCTTTCATTTTATATGTATAGATGGCGCGTTATTGCTTTGTGTTAATCGAGTATTATATTTTTTGTAAGATATAAATTGTTTGTATTGCTCTGTTCGCTCTATCTTCTTTGTTATTGAAGTTATAAAGCTTTATCATTAAATGGGAACTCGTTCTTGACTGTTCTACAGCAACATGTACACCAGTGAACATCTACATCCCAATAAATTGCTTCTTATAAATGCTTTGTTGCGAAATTTTGATGAATACTCACAGGTGTTACGTCTTTCTTAATATGAGGACGTGGTTGAAATATTGAAATATATATAACGGAAATTTATTATCTATAAATACCTCTCTCGTAAGATGTTATGAAATCAAAGCCGCCCCGCTACTGATGAGATCTAAAGCCCGAAACCATGGTATACAGGTTAGCTTTTTGTCTTAATTTTCCAGAAACTGGTGTTTTGGCTCATTCTTTATCATCACTAGTGAAGTGTTTTACTCGGGTGATGCAAAGTGCTATGGTTCTGATGCATAATTAAAGGGAGAGGTGTGCCTCTTTAGGTACATGAATTTCATCCTCCCTCAACTTTATGTTATGGATAGAAACTCTAAAATTAATATTTACTTGGTTTCTCAAGAAGCCTTTGGGACCAAAACATTTTTGGCCGCAGTGGTAGATCCTGCTCCATGCTGACGAGGGCCAACAGCCCGAAACTCGTTCGTGGTTGGCTTTTATTGATTTATCAAGAAATTGAGTTGACAAAATATAAGGGAAAATACTAAATCAACGTTTAATTGATTTCTGTTCCACTAGATGGCTCTCTGCCATCTAAAAAGCTCAAGTGCTCGTGGTCAGGATATGCCTTTTTTGATTTTAATATATATCTCTATAGAATAATATTTGCATATATAGTTGACATTTCTTCTGTGAAATAGGTTTAAGATCATTCCATGTTCAGGAAAAATTATTCATTAGTATGTTTGTTAAGGTTCCTTTGTCCTTAACGAAAAAAGCCGTACTTCAGAGGATGGTATAGGTTTTCAACTACCCAGGCGACACCCCAATGGTGATTCCAATTCCTCAGCCAAAGAGAGAATAAAGCACGACTAAAAACTATTCACACTCTCACACACTTTATTTAAAAAACTCAATTATATACAAAATAGCCAACGGTCAATATATACATAATCACAGAACAATTAAATAAAATATTAATAAACAAAATAATTAATTAGAAAACTCAACAATTACAATTATTTTATTTCCAAAGCGCTATATCCCGCAAGGGATACTTGCGCCAAACAAGGAGAGAAGTTTATTTACATGAGTTATTTACATTATTCAACGCATGAAAACATTAGAGATCCATATTTTGGAGAAATTTTAGAATGTATTTACAAAATGAATTGAACTTTAAATATGATTTTTTATCGGAAATCAAATCGTTAAGTTCATAAACAACTAGTTCATTCTTCATTCTATAATCTTGAAATGCTGGGCAATCGATCAGTAGATGTCTTGAGGTTTGTTCCTCCATACCACAAAAGCAACTTGAATCCTCCACTGCCTTTATTCTATTTAAAAAACTTTTGAAATTTCCGTGGTTTGTAACAAATTGAGTATTATAAAAATTTGGACGAAAGTATTTTGGGATTTCTTCGGGAAAAAAGCTTAAGAAAGTATTATTTGCTTCGTTTTTCAGAACATTCATTCTTGATTTGAGAAAGGTATCTATAATTCCTGGAATAAAAGGGTCATAAATTTGTTGATCATCTGCGGATAAGTTTCTCAGATCACAGATATCATGATTCTGGATTCGATAAAGTCTGAGATCAGAGGAATGTTGGCCAAACTATGAACACAGCTATATGATGTGGATTTATAGGCTTGTGTACACCATGTCAGTATTTGATATTGGGTTGAATTTAATTTTTGTAAACATTTTTTATATAAATATTTGAACCAAATTTCGGCTCCATATGTAAGTATTGGTCTGAAAATGGATTTATATAAAGTTAGCCTTTTCTGGGTGCTTAGACCCCAAGATTTCCCGCAAATTGAGATGAGATAATTTTTAAAACGTTTTGTACGATTTACTATTTCTTCTATGTGGTATCTTTTTCCTCGATTTGAAATATGATTGAATAGTCCTTATTAAACTTTCCGGCAAATTATCTTCATCTATTATTTTAAAATCGCAGGCCACCATGCGTTATCAAAGGCTCCCGCAATATCTATTGTGACCAGAGCTGTCAGTTCTTTGATTTTGTGTTCCATTATTATATCGATTATATTATTCAAGGCTGTAATAGTAGATTTTGACTTGATGAATCCATGCTGTTTGGGACTTAATAAATTGTTTTGCATATAATATTCATAAATTTTTTTAAATAACTTTTTCGTAAATCTTAGACAGATTAGATGTTAACGAAATAGGTCGATAGCTTTTTATTGATTCGACGTTAGATTTGTTTGGTTTCATTAGAATTTTTAAAACTGTCGTTTTCCATTCCCTTGGAAGATATCCCATCTGAATACATTTATTTAATAACGAATGTAGCACCGGAAGTAACAGAGTCTTTGCGTATTTTATCATGTTATTACTGATATTATCTTGACCTGGTGACTTTTTAACACTGCTATTGTCAATTAGATATTCTATTTCTTCGGTATCAATATGGATAGCGCTTGAATTCCTTAGAAAAGGTTCGTAACTTCTAACCAATTCTTGTTGATGGTTGTCTTGATCAATTCTGTCATCTGCAATTCATACATTTATTATGTCTGTAATGCGTTTTTCTTTTTCTGAATCTTGATTGTTATCTATTATGGGAAGTCCCTTTTGTTTGTTTGAGGATTTGAGCTTTTTGAAAATTTTATATGCGTTACCAAAAGGATCATTTGATTCATTTTCTTCGATGAAATTTTTCAAACTATTTCTCTTTGCTTTCTTCATCATATCATTAAATTTGTTTCTGACTTGTTTAACTCTTGATGCATCGATAGTCTTACTGTGATAAAATAAGTTTCATACATAATGAAAATGTGTTTTCATTTGTTCGAGTTCTTTATTCCACCATTTTATACCTGCATCGTATATGTAGTTGTTTGATTTTACTTTTAATGATATGTAAGCTGCTTCTATTATGTTATCCGTGAGTTTGTTTACAACTTTATCAATATCCGTGCAATTTTCCACCATATCTGCCTTATTCTTTAATTTGATAAATTCTTGATACTTGAGATTTTTGGAGAAATTTGTCCAGTTGGCGTGTTTTTCATTGAATTTCCATGTAGAATTCTGTTTATCTTTTATATAATTAAATTTTGAGTGAATTTCAAATTAAATTGCCAAATGATCAGAAATATTTGTCAGTGATGAGGTGGTCCAATGTCTGATCATATTTATTGAAAGTCTATTCGAGATTGTTAGATCTACTATTACTTGCCCCTCTACATGTTGGAGTTTTATCGTTGTGAATGTACAAGTTATTTTCATTTATTATTGTTCGCAATTTGTAACCATTTGAATTTGTTATTTTATCGAACCAGATTGGATGACGGGAATTGAAATCTCCGCATAGGACTATAAGGTTATTTGAATAAGTATTAATCAAGTTTCTTATAAAATCTAAGTGAGTATCATTACAGGAATTGGGATGAAAGTAAAAATTTGCGATTACTTCAAACGAATTTGAGGTTATGACAGATATTGCAGTACAGAATTGATTCGTAAAATGATCTGATTTTTAATTTTATATTTTTATTTACAATGATTGTTGCTGTGTAAATAATTTCTGAAGTCTTTGAATGAATTATTGGTGAGTCTAAATCAAATATAACGTGTTTATTTAAAACATATGGTTCTTGAAGTAATATAATATCGGGTGGATTATTATTCGTTGAAATTGAAAGCTCGTTTAAAACTGTCATACTTTTTCTAATATTCTGTTGTAAACATTTTATGTTTCCTCTATATGGTAGAGCAGTGATCACCATGATTACACATAACTAAAATCATTATTCATTTCTCTTCTGAACCGATGATATATTGAGTTCTTCTCACTGTTCTATCAACCTGCAATTTATATTGAGGACAGTCATTCGTATTTGGTTTATGGTTAATCGGACTATTTCTAAGTCTTGGATGCTTTGAACAGTTATGGCATCTTATCTCTTTTGTGCAGACGTGATTGCCCTGGGTTCCACAGATGCAACATATTTGTACATTTGGACATTCTTTTGTTTTATGGTCTGGATTAAACTGAAAACAATTTTGGCATTGTTTTACTAGGATTTTATCTTGTATCTGACAACGTTCTAGGTCTGTATATAATGTATTGTTCATTCTTTTCATAAGTTGATAGGCTTTTGGGGAAACTCTCAGGACTATGCTTTGAGTTGGTGTGTTAGATTTCATTACGAATATTATCTTGATTTCATCTTCCATTCCGTTCAGCTCCTGATTCATATTACAAATCGTGTTTACAAATGTGGTTGTATCGGTTAGTTTGGAAACATTTTTCACCACCACTGTTGGATCTCTTTGCTTTGGAACAAACATTTTGCTTAATGCTTTTAATTCTTCAGATTTGTTCAATTCCTCATGAAGTGAATTCATCTCTGTCATATTAGGCAATTTTATAATTACTGCGCTTCTTGTGTTAAACATTTTGTTGATTTTTATCTTTGTGCCCCTGTCTTTAATTTTCTTTATATCCTTAGAAATAGCCTGTATTATGGTTGAAGTAGGCTTATTGTTGGCTGGTGTTGCCATAAGCGTGAATTCTATATTTTGAATTTGCTGATGTTTTACGATCAAATCTGATACATTTTCTCTTTTTGCAATTTGTGCATAAGAAGGTCTATAAACTGAAATATCCTTTGCTATTTTATCAATCCTGCTGTCCATTACCTCTTTGATGGCTTCGGTTATTGTTTCTAGTGCAAATTCCTTTTTTATTTCTGTTATGGAGGAAATACCATCTTTTATTTGGTTTATATTTGTGCCAAGAAATGTCAAATCATTTTTGGTTAAATTTTTTTGAGTACTTTTAAATTTATTTGTGAAGTATTCAAGAACTTCATCAAGTTTTAATTTAATTGAATCTACAGCTGATTCCATTAATTTAGTTTCGTAAAGGAATCTAAAATAAAGAGCAGTAAATTTGCATATTTTTATAAAATGAAATTTTTGCATAAAGTTTGCGGTAGTAAATTTAATTGTGTTTATTTTTAAAAATCCAATAGATTCAGCAAAGAATAATGTAGTATTACAATAACTAATAATTAACTGAATATGTAATATATAATAACTATGATATAAACAATTTTCAAAACAAATATTTACCGGAGCTAAGGCGACACGCAGCCGGTCGGATCAGCCTCCTAGCGGCAAAAAAAAAAAACTCAACAATGTTATTAGTATTTTTCTGGTTGCTCTTGTATTGTTGAAGTAGAGAATGTATATTCACTATTTTGTTTATTTTAAATTATTTTTTACAATGAATGTTTTTGACAATGGCTTTGTTGTCTTAGCTCTCTGATCATAAGTTTCATTAGAAGTTTCATTAAATTTAAAATAATTTTTAAAACATACATATATATACTCATGGACAAAAGTTGAGAAAGTGGAAAGTCTTTGATGGTCGTCCGTTTTTTTGAAGGAGACAAGAGGCAATTTTGCTCACACTTGGTTATCTCGTGTGTCTTCAATAGAGTCATTGTATATCAAATATCTTTCAGAGTTATCGCCTGAATCCCGAAATACATTATATATGGTACAACTTACTTAAGTTTTGCCCACAGTGTTCCCGCTATATGTATTCAAACTAAAAGAGGCATATCCTGCCCACATGAGCATTTCTAGATGGCATCTAGTGGAACAAAAATCAACTGAACGTTTATTTAACTTGTTCCGTGATATTTGGCCAACCCAATTTCTTGATAAATCAAGAAAAGTCAGCCACGTACGCGTTTAGAGCTATTGGCCCTCATTAGCGTGGTGCTGACTGTACCTCTACGACCAATGTTATATTGATAAGGATTTATATAAAAATTGATTATTCTTGTTGCCAAATTTTATTAATTCGAAAATAAATTATTCATTAGTAATAAACAATCTGAAGCAGTGTCTGGCCAAGCCTTCTTCTTACAATTTTATTTTTGTTTTGTTTACTAGACAATTCGAAAAATTATATTGTTACACTTAGTTAATTGCTACAAAATTTGTTTACTAGAGACATGAAACCTTCAAGTATGTCTTTTTTTTTTGCCTCACTTAAAATATCATTGTCAAAATTCGAAACTATTTTAGAGGCGTAGGATTATTTTTGATATTAAACAATTTCTACTGCCCTTACTGCAATGGAAAAATTAATGGGAGGGCCCTCCCATATTAAAATAGTTTCGAATTTTGATAACAGATGGCGCGCTAGTGCATCAAAATATGATTGTATTTAGATCATTGTTAGTTGTTTTCAAATTGGGATTAAGAATATTTTTAATCGTATAAATTTGTATATTATAAATAACATTTCAGAATTTTTTTCTGTAAAAAAAAAAAACAATTTTTAACCCCTTTCCAAATGCTGTATTTTTATTTCTCCGGACGAAGTCAAAAGTTTGTGTTGAAACGTTGAAAAAATATGTTGGATCGATTTTGAAGACAACTCTCAGATTTATAAAATTAATTTATCAAACTTTAAACAGTTTTAGTAATAGAGAGAGAAACGAGTTAATTACCTCGTATTTAAGGCAACAAAATAATCATCTAATTTTCATACTTCGTTCTAACCAGATTCAACTTGTGCAAAGCAGACGACAAAGAAAAATAAACAAATTTAATGGTAGAGGGTAAGTTCTTATTTTTACAAGCTTTCACACTCAAAGAATAATCATTTTCTTGCTTCAAAATAAAACTCTAACTGGCCGAAGTGTCTATTTTTTTACAGAAATATGAATGCCGGCCAGGCAACGTCTATCTTCAACATTACAGAACTTGTTACCTGACATGAAGTGATAGTAGGGCTTACTTAATTCGAAGTATTTACAATCATTTTGTTTTATGAACATTTTATCATAAAAAAATATATTTTAAAAAATACAAGGTTGTGCCAGAAGTTCGTAAACACTTGCAAAAAAATTGAAATACCAATATTATTTGCCATAATATTATTCATCGTAATATTATTAATGTCTTTGTATTATGTATAAAGTAATTGAATTATGTATTATTAAGTATTCGCCGTAATAATATTATTTGTCAAGTAATAAGAAAAACAACGTTTCAAGAAATACAGGAACTTTTGGGACAACCTTATATATTAAACACGGTATTGCGTATGTTTTTATTGTCTTTATGATCGTATTATTTTATTGTTAAGGTGATATGTCAGGGGGGGAAGTCAGTGTGAAAGTGATGTTACATTAAGCAAATTTGGTTGGTAAAGTTGGCTCCTTGGAATGACTGTTAACTGATTTCTTGTCCAAACTTTCCTTAGCGTTTAGACTTACGCTGTGAGGATTTTTATTGACGTAGACACAGTCATAATAAAAACAATGATAATAAAATATATTACAATCAAATACACAATTTCGACATCTTGGAATGTTTCAAAGTATCTTTCCCTTATAAATGTAGCCCTGGACCGAAATAATGCATAACCAAATGGTGCAATTCCAGGCTATAAGCAGGGTGAGGTATAACTTAAATACTCTCCAAATTCTTTATTCTATATTTTGCTAACCTAGCTGGATAAGCTGGAGTGTTGTCTCGGTTGATTAAAGCATTATATCGAGTCTTCATCCTTCATTTTCATCCCAGGTTACAATCCGCTTCCAAAACCGAAGATCTTGCGAATTTTTCTATCAATCGCTAACAGATATCGACTCGCCTCTGAGACTAGGCTAAAGTCAGGTCGTGGGGATCTTGGGCGTTACTAACAAAGTGCATCTTGTGCAGAATTTGGTTGATCGAATCTTTGAATGATCCAAGTCTGGCTGACATCTTAGGTGTATTTTGTTGTTGGTTAATCATCACCAGAAATAATAGGGTCTCAATATTCGTCAAATGTGGTCGTACTTTCGAGGTTTGTCCTCAAGGCTGATGTCTCCTTCTCTAAATCTCTTGAACCATTTTGAAACTAGTCTTCTATTGACTATTCCTTTCCCTTCCACTTTGCATATTTCTTTTGAGGCATATTTGCATTTAGCCCCTTTTCCCAAAAGAAGCGCATTAGCACTCGCATCTTTATTTTCTGATCACGCGTTGTTTAGCTCTATAATAGAATAGTGAAATGTTATTGTAGACCCATTATGCTATTTAAATCACGTGGGCACGCTCATTGAATTTGTTTAAATTGATTAATCAGAGAAATAATTGGTGTATTCATTGTTAACTGTATTTCAGCTCTCGTCATGTCGATTTGTATTTATATTTTCATAATAATCCTGTTTGATAGGAATAATGAATTTCAACATGTCCTTCCTATTTTCCTCTTTTCTCTGCCTAGGATAGTAAAGGCTAGTCAATATTTTACAGATATAGTGGTATTTTGTTTAATATTAAGTAGGATCTAGAATTTGTATTGAATTCCAATGTATAATGTCTCTTCTTTTATCGGAAGCTTTGCTATAACAGCTTGATGTGTCTGTCTCTAACCAGGCCATCCAGAGACCAATCAGGCTCCTATCTGTGATGACGCGCTGATTATCCACTGCAACAGGGGTCAGGGCAACCAAATGGAGACTTTGGCCTCGTTGTTGGGACTGGACCACTTCAACCCTACAGCACACCCTACGCTCTCCACTGCAACTATGAAAAACTCGAACCTTACTTCAAGATCACGCCAGTTGATATCATATCCATAATTGTACCTGAAGAAAATTCTACAACATCAGTAGCTTTCTTCGAAAATATGACAAATTTATTTCTCAATATAAAGTATTCCTTAAAGGTTACCTCTTTCAACTTTCTTTCTCTTTCTTTCACACAGTCAAGAGGAGACTAAAATATAATCTGAATTCTCTTTCAAGAATAAATAATTAATAGTGCCGAAAAATATCTTTCAAGAATAAATAATTAATAGTGCCGAAAAAGATCTTGAGAGATCAGATTGGTGTATGAAAATTATTCCCCTCTTTAGAGAGTATCCATGTTCATAGGACGTACTACAAGGGTTGGCTGAACAGATCAACGAGGAAGGGAAGACAGATCGACATGGAGTACTTCAACCTGGCCATGAAGTACTTCGAAGACAGGTACGAGAAGGTGGTGTTTGTGGTAATGAGTTACGACTTCTGGGGCGCCTACCTCGGAGGTGGAATCACGGTGTACTTCGCGGACTTCCTCTCTCCTAACTCTTCTTATTTGCTCCAATTGACGCCTTAAAATGCCACGTACCTCCTTTAGTAGGTGGGAATCTCGGCTACACCTCCTGGCTTCTGACATACTCCTTTCATTTCTTTACCACCATATCAATCACACACCAATATATAGTATATTTATTGAATTTTTAAAAATTCATATGAGATAACTTTCATATATATCTAACACACACATTCTATATATTTAGCATTATTAGCATTAGCATACTCCTCAATATTTAAAATAGTTTCCCTAGCAGAATCCACAAAATCACTTTTAAATATTGAATTAAATCTATACGCAATGTGTATCTTTATTATTAAAATTGGGAGAGCTTTCATGCCAAAGATATATTTGTTCTCACTGCCCTAAATATGATAATTAGATTAATTGAGCCGAGCAGCCTACAAGAAAGCATTATATACACTATGTGACACTGAATTATTGGAGGAAAAGTTGTAAAAATCTACATAAAGAGAGTACCAGTAACGATCAATAAATGATTTTTATTAGAACAGAATACACCTATACAAAGAAATATATCGTTGTCCATTCAATATGTTTTTGGAACAACGGCGGGCATTATGCAGGCAGCATGGTACTGAATCAATGAGCGTGCGGATGGTGTCCTGAGATATGCTGCTAATTCCCTGTCAACCTTCAGCCACAGGTCATTTTCTGAACGCAACTGAGGAAGCGCACGTAAACGACGTTTAGTTAGGCCCAAGTCGTGTTCTATTGATGCCATCAGGAAAGAATAGTGGCCATGGAAACACCGAGGTTTCATGAAGGGCTTGTTGGCGGATGCGTGCTCTGTGAGATTCGGACGTTATCCTTCATGAAAATGGCATTTGGTATCCATTGAAAATGGGTAAGACCACCAAACGCAGCACGTAATTTACTTATCGTTCGGCAGTCATAGTAATCTCAATATGAATCAGAGGCGATAGCTCTCCAAACCATAATGCCGCTTTGACGTGAGGTGCTGCGTTACACAGATACGGCCGGATTACATCTGTCACCAAGACAGCGCCAAATTCTTACTAAGTGTCTACCATTACTAAAATTGGAGCGAGATTCATCTTAGAGCACTCTCCTGAGCCATTCCGCTGTCCATGTGGCTGGCTCTATCTCAACAAAATTACAAACGTAGGTGTCTGTGCCGTTTGGTCAATGGCAGCCTTCTTAACGGGCGCCATGAGTTTAGGCTGCCAGCAACCAATTTTCGCATAAGGGTTTTGGCCGATATGGAGGACTCAAGAGTGACTGCACATCCTGAAAATGGCTATAGAGGGGGACTATGGGGCCACCAATGCCACCCGCTGATGCGTTGGTCCACGCGTGCTGATGTCACTCTGGCAGTGCCAGCATCCCTCAATCATGCCACATGTCTTGTTTCAATCATCTTCGCCATAGCCGGTGGACTGTCGACGCAACCAGGTGTCTGTCCGTAGAGATTTGACGTATGAACCAACTGGACCTTCTGAATCCAATCAATATTCACATTTTGTGATGTGAGACCTACTAAGACCTATTCTCCTCTATGGCCATTGAATTTTCATTACAGAATCTGAAACCTATCTGAAAAGACTAGAAACTTTTAAAAATGAAATCATTCGAAAAATTACAGATGTAAAAGGGTTTTCATAAACAAAATGTTAAGAAATGATCTCAAGATAGAAAATATCAAAGAATATATTATAAAACAACTACTTCAAACGCCCTACCTGTTGCAGCTCCACCACCGGCTGTTGCTTTCGTCGTAGTGTATCTTTCTAGCGCGACACAGCTTTGACGGATAAGGTATCCAAATCGGCTCCTTCTCCACCGGAAGCGTAAAGCGGTTCTCAACAGCCTCCCAAACGCAGGATCGGCGCACATTTGGCACAGAAAGAGATTAATGTTCTCTTGAAGAACGAAGGACACCTGCAGGTCATCACCATCGTACACTCCTCCAAGCTTTCACCAACAACTGATTGATCGAAAACCTCTTGGTCCAATCGAACGTTCAGCAGTTGGGGCTGGAGAGAGAAAAAACTCCTCCAAACCTTCACCAGCAACTGATTGATCGAAAATCTCTTGGCCCAATCGAACATTCAGCAGAGACAGGCCATCGACACCTTGGCCACGGCGCTAATGGTTCTGACAGAAGACACAAGCAATACCCTATACAAGAATATTTCATGCGCCAGAAACCTTGCTGATCAGCTTGAATTAACTTCTGAGTTGGGACCCTGAACACATGCGGCAACGCCGCTCTTTGTAAAATAATCCGAATTTACTGTTTTTTCAAGGAGCCTATGAGATTGACATCTGCTTCCTACAGGAAACCAACGACATATCCTTGGACGACGTAGGAGACTGCCACGGCTACAGCGCCGTTGTCGTACCCGCGACGACCATCGTAGGATCAGGCCTCGCCTACGTCTTCGCGGAAACCCTTCGAGGAATCTAAGGCGCGCCATCTTCAACTGCACAGAGAGTGCTTCCACAGCTCTTGCTTCACCTAGAGAACATAGCTGAATTCCTTTGAGAGAGCTGAGGAGAGCATCACCCTGGAGGACAATGTCCCGCTTCATCGAGCAGATTTATTTGAGTGAGGTGGAAGCTGCCATTACCTGTCAGCCACAAGGGAAAGCGGCTGGCTGAGATAGTGTTTCCTGCGAGCTCGTCAAGGGATTTGAGGACTTCTTCGGAGGAACCATATATCAAGTCCTCCTCGAATCAAAGCTTCGCGGTACCCTGCAGGAGAAGCCTCGAGATGATTCTTTGACATAAATTGTCAAGATGCCAATAATATAGGTTAGTTATAATTCCAAAGATTAAAAATAAATTGCATATTCAATTTAATGTATAATATGCGATAAATGTGTATTTCTGAGAGATTGGATATTTCATTTAAATACTTATTTGAACTCCAGAGAGAGAGAGAGTTGTCGTAGTTTTGACAATGATTTTAATGCCACTCAAGGATATACATATTTCTAATGAAGTCTCTTTGCTTCAATACCATGTTCTTGTTTTAGGGATTTCCTACAAATCCCTGCAATTCTTATATGAATTGAGGGCATATTTTAACCAATGTTTGTATTTGTCAACACAAAATTTCTCAGGTACTTCTTTCACTAATGAAAATTATTGGCATTACTGGCAATTTTAATATACCGCACTGCTGTATTAATTGATTTTCTAACACAGAAAATAGATTTTGGATTACAATATTACGTGTAATTTCGGACAGTATCACAAATTATATATTGGAATATATCTCTTGTGAAAATTATTTTTTCCATTATTTTTGTTTCCTGATAATCTGGGTTCGTGTTGTGATCCCCACTTGAAATATTTTATTGGACATTACAGTGAAACAATGTATAGATAATAATGAAAGATAGTATGCAATGCATAAATTTTATGTTTTGTGGCGGGATTGGGTCTGAATTAATTTGATAATTCATTTAATGAATACTGAGGCATATACACAGAAATTCCTATTTGTAATATATTTTCTCTAAGAAAAAAACGAGTTTTTTAATTACTTTTAGATTATAAGAAAATTTCATTCATGCTAAAGTAAGCACACAAAATATATAGAATCCAATTTTTTATTAATAGTTACATATTCTAGTTTTTTCAACAAATAAAAAAAAAATTAATTCACCCTATGATTTGAAAAGTAAGTTCGAGCAAATAATTTCAATCGTTTAGTTTTAACCAAGATAATTTATATATTATGTTTTAGATATATATAAAAATTGGGAAAATAGTCTAAATAAGAATAATATGTTGAATATATGTGTTGTGATGGTCAAGATTTGGAATGAGTCTTCCGGAAATCAGGTGCAGTCGAGATGCCCACCCATTCCGGAAGGTAGAGGACGTTGTAAGGCATCCTTCGGAGCAGGAAGGTGGAGTCAGGTGGAAGGAAGTCCGCGAAGTACACCGTGGTTCCACCTCCGAGGTAGGCGCCCCAGAAGCCGAAGCTGCCGTAGGACATGATGTGATGGTGACATCGGGAGATCAGCGCCATGTCGACGGCTGGTATAGACGCTGGTGGAGCAAGGACGGCGTTGGACTTGTTGCCGAAGTTCTCCTTGCACCACTTTCGGTCGTCACTCACCACCACAAACACCACCTTCTCGTACTTGTCTTCAAAGTACTTCATGGCCAGGTTGAAGTACTCCATGTCGACTAGTCTTCCTCTTCTGATTGGACGCTTCAACCATTCATTGTAGTCCGTCCTCCGAACGTGGATACTCACGAAAGTTGTAGATTGACCATGTACCAAACTGAGTTCCACAAGATAATTTTCGACACGATTGATTATTTCATCTTTGAAAGATAATTCAGATCGTATTTTATCCCGAATGTGGTGGAAGAAAGTGTAAGAAATCGGTGGATAGGGGTGAATTTTAAGGAATACTTTATATTGCGGAATAAGCTTGTCCTCTTCACGAAGAAAGGTACCTAGGTCGTAGGAATGTTCTTCAGATACATTTATAGAAATGATATCCACCGCCGTGATCTTGAAGTAAGGTTCGAGTTTTTCATAGATGCAGTTGAGGACGTAGGGTGTGCGATGGTTGAAGTGGGCCAGTCCCAACAACGCGGCGTAAATCGCCATCTGGTTACCCAGCCGGCCTTGGTTGTGGCATTGCATGGTCAGCGCGGCCCCAACTGTAGGAGCCGGGTGGGTCTCTGAGATACACCAAGACGTTAGGAACACTGCCAGATAGAACACAGAGAAAATATTTAGAGATAAATACAGTTTTTAACCTGGTCCTATCAGATATTGAACAAGAAATATTCCTGGAGCATAACCAAGCATTCTCTGTCACTTTGTGATATGATATTCTCAGCTATAGGATCAACACAGTAAAACACTAAACAAACGAGTCTATGCTCATTGTTCCATCCAAGTATTCAAAACAATAGAAATTAAAATATAAAAGATGAACTGATTACATCTGGATATCTCAAATTGTTCATACTTAGACATTTTACGACTCTGAAAGCACTCGCTTCAATACTATATATATATACGAATCAAACTGTACTTTCCATACTCTCTCAAAGGTTTTGTCTTATCCTATACACTCAGGAAATAGTATGTTAGAACTTTATTCAACGATTGCCCCAATTCTGGCAGTCTAATAAGAAATACTTACACCAGAAGCATTATTACATTCATGCAATCAATAAAAAAGCCGTTTAATCTATTTTATGTGGATGAATTGAAGTGCTGAAGTCAGAATATGTGAGCACAATAGATCATCCGAAACCAAGACAATGGATCCTCTATATATCAGCACATCATTGAATCAATCAGTGATAGCCCAATCATCCAACCAGTAATGGCTCATTTACCTACCCAGTAAGGACACATTCATTTAACCAGTGATGGCCCATTGATCAAACCAGTGACGGCCAATTGATCAAATCAGTGAAATCCCATTGATCGAACTTGTGATGGTTCTTTCAATTAACCAGTGATTACACATTGATCTAACTAGTGATGTCCCATTCATCCAACCAGTGATGGCCCATTTATCGAACAAGTGTTAAACCATTGATCCAAACAGTACTGGCCCATTGATTCAACCAGTAAAAGTTCATTTACTTAACTAGTGATGGCCCATTGATCGCCCCAGTGATGGCCCACTGATCTGAACAATGAAATCCCATTGTTTCAGCCAGTGGTGGCCCATTGAATCAACCAGTGGTGCCCCAATGATCCAAACAGTGCCGGCCCATTGATTCAACCTGTGAAAACTCGTTCACTTAATCAGGGATAGCCCATAATCCAACCAGTGGTGGCCCATTGGTTCAGCCAATGAAATCCCATTCAGTCAACGAATTAGGACCATTCACTCAACTAGTGATGAAATGCCCATTGGTTCAACCATTTGTGGTTCATTCACCTAACCAGTGATAGTCCAATAATTTATCAGGTGATAAACAATATGGTGTCTCTCCACCTTTACAAATCAAAAGTACAGTAGTTTGACAGATTATTTTAAAATATTCAAGCAATATATACTATTTATTTTAAAACGACATTTGAAAACTATCCCGCATGTGTTTCTTTTCAACGAAAAATCAAAATTTATTTCAAGGAAAAATAACGATTATTTCTAACCTTTTGGATGAGGTATGAAAGGTTGAATTGTGAAAAGTAATGATAAACGGAAAAATGAAAGTGTCCAGGGATGGGAACCGAACCCACGATGTTCCGCTTACCGGGCAGATGCCATGTCCACTAGGTTACCCTGGACATATTTTTCCGTTCGTAAATAATACATAAAGTAATTTATAATACAATATAATATAAAGCGGCTTTTGATTGTAAAACGAAATTTTAAAACTATCCCGCATGTGTTTCTTTTCAACGAAAAATAAAAATTTATTTCAGGGATAAATAACGATTATTTCAACCTTTTGGATGAGGTATGAAAGGGTGAATTGTGAAGAGTAATGATAAATGGAAAAATAAAAGTGTCCAGGGATGGGAAACACATGCGGGATAGTTTTCAAATGTCGTTTTACAATTAAAAGCCGCATTATATTATATAGTAATATACTATTTATGTTAGCTTATTAAACCTCTGTCGCAGCAAGTAATCAAAATATATATGTCAATTTCGCAGATGGCGTCACAAAAGGTTGTGCCACGCGCGCGCGCGCGCGACACTCTCAATTTCTCAATCAACCTTCATCCAAATAGCATCCAATCCAGCTGTGCCAATCACACCTCTACCGGGGGAAGTATCGGGAAACGACTAGGAATTTTATTCGTCGAAGAGGTATTAGATGATAAAAGATATATATTTGTGTTTGTGAAGTCACCATTAACGTTTACAAATCAAAGCTCAGAGAAAAATGTCTTGCTTCTCCAGGTCATTTCTTTATATATATGTTATGCTTTAATGTAAAAACACGTTATATCCTCTTGCTCTATATGACTAGGTTTCTTGTCTGGTTATTGCCAACTTTTGTAATGTGCCTTTTATTGTCTACTTTTTACAAACTTATAGTCAATTTATTGTCTACACCTTATATTTGTGCTTTATAAAATTTACATGTAAATTCGAACGTTCTCCTTCAAAAAGAAAAAACATATTATCAAGTGATTAGGGTTGAACACTTGTCGTACTCTAAAGGAAGGTTTAACGTGGTGGCATTGAGCGCACTTATAGTATAGAGTACTACACTTATAGTAATAGCATAATGCTATTCCTACCTATACATTTCCAATAGTATAGCACTCAATGACTACGAGTCACCATTTAGATGACATATCACGAGGAAGAGCGCTGGGGAGGATCGAATATGGCAACCACAGCAGGAAGTTGCCAAGTTTTTTAACGTGTCTGTAAGCGTGATATCCCGTCTCTGGAGCCAATTCCAAACTACTGGGACTTGTCGTCGGAGGAAAGCTGGAGGCCGCGCCAAGGTGACAACCCCGAGTGAGGAAGACAAGCGTTCACGGAAGATGTCAGCTCACTAACTCTACCTGAAGCTTGCCGCGACCACTGGCAGAATTATATCCCTGAAAATCTTCTTACGCGAAGGCTTAAAATGCGAAACCTTTACTCTAAGAAGCCAGCGATATGCGTACCTTTAACACCACTTCAGAAGAGGCGCCGCCTTGCATGGTGCAGAAAACACGTTAACTGTGACCATGATCGATGGAGACATATTCCGTTTTCAGACAAAGCCAAGTTTTTTTTCGGACAGTCCGCTATCTTCAACGGCACGCTTATTACATCTCGGAACGTCAACTTAATTTTCTTTTTATCTCGCTTTACTTTAAAATAGTCTTTTTTATACATGATTGGCTGGTTAAGGTCATTGGACAGTAAATAACCAGGAGAACATATTGAAGATGTGCAACAACGAAGATGAAGAGAATATGTGGGCAAGCCAAGAAAAGAAGGTATGCAGGGCCCCCCTCCACAAGGAAGTGTTGATTGACAGATTCCAGAGGAGAGGGCGGCAGACAGATAGTCCAGCGGGTGCCGTAGTGAAGGAAAGAGCCGAGATAGCGGTCGGCCTGAAGGGGGTTGTGCGCCGAGAGGACATCGCAGTCTAGGGAAGAAGTCAGTCTGGTGACATCGAGATCTGCGGCAAGGAGAAGACGGCGACGAGTTACCTCCGGGGTGTGTGGATGATCCCGCAAGGCGGAACCAGGAGAGACTGACATCGGAGCGACCTACAAGGCGGTGTAGTCCAAACTGCACGTGTATAGTGTGGAGCGGAACGCTTCACAAGAGGAAATCCAAGGCGTCATGGATTCTTCGGACGGGGAGGCTGAAGGCAAGTCCCACTGCTGTATTCCTTCTGTTAAGTGAGATACAATAAAGCCCTAAACTTTAGCTGCAATCCCTTCAAACTCACGCGTGTATCTTTGTGGCATCCTGAGTAGACAAAGTACTGGAATAGAGTCTGGCTACGACGTAACAATACATACCTGCCTATAAATAAATCTATTAAGGTATGTATTATAATGATAAAGTACAAAAAGAAAATATATCAGTGTGTGTGTGTGTGGGGCAATGAACTTACATTTCCAGGAGGGCATCCACTGGCACTCTTTGTTCATTAGGACGAAGTACTATACATATAACAGTAGCAACGCACCCACCTACATGACCTTAGGACATCCTCTGGTTTCCTTTTGTTCAATAGGATTAATTATGAAGGATAATTTCAAAACCTCACAAAACGAATTTAGAATTAGTAAAGAGTTACCGACCTATTTCATTAATTTCTAACTTATCAAAAATATTTGAAAAAATTTTGAAAAATAAAATATACGAATACTATGAAAATAATGATCTCCTTAGCCCCAGACAACATGGTTTCTTGAAGAATAAGTCAACAATAACCTGTTTGAAAGAAATCACAAAGATCATAATGGAACATAAACAAATACAACTAGTTACGCTGATTGCAAATGATATACAAGGAGCATTTGATAATACATGGTGGCCAGCCTTGATTAAAAAATTAGACGAAGACAATTTACCAGTTGAATTGATCAAAATTTTACGTTCTTTTTTGAAAAATAGAAAAACGATTTTCAAGTATAATAATATGAAAGTTTCAAAAATATTAACAAAGGGCTGTCCTCAGGGTGGACCATTGTCTCCGTTGTTATGGCTGATATATTTAAATGATCTGCTAATTAAATTGCAATTACAAAACTCTAAAATCATTTGCTATGCTGATGATGTAACAATTATATGTTGGAATAATGAGTTAACAAATCTAAAAAGTCGATTGAGTTTAATTTGGAAAAGATAGATCAATGGTGTAATGATTATTAGTTAAATATCAATCTTGATAAAACTAGTATTTTACACTTGCACAATAAAGACAAAATTTCAATTAATTTTAGAGACAAAATTATTGTGCCCGTAGAAGAAATTAAAATTCTTGGAATTACAATTGCGAATCAATGAATGAAAACAAATTGAATTTTGGCCCTCACCTTAACATTATACTAAACAAAACTCAAAGATTAAAAAATCTTCTTTTTTCAATATGTGGAAAATCTTGGGGTCTTAGCACCCAAAAAAGGTTTACACTTTATAAAACTATAATAAGACCAACGTTAACTTACGGAACAGAAATATGGTTTGAATTTATTAGCAAAAAATATATGTACAAACTGAACTCAATGCAATATCAAATTCTGCTATGGTGTACCCAAACATATAAAACAACCAGTTATAACTGTGTTCACACCTTAGCCAATATTCCTTTGATCACTGATTATATGGAATCTAGAATTATAGGTTATGAGTTGAATAATTTATCAACACAAGATAAACAATTTTATGATTTGTATATTCCAGGTATACTCAAAGATCAACATATACAGTCACGACCGTCTTTCCTCAATCAATCAATTCCTCAATTCCTCATGTCACGGATGCGCGCGCATCATCATTATGATCAATATCATTATCTAATGATAATAATAATAATTATTATTATTATATTATTATTATTATTTTATTATTATTATCAACATATATAGTCACGACCGTCTTTCCTCAATCAATCAATTCCTCAATTCCTCATGTCACGGATGCGCGCGCATAATCATTATGATCATTATCATTATCTAATGATAATAATAATAATTATTATTATTTTTATATTATTATTATTATTTTATTATTATCAACTTATATAGTCACGACCGTCTTTCCTCAATCAATCAATTCCTCAATTCCTCATGTCACGGATGCGCGCGCATCATCATTATGATCATTATCATTATCTAATGCTTCTGTCTGTGTGAAGTTCACTGTGTGAAGTTCACGGATAGATTTTGGTCAGAATGGATAAAATAAAAAAAGTGTCAAGGGATGGGAATCGAACCCACGACCTTCCGCTTACCGGGCAGATGCCATGACCACTAGGCTACCCTGGACATATTTTTCCGTTCACATTTTTATTTTTATATTTTCAAGACACACACAGTTTGGGGCGGGACGTTTCACAAGAGAGACATCCACGGCGCCAATTTATAATTGTAACGAAAAGTATTTTAATTAAAACATTTTTAAAATATATACGCACTCGGGTAAAACCCGGGCGTTGCCCGGGCCATTCGTCTAGTTTCATTATATCAAGGATTAATTTACTGAAAAAGAATACTAATCAAACATTTCAAAGTTTCTTTCCTTATGATATTCCGAAATATTTTCGAACAAACTATTATAATTCACAATTTATCACAGATCATGGAAATTTCAAACAACGGTTAAATTGCTTTAGGCCCTAGTGATTTAATTTCAAGTAAGGACACATATATAAAATTTAATTTCCTTTGTAAATATATTTTGGATTTCATTAAGAAAAATGGTCTTTGATGTAACGATCTCAAGGAAATATTGGACATATTATATGGTTGTAAACAATATATAGGTGTATGTGTGTATATGTGTGTATATTTGTATATATTTTTTAAATTTATTGATTTAACTGTAAATAAAATTCAAAGAATATCTCTATATGTAAATAACATTTTTGAATCTTTCTAAGTCGCTTTCTGTGTATCTTTCCATGTTGAATATTTTCTTTGTTATATTTGTATGTACATTTAGCGCAAGTGTCCCTAGGGGGACATAGCGTTTTGAATTGAAATAAATAAATGAATAAATGATGCATATAACAGTAGCAACATCTCCAGATATACAATTTAAGAACATCCACTGACACCTACGATACGATAACAGTAACAGTGTACCAACATACATGTCCTGAGAACATCCATTGACACTTTGTGTTCATTAAGACGAAGTACAATTCATATAACAGTAACAGTGTACCAACCTACATGTCCTGAGTGAATCCACTGACACTTTGCGTTCATTAGGACGAAGTACAATGCATATAACAGTAACAGTGTACCAACCTACATGTCCTGAGTGGATCCACTGGCGCTTTTTGTTGAGCAGAGAGAAGTACGCTATATATTATGCAATAAAAATGTACTCACCCTCATGACCCACGAACCTCCCCCGGCAAACGTTGCTCACCATAATAAGATATGCGCAGTAGCAGGCACAACAGATCGCCACAGTCAAGGCTGCCCAGAGCGCTCTCTTGTAAAATCGCTCTTTGTGGAAGAACGACATCCCTACATCTAACTGATGTCGCAACAACTGGGCGCACATGGCGCTTGCCAAACCTCTGATTTTATTTCCTCTAGACTCTGTCGACTCTCTTCCTATATGCCATTATTGTAACATGTTTAGAGGTTTGATTAGTTCACTACTTGAGTAAAGTCTGCGTATATATAGTTTTTTTCTTTCTAAGTGAAAAGATCCTTCACAATCTTACAACCATGCTCAAAAGGATGATGTTATGGTTGCAGTAGAAAAACTTTATATCGACCATCATTTTACTTCTATGAATTTTAGCGCAAAGAAAAAAAAACGAGAAATAAAATTGAGAATAATGGAGATTTATCAATATCAAAGGGAGAGCGTTATGATCATCTGATTGTCTGGAGGAGAACTCTTCGTCGTTGGAGGAGCCTCCAGGATTGTATATACAGTTATCGCACAGAAACAACCGCAATTTTGAGTTATAAAGTGGGCGAAGATGCATGGTTTCACGATTACGTAAAGGGGCATGTTTCTTTAGCAAAGTAAACACTACGAGATTTCAGACGGACAATACAGCAGCTACATTATTCATTTTGTCTCCTCTCTAATTGTAAATACGCTGCTGTATCACCTCATAAGCATAAATAAATAAGACCGAATACCTTCACCAGACTTCGGGCTAGATAGCCCCAGGTACATCGGTGCTTCTGGGGATATGGCGTACAACCTTAGCCTTAGGTAGCCCACGATCTATAGAGGTTCTTCATGGGAATATGACGTACAACCTTAGAGTTAGGTAGCCCACGAACCATAGGCGTTTCTCGGAAAATGGCGTACAACTTTAGGGTTACTGATTGAGTGATAGAAATTCCGGCTGCCAACTACCTTATCTATCCAGTACCATCCATCAAGATCAACTCACCATGTCCAACGACAGCTGTTGTACGGAACCTGTGGCATTTAAAGAACCCACACCTGACTTTTCAAAAAGTTGTTTCAAATTTACCTCAAAATGTAATTTCCCAGGAATTGTGAAGATCATTGTCCAGGACAAATCTTATGGATTTTCAAATGGACAATAAGTCTCCTTTAAAACTATCTGTTTACACATGTCATTTATATAATGTTTTTCAACAAATCAAATATTTTTTAAAATGAGCAAGCCTTTCTCGTCATTTATATTGTCTTTCCTTCCTATCCTATACAAAACAATTTACATTATCTTCTTTGTGTTGTAAATAAAGGTAGCCGAAATTATTATTAAATTGTAAAGATTATAAAGTTTAATATATCTATATTAATAAAATGCAAATTTCATAAGTGGTGTTCGCTAAAAACTTTCGTTACAATGCATCAATTTCGACCAAATTTTCAACATATATTATATAATCTAAAAATTCGAATATTTATATATTTTAAAAAATATATATTTTATTTTATTCATTGATAATTTTACTTTTGTTATCATCGTCTTTAGAAAGACTTTCAGTTTTGTTGTATAGTTTTGTTGTAAATATGCGTAGTTAACAAATCTATCCTTTTAAATCACTAATATAGGAACAACTTTATAAATTCTATATAATGTGAAACTAACTAATGTGTAATATTTCCTCAAGTAATTGAAAATAAAAGCTACTTGACGGTGAATTTTTATCTTTTTTTATCACGACTACACCTCAATCCTTTATCTTATCGATCCTTTGTCTTATCAACCCTTTATCTAACAACAACAAAAATATTCATAACATTTTTTTTTCTATTATTTTTTCATATCCTTATATATATAAAAATCCTTCCTTATATCTATAAAAATGAAATCCAAAATCGATGTTTGTTATCGCGTAGCGCAAAATCTACAGAATCAATCATTATGAAATATCGCATGTAGGTAGCTGAAGATTTCGTTTAACATATAGGCTATTCAAAAAACTAAAAAAGTTAATGTGCTTTTTTTTTAAATAAAAAACCAAAAAGCGATAGTTCCAGCCTTTTACCGCTTGAGTGCAGCACTGGTCGCGACGAAAAATGAATTTGATTGGTTAATAATTAACACGTGGTTTGTTTACACGATGAATGTTAGTTTGTTCACACGATGGTAGGTAAGATTATCCAATCGCCGTGAAACTTTAGGAAGTTATTTACTATACTACTGGGAAGATTTCTGGTTTGAATTCGATTTGAAATAAATATTATTTGCAATTTTATTTTCAAATTTTCTACTTTCACTCGCAAGCAGCGCCTCTCGCGGTATCTGGTGAAATTACATTTATAAATTGTAAAAATGCTAAAATGTGTTCCAAGTATAATAAATTTAATTAGAAATATAGTAATATAATATTTCAAAGACGTTGTGAAAAAACTTTGCATTTCAATATTAATATATATTTAAAGAAAATATTGTAACGTTTTTGTGTTAAATGTTAAAATGTTGTAATGTTAAAATATATTTTTACATTGTTAATTTAATTTGCTGTTGTTTTATAATAACGAAGATGCAAATTTAATTCTTGTTGTTATTTATTTAGGTAACCCGGATTCCTGGAACATACTAAAGTCGCCAACTATCCGGAATTGTTGTTGTTTTTTATCGTTTGTTTGTATGAAAAATTACATTGTATGTGATGATGATAACAAAAATGAATTTTTAAATTAATATACATAATTCATTGAGAAAAAAAAAATAATTATTTATAAAATCCACAAACGTGACAATATCTTTAAAAATTAATAAATGTTTTTAAAAAAAAATTATGTTTCAAAAATATATTCAAACGCATATAACAATATTTATATACGTTTATAAATCTATATATAGGTGGATTGGATGTTTTCTAGAATCGTTTTAATAAATGTTCGTTAGGCAAACTTTTACTCGGGTAAAAAAACCGGGCGAAACCGGGTACATTCGCTGAATACAGTTATTTACAAATGTTCGTTTGTGGCAAGATACTATTCCTTCAACTTCAAATTACCGAGTGGACCAATTAATATTAATTTTATTCAACTTATCGAGTATTTTTAAAGGTACCTGGAAAAAATTTCAAATTATCGAGAGTATAGACAAGTGTAGATTCAATATAGGGATTGGATGTTTGCTAGAATCGTTTTAACAAATGTTCGTTAGGCAAACTTTTACTAGGATAAAACCGGCGAAGCCGGGAACATATATATATATGTTTGTCGGCTATGCACGCCCTCAATATGTAACTAATCTCGCTGAAATTTGAACAGGACAGAGAGTTAAATCTGGAAGAGTTTTTTGTCGCGCTTTAACCAAGAAAAAATATAATTAACCAGGTACTGAGCAACAATATTTTTTTTTAGTCAGAAATGATGATGACAATATCGCTGTATCATGCTTGATTGACATAAACAAAATTCTTTAGGGGAATATTCACTAAAACAGACCATGGACGAAGCCAGATAATAATTTTCAGTAGGCAGGAGCAAAATTCAACCTGCGAAACACTCACTCGAGCAGAAGACACACGAAGCCAGGTCATCTCTGTATATAAAATATCGTTTCTCTGCCTTTTGGCTAAGATCGTGTTGTTTATCTCTAGATATTTTTTATTTATATATATCTTTTTTTTTAAATATATTCAGTAGAGAGAGTGGATATGTTTGCTCGAAAAATATATTTTATATATTATATAAATATATAACGTAACGAATATTATTATCATTATTATCATAATATTCTGTGTGTGTGTGTGTGTTCCGGAATATTATTATCAATTATCAATAATAAATATATATATATATTTTTATTTTTTATTTTTTTACACAAATAAATTTACTGGCAATGCGTTTCTTTAAAATATCATCAAATATTATCTCTACAGACCTTACTGCAATGATATGAGGTATTGAATGAGAGGGCTTGGCTCATCAGTAGTGAACCCTCTCAGCGGTTTCGACAAATTAATCTCTAGACCGCTCTACTATTGTATTGGACTGGTTTTGTTATATGCCCTGCATTTTCTATGGAAGGCAGCTTAGGGGTGTTTAGTGAACTATGGACATAAGCTTATAGGTCTGTAAAGGTACATACATATAATTTCAAGGTATTGCATCGAGCAAAGCTCTTCCGCAAAATATGTTTTCATAACCAATAGATATTAGTAAATTAAATTTTATTGCCATCTATCGTTAAAATTGTACACAAATAAATTAACTGGCAATGCGTTTCTTTTAAATATCATCAAATATTATCTCTACAGACCTTACTGCAATAAAAAAATTTAATTTAATAAATGTATTATCAATAATATTCGTTAGGCAAACTTCCAGTCGGATAAAACCCGGGCGAAGCCGGGTACACATCCGCTAGTATATATATATATACATATATATATGTAGTAATCCCGATGTGGAATGTACTGGGCAGTCGTGGTAGTGGGTGCGTGATGGGATTCCCGCACGGGGACAGCAAGAGACAGAGGCAGGTCTAGATGGTAGCTCCAAGAAGTAGAGGTAGACCACGGACGTCACGGATGCCCTAAGCCTACGCGGATAGAAGGGGGGGTGAGAGATCTGACCGACCGTATAACGGCGTCGCTCTGAAAACAACTACTTTGTCTAATTTCTGGGCCTTTATATACTGGACTCCCGCATATGGTGGCGAGTTCTGATTGGTTCCTATAATCACGCCACCTGTCCGGCGCCGGGTTGACGGGGTGATTGAACTCATTATCGTCGTTTGCCCATAAACACCTGTTCGTCTGGTCTACGTCTGCCTCTTTGTTTAATTGTTATATCCATTTTTACAAGGTCAATACATATTTTTATATAGATATGGGGTTATAATAAATATTAGAAGAAGGTTGTGAACTATCTCTCTCTCTCTAACTCAAAATATAATACATATATATATATTCTCTATATATATATAAAAGTCAATTTCTGTCTGTTTTTTTTTCGCGATAAACTCAAAAACTACTGAACCAATTCGTACCAAATTTTGCGTGTCGCTTTTTATAAAGCTGAGGAAAATTTTCGGCTGCATTTTGATTAGTATTTTTGGCTATTTCTTTTTTTCATTTGAAGAACTTTTTTTTTACGCGGACTAATCCGGAATGCAATGAATACCTAAATATGGCCATTTAAAGCATCGATGGTTCAGTGGTAGAATGCTCGCCTGCCACGCGGGCGGCCCGGGTTCGATTCCCGGCCGATGCATTTTTTTTTACAATTTTTAAAACTCATTTATATTATATACTAGACGAATGACCCGGGCAACGCCCGTGTTTTACCCGATTGAATGTTTTTATTCCAATACTATTTGTTACAATTATAAATTGGAGCCGTGGATGTCACTCTTGTGAAACGTCCCGCTCCAAACTTTACATGTACATTAGGTCAGCTGGTATTACCCCCTTATTTTCACCGCTAGAGGCGCGAGCGAATTGACTTTTTGTAAATATACATAATTATAAAGATAGAAGCTTCTATAGAAGATAATGATCATAATGATGATGCGCGCGCATCCGTGACATGAGGAATTGAGGAAAGACGGTCGTGACTATATATATTAATAATAAAATAATAAAATAATAATAATAATATAATAATAATAATTATTATTATGATAATAATAATAATTATTATTATTATTAGATAATGATAATGATCAAAATGATGATGCGCGCGCATCCGTGACATGAGGAATTGAGGAATTGATTGACGGTGGAAAGACGGTCGTGCTATATATGTTGATAATATAAATATATATTATTATATCAACTATATTAATTAAATCAAATACCTTAACACTAATATAATACAATTTTTGCCATCACACACACTTTTTTCCTGTAGTTTATGTGTTACTTCTGTATTGCTATTCTATGGCACTTCTAATATTTATTATTGATATACTTTTAGTATGAAGGAAATTTCACCCAAGGAATTTCTAGGGCGAAGTCGGGTCATTCGCCTAGTCTATATATATAAAAATGAATGTATGTGTGTCTGTTTGTTTGTTTGTTTGTCCTTTATGCCTGACCAAACCACTCATTGGATCGCCATGAAACTTTGGGAAGTTATTTAGTATAGTACTGGGAAGGTTTCTAGCAAATAAAATTTTTGAAATAACCTTTCGCCTAGAAATAATCAAGATAAATATTCTAATTTATCTGTTATAATTCAACAATCTGCTCTAAATATTATCATGATGATACGATGATTTTGTAATGTAGAAAATTAGGAAAGACAAAATTCAGGATGACACGGCAATTTATTTGAGACAAGAATAATGATACAATTCAAGGCAAGATACTATTCCTTTAACTTCCAATTACCGAGGGAACCAATTAATATTGATTTTATTCAACTTATCGAGTATTTTTCAAGGGACCGGGAAAAATGTTCACTTTATCGAGAGATTCGTTAAACAAACCTTTACTCGGGTAAAACCCGGGCGAATCCGGGTACATCCATACAAGAATAATGATACAATTCCAAGGCAAGATACTATTCCTTTAACTTCCAATTACCGAGGGAACCAATTAATATTGATTTTATTCAACTTATCGAGTATTTTTCAAGGGACCGGGTAAAAATGTTCACTAGATAAAACGATGATTTTGTAATGTAGAAAATTAGGAAAGACAAAATTCGGGATGACACGGCACACAGGGCACAGGGCACACAGGGCACAGGGCACACAGTAATAAAGATAATTTTAATACAAAACTAAACTATAAAACTAAACAACTATTTATTTTTATAATTAATTTAGATTTAGCTTGCTAATCTAATCAAATCTACTTGATATAAATTATCATTCTTATCAGTTTACTCTTTAAATTTTAAATATAGAATCACTATTATATTTTTATTATATAGGTTTTACACTATATATATATATATATATAATTGAATTTCTGTCTGTCTGTTTGTTTGTTTGTACTCTATAGATTCAAAAACCATACATCTAATCGCCGTGAAATTTTGGGATATTATTAGGTATATCACCGGGAAGGTTTTTGAAAAAAATTTCATGAATATCTTGAATATCCTTAGAGTTATTTGCAGATTTGTATATTTAACTCGCAAGCAGCGCCCCCATTGTGACGATGATAACACGTTTTCTTATCACTAAGTTTGTAATCTTAAATATTATTTATCAAAAGTAAGATTATCTCAGGATGACACGGCAATGTGACACGGGAAAAAATGTTCACTAGATAAAACTATGATTTTCTATATGATATAAAAAGCCAACAATGAAGAGTGAATGTAATATAAAAAGCCAACCATAAAGAATGAATGCAAGATAAAAAGCCAACAATGAAGAGTGAATGTTAGATAAAAAGCCAACAATGAAGAATGAATGTAAGATAAAATGCCAACAATGAATAGTAAATGTAATATAAAAAGCCAACAATGAAGAATGAATGTAAGAAAAAAAGCCAACAATGAAGAGTTTATAATATAAAAAGCCAACAATGAAGAATGAATGTAAGATAAAAAGCCAACAATGAAGAGTAAATATAATATAAAAAGCCAACAATGAAGAGTGAATGTAAGATAAAAAGCCAACAATGAAGAGTAATCTGTATATATAAAATTGAATGTCTGTCTGTTTGTTTGTTTGTACTCTATAGATTCAAAAACCATACATCCAATCGCCGTGAAATTTTGGGATATTATTAGGTATATCACCGGGAAGGATTTTGAAAAATAATTTCATGAATATCTTGAATATCCTTAGAGTTATTTGCAGATTTGTAGATTTAACTCGCAAGCAGCGCCCTCATTGTGACGATGATAACAAGTTTTCTTATCACTAAGTTTGTTATCTTAAATATTATTTATCAAAAGTAAGATTATCTCAGGAATGTGACACGGGAAAAAATGTTCACTAGATAAAACTATGATTTTCTATCTATATATATAAAAATGAATGTATGTGTGTGGTCTGTTTGTCCTTTATTGCCTGACCAAACCACTCATTGGAACGCCATGAAACTTTGGGAAGTTATTTAGTATAGTACTGGGAAGGTTTCTAGCAAATAAAATTTTTGAAATAACTTTTCGCTTTGAAATAATCAAGATAAATATTCTAATTTATCTTTTATAATTCAACAATCTGCTCTAAATATTATCATGATGATACGATGATTTTGTAATGTAGAAAATCAGGAAAGACAAAATTCAGGATGACACGGCAATTTATTTGAGACAAGAATAATGATACAATTCCAAGGCAAGATACTATTCCTTTAACTTCCAATTACCGAGGGAACCAATTAATAATGATTTTATTCAACCTATCGAGTATTTTTCAAGGGACCGGGAAAAATGTTCACTTTATCGAGAGATTCGTTAGACAAACCTTTACTCGGGAAAAACCCGGGCGAAGCCGGGTACGTCCGCTAGTATGATATAAAAAGCCAACTATGAAGAGTGAATGTAATATAAAAAGCCAGCAATGAAGAATGAATGTAAGATAAAAAGCCAACAATGAAGAGTGAATGTTAGATAAAAAGCCAACAATGAAGAATGAATGTAAGATAAAAAGCCAACAATGAATAGTAAATGTAATATAAAAAGCCAACAATGAAGAATGAATGTAAGATAAAAAGCCAACAATGAAGAGTATATAATATAAAAAGCCAACAATGAAGAATGAATGTAAGATAAAAAGCCAACAATGAAGAGTAAATATAATATAAAAAGCCAACAATGAAGAGTGGATGTAAGATAAAAAGCCAACAATGAAGAATAAATATAATATAAAAAGCCAACAATGAAGAGTGAATGTAAGATAAAAAGCCAACAATGAAGAGTAAATGTAATATAAAAAGCCAACAGAGTGAATGTAATATAAAAAGCCAACAACAAAGAATGAATGTAAGATAAAAAGCCAACAATGAAGAGTGAATGTAAGATAAAAAGCCAACAATGAAGAGTAAATGTAATATAAAAAGCCAACAATGAAGAATGAATGTAAGATAAAAAGCCAACAAAGAAGAGTAAATATAATATAAAAAGCCAACAATGAAGAGTGAATGTAAGATAAAAAGCCAACAATGAAGAGTTAATGTAATATAAAAAGCCAACAGAGTGAATGTAAGATAAAAAGCCAACAATGAAGAGTGAATGTAATATAAAAAGCCAACAATGAAGAATGAATGTAAGATAAAAAGCCAACAATGAAGAGTGAATGTAATATAAAAAGCCAACAATGAAGAATGAATATAAGATAAAAAGCCAACAATGAAGAGTGAATGTAAGATAAAAAGCCGACAATGAAGAGTAAATGTAATATAAAAAGCCAACAATGAAGAATGAATGTAAGATAAAAAGCCAACAATGAAGAGTAAATATAATATAAAAAGCCAACAATGAAGAATGAATGTAAGATAAAAAGCCAACAATGAAAAGTAAATGTAATATAAAAAGCCAACAGAGTGAATGTAAGATAAAAAGCCAACAATGAAGAGTGAATGTTATATAAAAAGCCAACAATGAAGAATGAATGTAAGTTAAAAAGCCAACAATGAAGAATGAATGTAAGTTAAAAAGCCAACAATATGAAGAGTAAATCTCTATATATATATATAAAAGTCAATTTCTGTCTGTCTGTCTGTTTCGCGATAAACTCAAAAACTACTGAACCAATTGGTACCAAATTTTGCATGTCGCTTTTTATAAACCTGAGGAAAATTTTCGGCTGCATTTTGATTAGTATTTTTGGCTATTTCTTTTTTTCATTTGAAGAACTTTTTTTTTACGCGGACTAATCCGGAATGGAATGAATACCTAAATATGGCCATTTTTTAAGCATCGGTGGTTCAGTGGTAGAATGCTCGCCTGCCACGCGGGCGGCCCAGGTTCGATTCCCGGCCGATGCATTTTTTTTTTTTACAATTTTTAAAACTCATTTATATTATCTTATATATATAAAATTGAATGTCTGTCTGTCTGTACTCTATAGATTCAAAAACCATACATCCAATCGCCGTGAAATTTTGGGATATTATTAGGTATATCACCGGAAAGGATTTTGAAAAATAATTTCATGAATATCTTGAATATCCTTAGAGTTATTTGCAGATTTGTAGATTTAACTCGCAAGCAGCGCCCCCATTGTGACCATGATAACAAGTTTTCTTATCACTAAGTTTTTTCATCTTAAATATTATTTATCAAAAGTAAGATTATCTCAGAATGACACGGCAATTTATTTGCGACAAGAATAATGATACAATTCCAAGGCGAAGATACTATTCCTTTAACTTCCAATTACCGAGGGAACCAATTAATATTGATTTTATTCAACTTATCGAGTATTTCTCAAGGGACCGGGAAAACATGTTCACTAGATAAAACTATGATTTTCTAATGTAGAAAATTAGGAAAGACAAAATTCAGGATGACAAGGCACACAGGGACCGGGAAAAAATGTTCACTTTATCGAGAGATTCAAATTTACGAGTTTCAAATTATCAAAATATATCTTTTTTAATTTTTAATAAGTTTTAGAGAATTATTTTAACAAATGTTCGCTAGACAAACCTTTACTCGGGTAAAACCCGGCCGAAGCCGAGTACGTTTTATAAGTTTAAAGAGAATTGTTTTAACAAATGTTCGTTAGACAAACATTCACTCGGGTAAAACCCGGGCGAAGCCGAGCACATCCGCTAGTATCTATATATATAAAAGTCAATTTCTGTCTGTCTGTTTCGCGATAAACTCAAAAACTACTGAACCAATTGGTACCAAATTTTGCATGTCGCTTTTTATAAACCTGAGTAAAATTTCGGCTACATTTTGATTAGTATTTTTGGCTATTTCTTTTTTTCATTTGAAAAACATTTTTTACGCGGAGTAATCCGGAATGAAGTGAATACCCAAATATGGCCATTTTTTATACGCATCGGTGGTTCAGTGGTAGAATGCTCGCTTGCCACGCTGGCCCCCCGGGTTCGATTCCCGGCTGATGCATTTTTTTTTTTACAATTTTTAAAACTCATTTATATTATATATCTTCTCTCTATATATAAAAATGAATGTTTGTATGTTTGTCTGTCTGTTTGTTTGTATGTCCGGTATACAAATTCGCAGTAGTTCACTAATTCAAACCAAAATTTCCATACATAGGTAAAAGAATACAGGGAAGACGATAGGCGATTTAAAAAAATATATATAAATCAATTATTAAAACTATATATTTTTAGTCAGAAAATGATGATGACGATATTGCTGTATCATGTTTGATTATCAGATACAAAATTATATCGGGAAAAATTCCAAAAAGCAGAGACCACGGGTGAAACCAGTTCATTATTTTGTATGCAGGAACAAAATTCTAACAGAAAAACATTCATTCGAGCAGAAAACAAAAGCCAGATCATCTTTCTATAAAAATATCGCTTCTCAGACACAAAGTTTGGAGCGGGACGTTTCACAAGAGTGACATCCACGGCGCCAATTTATAATTGTAACGAGTAGTATTTGAATAGGGTACATTTAATAGGGTAAAACCCGGGCGTTGCCCGAGTCATTCGGCTAGTATATATATATATATATATATATATATATATATATATATATATATAAAACACAACATATTGTTATTTTTATAAGAAAACATGTTTCAAAATGGAGATATAGTTTTTATTTTGTTTTTGTTTTTTGGACAAGCGCATGACGTGTAAAAGTCGATTTATAAGCTTGGTTCCGTTGTTAAATCTGGCCATCAAACATTTTAAATATATAATCTATTCGTTATTATATTTTGAATATATATTGATAAATTTAAAATTTCACTTAAAGTATTAAACATTTAAACTTTTTTCTACTCAATATATTTCTCTTTCACTTTCTCTACATTATTTTGTTTATACAAGGTATGTCCCATAAGTTCCCGGACTGGGTCCATAAAAAAAGGTAAGATTTTTTTAAAATTTTTTTATTAAACCTTTTAAAAGTAATCCCCCCTTGCTTCAACGCACCAGCGCCATCGTTTCTCCCAATTGTCGAAACAGTTTTTATAAGCCTCTTTTGGAATGCTCTTCAATGCTAACGGCGATTTTTCTATTATGTCATCCCTGGTGTCAAAATGTCTTCCTTTTAGAACTGCTTTAAGTTTGGGGAACAGGAAAAAGTCATTTGGTGCGATGTCTGGGAAATAGGGTGGTTGAAGTAGGATTTGTGTCCCGTTTTTCGCCAAAAGGCTAGTCATCAAGTGCGCTGTGTGAGGGCGAGCATTGTCATGGTGTAGGATCCAGCCACCATTAGTCCATTTTTCTGGCCTTTTTTTTCGAATCGCTTCCCTTAGACGGCGAAGAATGCCCAAATACATATCCTTGATAACTGTTTGGCCTGCAGGAAGATACTCGTGATGAAAAATGCCTTTTTATCCAAAAAAGCGACCAGCAACACCTTGTTTCTGGATTTCAATAATCTGGATTTTTTGGGTCTAAGCTCACCCTGACATCTCCACTCGGAAGATTGATGCTTGGTTTCAGGATCATAGCCATAGACCCATGTCTCGTAGCCTGTGATTATCTTGTCTTTCCATTCCGGATCCGTTCTTGTCATTTCCAACATGTCCTCACAGGTTGCAAGCCGACACAGTTTTTGCTCATTAGTGAGGAATCTTGGGATGAATTTTGCAGGAGTCTTTTTGATTTGGTTACGATCCATCCAATCGTTGTTTTAGAGATGCCTGTGTCTTGCTCTAACTCCAGCAAAGTGGTTCGAGGATTTTCTTTTATTAAATCGGTGATTTTTTGCACATTTTCATCAGTCCTTTGAAATTTTTGGGCGTCCTTGACGAAGATCATCTTCAATGGAAATTCTGCCAGCTTTAAATCTAGAATGCCATTCAAAAACAATTGTTCTCTTTGGGGAATGCTTTATTAAGCATTTAAAAAGTTTCGGTTGCTGATATTTGAAGTTTCACACAAAATTCTATGCAAATCCTCTGCTTCAATTTTCGTTCCATCGTAAAATCGCCGCAGCGCTATGTGTAACCTTTAAATAAATTAGAATAACTTTGGGGCGCGTGCACGTACCGCCTCGATATTGGTATCACCGTCTAGCCAGATATTCTTTCTATAATAAACAGTCAAATTCATTTACATTTTTCATTAATTTATTTTTTTATGGACCCAGTCCAGGAACTTATGGGACATACCTTGTATATATATATTCTTCAAGTGTGGCTGACGGGAAAGGCTACAAGAGTCTACAGCTCCTGAAAACTACTTTGTTTTCTTCTTTTTCGCTTCTCTGGGTTTATTTTGGTTGAAAATGACAATCCCGGGGTATTTTTACGATACAATACTCTTGTGATTTGCACTTTATGCTAATTTGCATCTCTGCCTATATTTCTCACTTTGTTTGATTGGTTTGTTGGCTAGCGGTTCTTGGATAGCTCAGGTCGCTGCTGAGTGTGAGCTGCTGGTGTGTATATAATTTTATCTAGTTTAATTTCTTTAATATATTGTCTTTCCTTATTTGTTGGAAATGATTCAGGAAGACGGCTCTAGATGGCGCGCGCCAAGGGATGCGCCACAGAGTGCGCCACAGAACCGTCCACGTGACTTTATACGACTATAAAAGCTGGCGAAAAAAGTATGAGACAGGCGCGCGGGAGAGTGAGAGTCTGCAGATTAGGAGAGGGAATCAAGGAGCTCGAGCTCAAGTGAAGAGGCAAGAGAGGTTCATAGGAAGCCAGAAGACAAAGTCTGAAGTATAAAGAAGATAAAGTCTGAAGTATAAAGAAGATATATAAAGTCTGAAGTATAAGGAAGATAAAGTCTGAAGTATAAAGACGATAAAGTCTGAAGTATAAAGAAGATAAAGTCTGAAGTATAAAGAAGATAAAGTCCACTGAAGTAAAAGAAGCTGAAGCAGGCTAGCCCTGATAGTTCGGGATTGTTTGGATTGAAGTTAGTTCAATTTATGTCTCATTTTAACTTTGTGGAATAAAGCCTCATATTTTACGAATCATCAAATACGGCTGATCATTTCCTACCAGTATAACACCGGCCTATCACTGCAGTAATTATTACAATAGTTAAGAAAAAAAAACAAGGATTATTTAAATTATTAACTTTGCCTATTGCTTTAATTCCTAAAAAACTAATTCTTTTTTACATTTCTGGTGAGCCGGACGCGATAGGCTTGGTGTTAATATGGAGGAGATGGACAAAAAACGTAGAAGAGCTGTACGAGGAATTTTTACCAAGACAGTCAATGAGTTAAAGGCCGAGTTCAAAAATTCTTCTATTGATAAAGAAAATATTTATGCAAAGTATAAGAGGCTTGAATCTCTACATATAGAACTTGTGGCTTTGAATGAGCAATGCCAGCTGGTTTTGTTGGCCCAAGAGAATATTACGGATGAAGAGATTGATCGGGAATATGAAGATTGCGAGAAATATATTCAAGAGAGATTCAGCATGGAGCAGAAGATCTGCATGTTGCGAAATCAGGCAAAAGATGAAGTTCTTTCAAATAGTAGTATTAATACAAAATTGAATATAAAACTACCAGAATTAGAGTTGAAAACGTATTATGGTTCTCTGGAAAACTGGTTGCCTTGGTGGGCACAGTTTTCGAAGGTGCATGAAAATGAAGATTTATCTAATAGTGATAAATTTTTGTATTTGCGACAGGCGATTTTGCCTGATTCAGAGGCATATAGAGTTATAGCCAGTTACCCTGTTACGGGGGATAATTATACGTCGGCTATTTAGGCTTTGCAAGAGCGTTTTGGAGATCCGAATATTCTGACGGAGCTCTATGTTAGACGACTTTTGAATTTGGTCATGGCCAATGTCAGGAAGGAAAATAGAAATTTGAGTAATTTGTACGATGACTTATCAAGTCACTTGAGATCGTTGCAAACGCTTTGAATAGACCCACAGTTGTCGGGTGTTTTCTTGTATCCTCTGGTAGAGTCATCCCTGCCATCGGATGTATTGAAAATATAGCAAAGACATCCTTCTTCGGGTTATGGACAGGAGAGTTTTAAGATTGAAGACCCAGTGGATAGGACTAGAGAGATCCCCGAAAGATTAAAGGCGTTGATGGATTTCTTAAGAGCAGAAGTCAAGAGTGCTCAAAGATTGAAATTCATAGAAAAAGGTTTCAACGTGGAAATGCCTCAGAGGAATTTTTACAATGAAGGGCCAAGGAAATGGAACAATCCTAGACCTGCCACTGTATCTAGTTTGTTCGGGAGCCGAACTCCAATGAAATGTTGCTTTTGTGAAAGAACAAGTCATGAGAGCCATCAATGCTACCATATTGCTCGAATATCATTGGAAGAACGGATGGAAAAGATTAGGAAAGCACATCTATGCTTCAGGTGCTTGCGAGCAGGACATTTCAGGAGACAGTGCAAAAGGCAACTAGAATGCAAAAATTGTGGGATGAATCATCTGGATATTCTGTGTCGGGGAAGCTCTTCGAAGGAGATAAGGGAGAAGAATGGAAGGGAGAATTTAAGAAAAGATACCCCTGAGCCAATAGCCTCCTTTTCGAGTCAGGCTTGTACGAGTCAAATTCTGATGCTGACGACAGTGGTACTGTTGAGAGGCCCAAAAGCTTCGAAGAAGGTAAGAATTCTGTTAGACAGTGGAAGCCAATACTCTTATGTAAAACAATCTTTGGTAGAGTATATGGGATTGAAAAATATTGGAAAAATAACAATAGTTAAAAGCCTATTTGGAGGTAGAAGAGTGGAAGAGGAAAGGCATGGAAGATACATCCTGAACTTGGAAAAATTGAATGACAGTAGGGAAAAAATCCAGGTTAAAGCGTTGGACCATCCTAAGATTTGCGATAATGTACCGCCTTTACCGAGAGGAGAGTGGTGTAGAAAGTTAAGCAGTAAAGGTATACGCATTCCGGAAGATAACTTTAATAGAAAAGAGATTTGTATTTTGATCGGTGCTGATTATATAGGCATGCTTTTAACAGGGAAAGTGGTACAAATTGAAACAAACTTAACTGCGATGGAAACAAGGTTGGGATGGACATTGATGGGCAATTCACCAAGTATTGATAGAAATGGGCATATAGAACAAACTTTGAATTTGCTTACAGTTCAAAGTGATTTGAAAGAATTATGGGATCTAGAGGTATTAGGTATTAGGTATTAGGGATCCTATTGAAACCTGCTCCAAAGAGTCCAGATATCAAGAACTAAAAGAAAATGTTATTAAACAAATCCAGCGACAGAGTGATCAAAGATATTCTGTAGGATTACCTTGGAAGGTGGAGGTGTCAATCCCAAATAATTATGAATTGGCGAAAAGGAGATTGGAGATTGGTACCAAGAAAATGATTCAACAAAATAAGTTGATGGAATATATGATCAAGTATTCAAAGATTGGTTGAATGAAGGGCTCATCGAAAGAGTTAATGAAAAGCCACCTGAAGTAAAGGGATACTATTTGCCCCATCGCCCTGTATTTAATTGTGAATCCCAAACTACGCCTATACGGCCAGTATTTGACGCTTCCTGTCAAGGACACAATGGACTCTCCTTGAATCAGTGTTTAGAAAAGGGACCCAATCTACTGGAAAGAATCCCTGAAATAATGATAAGATTTAGGGAAAATAAGTTTGGGGTCTTAGCAGACATAAGGAAAGCGTTCCAAATGGTAGCCATTCAAGAGGATGATCGAGACTATCTCAGATTTCTTTGGTGGAAAAGGAGAGAAAATAGAGAACTGATGACCTTTAGGCATAAGAGACTTGTTTTCGGCCTAAATTGTAGTCCATTTTTGCTGAATGCCGTAATTGAATACCATCTTCAAACGATAAAAGGTTCTCTGGAAAAGATGGCAAAGATGTTGGCTCAGTCCTTCTATATGGATAACTGTGTGGCATCTCTGGAAACAAAGCAAGTGGTCGAGTTTCAAAGGTCTGCCACCGAGATTATGGAAGAGGCGAAAATGAACTTAAGAGGGTGGGAGTATTCCTTTGATGATACCTCAAGAGAAGAGCCTTTAACCAAAGTATTGGGGATCGTCTGGAACAAAAGGGAAGATACATTAAAATGTGAATTCCCCGAAAAGGTAAGCCTTCCCTCAAGATTAACAGAACGAATAGTGCTGTCAGTGGTTCAGCGAATATTTGACCCACTTGGATTTTGTGCTCCAGTGCTCGTAGCACCAAAATTATTGCAGCAGCGATCTTGGGATTTAAAAATAGGGTGGGATGCACCATTGCCTGAAAGTATGGCTCGTGAGTTTAAAGCTTGGTGTGATCAAATGAAATTCATTGATTTAATAGGGATACCTAGATATAAGTGGAATGATACTGTGTTCCCCACGGAAATTCACATCTTTTGTGACGCCAGTCAAGTGGCTTATGGGGCAGTCGCCTATTTATGGAGTGAAGTCGATGGAAGATGTAATACAACTTTGATATGGAGTAAAGCAAGATTGGCGCCAATAAAAAGGATTACAATCCCTCGACTGGAATTGATGGCCATGATACTGGGATCTAAATTGTCCAACTCTATTCGCAATGCTCTGAAAAGAAAATGTAAAATAACTCTTTGGTCTGATTCTTCTACGGCCTTGAGCTGGATAAGGAGAGATATAGAATGGCGGGTTTTTGTAAGAAACAAGGTTAAAGAAATTCAATCTACTACCAATTTGAACGATTGGAGGTTCATAACAGGACACTTGAACCCAGCTGATCTTTTGTCTCGAGGATGCTCTCCATGCCAGTTTGTGCGAAGTAGATGGTGGGAGGGCCCCGGGTGGTTGAAAGAACCTAAAAAATCACGGCCTAAATCGGAGCCCACGATAGATCAGCAGGAAATCTGTTCTGAGGAGAAGATTGTGAATACAAATATTAATTTGAACATAGATTGTAAGGATTGGTTGTTGAAAAGAAGATCTGACTATCATCTCAACATCATAATAATGTCTTATGTTTTAAGATTCATAGGGAAACTTAAAAAGCAGTTCAGAGAAAAAGGTCCTTTGACAGTGTCTGAGTTGGAATTTGCAGAAAAGAGACTTGTTAAAGTGATTCAAGAGATGGTGTCTATAGAGAGATTGAGTTCTATCAAGGGTTTGAAGATCTTTAAGAACTCTGAGGGCCTATGGTGTGTTGAAAGTAAACTTTTGCATGGGCAAGTCCCGGAGGAGTTCAAAACTTCAGCCATTCTGCCTGGAGGTCATCCCTTTGTAGAACAACTAGTTTGGGAAATGCACACAAAAAGGGTCATGCAGGAGTTCAATTCATTTTGTCAACATTAAGGGAAAAATTTTGGATAATCAGGGGAAGAAAAACTATAAAGAAAATCATTAGTAAGTGCATAGTTTGTAAAAGGTTCAAGGAAAAGGTTCTGCAAAGACCAATGGCAGCTCTGCCTACGAGTAGAATTGGACTTGGAAAACCTTTCCAAATTACAGGAGTTGATTTATTGGGACCTATTTATTTGAAAGATGGCAGAAAGGTGTGGGTAGCCGCCTATACGTGCGCGGTCTATCGCGCCATACATTTGGAATTGGTTGAGAATTTAGAGGCAGGAGCTTTTATGATGTCCCTCCATAGATTTATTTGTCGAAGAGGACGTCCCGAGAAAATATATAGCGACAATGGCACCAATTTCTCAAAACTTAATAGAATATTCAAGAATTTGAACTGGGCCAAAATTGAAAAGGAATCTTCAAATGAAAGAATCCAATGGATTTTTATTCCTCCTGCTGCTCCTTGGTGGGGAGGATTCTGGGAGCGAATGGTGCGAACAATAAAGGAAATGTTGATTAAGATGTTGGGTCATCGGAAGCTGACTTATGTGCAATTGCAGACTATTTTATGTGAAATAGAACATCTCATCAATAATCGTCCTCTCACCTATGTCTCTGAAGATGACAATGATCTAAAGCCCTTAACTCCCAACGAGTTTCTTCAAAATGGTCCAGAACCCAGCTTCCCGGAACTTGAAAATTAGAAACCATAAATGTTGCATGAGAAGTATAAAAAACTAGGGCAACTAAAGAAAGAATTGGAGCAAAGGTTTTTAAAAGAATATTTAGGCACTTTAATTCAAAAATCAGAAAATTTTGATAGAAGACATCTAAAAATAGGAGATATTGTGTTGATTGGCATGGAAAATATTAAAAGGATGTTTTGGCCTAAAGGCAGAATAGTAGAGCTTATTTCTGGTAAAGATGGGATAGCAAGGGTGGCCCATGTTAAAACATCGACGGGTGTCCTAGTCAGAGCAATTCAGCGTTTATATCCTCTTGAGATTTCATCGAATGAAGGGAAAGACCGATCAGATAAGTTGTCTCTAAATCCAGAATCCGACATTATATTGGGAAAAGGGCCAGAGACTCTTCCGGGGAATTACAAAAGCAGGTATGGGAGAGAGAGCAAATTGCCTGACAGGTATAGCTCATAAATTGTGTAAATATTTCATATTTAGTGTAAATATTTGTCGAAGATTTAATTTTGACTATTTCTTTGTCAAAATTGGTGGGAGTATGTTGGAAATGATTCAGGAAGACGGCTCTAGATGGCGTGCGCCAAGGGATGCGCCACAGAGTGCGCCACAGAGTCCGTCCACGTGACTTTATACGATTATAAAAGCTGGCGAAAAAGTATGAGACAGGCGCGCGGGGAGAGTGAGAGTCTGCAGATTAGGAGAGGGAATCAAGGAGCTCGAGCTCAAGTGAAGAGGCAAGAGAGGTTCATAGGAAGCCAGAATACAAAGTCTGAAGTATAAAGAAGATAAAGTCTGAAGTATAAGGAAGATATATATAAAGTCTGAAGTATAAAGAAGATATAAAGTCTGAAGTATAAAGAAGATATATAAAGTCTGAAGTATAAAGAAGATAAAGTCCACTGAAGTAAAAGAAGCTGAAGCAGGCTAGCCCTGATAGTTCGGAATTGTTTGGATTGAAGTTAGTTCAATTTATGTCTCATTTTAACTTTGTAGAATAAAGGCTCATATTTTTAGAATCATCAAATACGGCTGATCATTTCCTACCAGTATAACACCGTCCTATCGCTGCAGTAATTATTACAATAGTTAAGAAAAAAAACAAGGATTACTTAAATTATTAACTTTGCCTATTGTTTAATTCCTAAAAATCTAATTTCCTTTCAAGTATATATACAATATATATAAAAATGAATGTTTGTATGTTTGTCTGTTTGTCTGTCTGTATGTCCGGTATACAAATTCGCAGTAGTTCACTAATTCAAACCAAAATTTCCATACATAGGTAAAAGAATACGGGGAAGACGATAGGCTATTTAAAAATTATATAAATCAATTATTAAAACTATATATTTTTAGTCAGAAAATGATGATGACGATATTGCTGTATCATGTTTGATTATCAGATTCAAAATTATATCGGGAAAAATATTCCAAAAAGCAGAGACCACGGGTGAAACCAGTTCATTATTTTGTATGCAGGAACAAAATTCTAACAGAAAAACATTCATTCGAGCAGAAAACAAAAGCCAGATCATCTTTCTATAAAAATATCGCTTCTCAGACACAAAGTTTGGAGCGGGACGTTTCACAAGGGTGACATCCACGGCGCCAATTTATAATTGTAACGAATATTATTTGAATAGGGTACATTTAATAGGGTAAACCCCGGGCGTTTCCCGGGTCATTCGGCTAGTATACAATAAAAAGAAACTTCGTTATTATAAGCCTTCTTTCTTCCCCGAATCTATCATTTTCCCCAACAATTTTCGATTAAGGTAAAAAAATTAATAATTATCTATACTTGGAAGGACACCTCGACCTGATTGAATCGTTATTTTCACTGATTCTCAACTGGCCGCCAAGGTATCCTTCAAATATATATATGAATGCCGGCCATTCATATTTTAATTGTTGCTGTTAAAATGAAATTGGTTATAATTTTGCTCATATTAAGCTTGAATTAAGTTAACACTAAAATTTCCCATAACTTCTAGTTATAAAGATTTTTATTAATGTGATTATGCAAGGGTGGACATTTTGAAATTGTGATTTATTTAATTCAAAGAATGTCAAATTTACCCTTCAGGAGGGCCGTTTCAGAAGATCTTGTTTGAGATCCATTATACCGAGCCTTATAGTAATCTCAGGTATCGAAAAAAAAATCCAGGACCTGTGAGCTGCTATCGATTTTTGTATGAATAAAGGCCTGCGGGAACTGATTGCTGCTCTCTCGGTCAAAATGGGCGAAAATATAGTTCTCTCTAGGGCTGGAAGTTGAGAGATTTAGTCGTCGTTTGTAACAGCTAGCTGGGTGCCTGGTCGACTCTACTGAACTAGACTATAAAGGCAGGCGCGAGGGACCATGCCATATGGCCGCTCGGTGCATGGAGAATGCATCATTCCTTTGGCTGTTTGACTGGAGGAGATAACCGGGATGTAAGGACCACAGGAGTCTATATCATCCCTGGCTCTGCTTTTGCAGTCGAATCTCTTTTCTGTAACAGCTGGAGACTTCAGTATAAAATAACACGAAGTCCCTTACGGTGAACTCTGAAAATATTTTGAAATTACTTAAAAGCGAATCGATTTCACAGAGATGAGAAAATAAGGAAAACACACACACAATAAGTATAATGCACGAGATGCACATTTATTTAACCATAAACACCTATTCAATTGAAAAATCACTAATACCTCTAATGACAATCCTTCTAAAAATATGTATAAATATTATAAATATTTATTTATTAAAATAAAAAGGGCATATTCTGACTGTCGCTTACATAAGCACTTTGATCGTTGAGGTACAGCCTTCCTCACGTTGACGAGTGCCAACAGCTCGAAACGCTTTCGTGGTTGGTTTTTCTTGACTTACCAAGAAATGGGTTGGCCAAATATTGCCGAGCAAATCTAAATCAACTTTTTGTTTATTTTTGTTCCACTAGATAGCGCTTTGCTATTAAAAATGTTCGTGTGAGCGCTCAGAATATTCTTTCTTTATTTTTCTATCAAAACCTTTTTTCTATTCTTTCTTTTTTCACAAATATACAAAGTATAAGATGGTATAGGTAGGTTAGGAAATTGAAACTATTTTAGATCCGCGTGTATGATTTTTTTTAAATTGAACAATTTTCTTTCTCTACTACCCTTAAGCTGCAATGATAAAATATTGGGAGGGCCTGACTTATCAGTGGTGAATCCTCCCTTTAATTTATCATTGTAGTAAGGACAGTAGAAAATTGTTTATTTCAAAAAATAATTACACGAGTCTAAAATAGTTTTATTTTCTTATAACAGTGCGCTAATGAAAAAAATATGTTTTATAATTTTTATATATAATATATTATAAAATCATATCCGTCTTTCCTCTTATTGATTTCAATCGAGACTTATGAGAACTTCCAACCACCAGGTTTAAAGTCTCAAACCGAGTAGTCAGCAATCAGACTGGGACTTCCTTTGTTCTGGTACCGCTTCTTTATGCTTGCTACGAGTATATCGTATTAATTGACGAAGCCTCTCACCATGTTCACATCGCTAACTGCACCATGCTTTTCCGACATGAAATCTAGATGTCAATAACATTAGACCAACAACCTACTTGCACAACACTAAATATTTTTCTAGTGTGAGAGAAATATGTTTTTAAATTAATCTTACTGCTAGAAAAAATACAGCCTTTTTGGTTTTGTGCGTAGCTGATTCTCACCTTTTAACTTAGAACCTAGAAGTTCTATCTTTTTAAAATATAAAAGTAAAACACGAAGGGAGTAGTTCAAATCTCCCTGGGATAATAATTGAAAAAAGCAAATGAAGCCCTTGCTTCAAAATTTGTGTCATTCGACTTTTGCATAGGAGATTCTGAAGCATCGTCACTAAATGTCACATTTTCAGGAGGCTGTGGCACAGATAAGTTATCAGTATGAAGAACTGGTCTTCTAGAAGAAGACAAATCAAGATATAACAGCATGATTTATGCCCTTGTCAAGCAAAAATACTAGTCTGAAAAATTGTTTTTGATTACCTTCATACCATTGGAATCGCAAACGACATATGACGTTCACCTTTTCCACCCGATAAAAAAACAAAAACGGGTTGCGAAACAATGGTCCCATGGTCATTGCATGCAAAGTAAAGTTAATAGCACTTTTTTTTATAAACAATGTGAATTTCCGTGCCTTTGAACTTTGAAAGTTAACTCCTCACAGATGTGACAGAAGTTATCTGGAATATTTAAACAACATCTTGGTATATTGACACAGTCTTATGAACATGATCTATAAATATAATTTGATAGAGAAGAACAAACAGATAAATTGAAAGTCACTGTGTCATCTCTACTGCAATGTTAATATACAAAAAAATGTTAATATACATATCAACACTTGTGTACTGGCTAAGGTAAACCTACGGCAAAATTACGAGGTCTGTTAGAAAAGTATCCGACCTTGGGGCGGAAAAAAACAAGCATACCTGGAGCGCTGGAAACCTAATCACCCTCCTTGGGACTCCACACACTTCTCCCAGTAATTGCACCATTGTTGGAAACATTCCGAGAAAGCTTCTTTCGGAATGGTGTTTAGCTCGGCTGTCGTTGCAGTCATAATGTCTTCTCTTGTCTGAAATCGCTTTCCTTTTAATAACCTCTGAGTTTGGGGTACAGCCAGAAGTCGCAAGGAGGCATATCAGGAGATTAAGGAGCCTGGAAAACCACAGGACTCTGGTTTTTCGCCCAAAAAAAAAAGTTTGAATCAAGTGCGAGGAATGTGCTGGAGCATTGTCGTGACGGAGGCGCCAATTGCCTGTTAACCACAACTCCAGTCTCTTGCGCCGCACATAATCACGTGGGTGACGGATGACATCCCTGTAGTACTCTTTGGTGATTGAACCTGTGATCCGTACTCGTGGTGTACCACACCGCAGGGGTAAAAGAAAGCAGTCAGCATCACTTTGACGTTGCTGCGTACTAGGCGGGCCTTCTTTGGTCTTAGTGACGTGAAATGCTTCCACTGTGGCGATTGGGATTTGGTTACCTGTCGTATCCATGCACCCAGGACTCATCACCAATTATTATGGTGTTTATAAAGTCGAGGTCACTGTTTATGAAGTACAGCATGTCTTGTGAGACTTCAACACGGTGTTTCTTTTGCTCCACCGTCAGCAGCTTCGGCACAAATTTCGGTCAGAATAGAATGTGCGTAAAAGGTGATGTCCACCTCTCACGCAATTTCTTGTATAGACACACGACGTTTTCACATCCCTACAGAGTTCACTTTGGCAATGACGTGGTCATTTCGGCTTGTTGAAGGCCGGTCGGAGCGTAGCCCGCTATCCACCGATTTGTGGCCATTTTTAAAACGGTTGTACCACTCTTTAATCTGTGTGACGCCCATAACATCGTCACTGAAATACATCTGAATATTTCGAAAGACCTGGCTGTCGCCCATTTTCAGGAAAAATTAGATGCAGTATAGCTGCTCAGTCGTTCCAAACATTTCCTTATAATGAGAATCCGACAAGAGCACTAAACACTTCCTCACTCAACTGACGCTATTGACAGGCAATAACGCATGAGAATGAAGGTTCAATGTCGCCTCATACAAACGCACTTCGTGAAATCCACCTGGTCTTCGCAAAAAAAAAAAGGAAAAGAATAGGGTTTTATTTACAGACCTTGCATACAAAAAATAAAATCTTTAAGACTAAAGAACTTGTTAAAAATAGTGCAATAAAACATAAACGATAATAAAAAGGTATTATAACAATATATACTCATGGACAAAAGTTGAGAAAGTGGAAAGTCTTTGATGGTCGTCCGTTTTTTTGAAGGAGACAAGAGGCAATTTTGTTCACACTTGGTTATCTCGTGTGTCTTCAATAGAGTCATTGTATATCAAATATCTTTCAGAGTTATCGCCTGAATCCCGAAATACATGATATATGGTACAACTTACTTAAGTTTTGCCCACAGTGTTCCCGCTATATGTATTCAAACTAAAAGAGGCATATCCTGCCCACATGAGCATTTCTAGATGGCATCTAGTGGAACAAAAATCAACTGAACGTTTATTTAACTTGTTCCGTGATATTTGGCCAACCCAATTTCTTGATAAATCAAGAAAAGTCAGCCACGTACGCGTTTAGAGCTATTGGCCCTCATTAGCGTGGTGCTGACTGTACCTCTACGACCAATGTTATATTGATAAGGATTTATATAAAAATTGATTATTCTTGTTGCCAAATTTTATTAATTCGAAAATAAATTATTCATTAGTAATAAACAATCTGAAGCAGTGTCTGGCCAAGCCTTCTTCTTACAAATTTATTTTTGTTTTGTTTACTAGACAATTCGAAAAATTATATTGTTACACTTAGTTAATTGCTACAAAATTTGTTTACTAGAGACATGAAACCTTCAAGTATGTCTTTTTTTTTGCCTCACTTAAAATATCATTGTCAAAATTCGAAACTATTTTAGAGGCGTAGGATTATTTTTGATATTAAACAATTTCTACTGCCCTTACTGCAATGGAAAAATTAATGGGAGGGCCCTCCCATATTAAAATAGTTTCGAATTTTGATAACAGATGGCGCGCTAGTGCATCAAAATATGATTGTATTTAGATCATTGTTAGTTGTTTTCAAATTGGGATTAAGAAGATTTTTAATCGTATTAATTTGTATATTATGAATAACATTTCAGAATTTTTTTCTGTAAAAAAACAAAAAAACAATTTTTAACGCCTTTCCAAATGCTGTATTTTTATTTCTCCGGACGAAGTCAAAAGTTTGTGTTGAAACGTTGAGAAAATATGTTGGATCGATTTTGAAGACAACTCTCAGATTTATAAAATTAATTTATCAAACTTTAAACAGTTTTAGTAATAGAGAGAGAAACGAGTTAATTACCTCGTATTTAAGGCAACAAAATAATCATCTAATTTTCATACTTCGTTCTAACCAGATTCAACTTGTGCAAAGCAGACGACAAAGAAAAATAAACAAATTTAATTTTAGAGGGTAAGTTCCTATTTTTACAAGCTTTCACACTCAGAGAATAATCATTTTCTTGCTTCAAAATAAAACTCTAACTGGCCGAAGTGTCTATTTTTTTACAGAAATATGAATGCCGGCCAGGCAACGTCTATCTTCAACATTACAGAACTTGTTACCTGACATGAAGTGATAGTAGGGCTTACTTAATTCGAAGTATTTACAATCATTTTGTTTTATGAACATTTTATCATTAAAAATATATTTTAAAAAATACAAGGTTGTGCCAGAAGTTCGTAAACACTTGCAAAAAAATTGAAATACCAATATTATTCGCCATAATATTATTCACCGTAATATTATTAATGTCTTTGTATTATGTATAAAGTAATTGAATTATGTATTATTATGTATTCGCCGTAATAATATTATTTGTCAAGTAATAAGAAAAACAACGTTTCAAGAAATACAGGAACTTTTGGGACAACCTTATATATTAAACACGGTATTGCGTATGTTTTTATTGTCTTTATGATCGTATTATTTTATTGTTAAGGTGATATGTCAGGGGGGGAAGTCAGTGTGAAAGTGATGTTACATTAAGCAAATTTGGTTGGTAAAGTTGGCTCCTTGGGATGACTGTTAACTGATTTCTTGTCCAAGCTTTCCTTAGCGTTTAGACTTACGCTGTGAGGATTTTTATTGACGTAGACACAGTCATAATAAAAACAATGATAATAAAATATATTACAATCAAATACACAAAACGAAATAACCTAATATATTATTGTCTCTATGGTTGAATTGGCATAAAAAAATATATAATTTATAGTCATAGATGAATAAATAATAATCAAGTATTTATATTATCTCTATAATACTACTACTAGCTTATGCTAGGGGGAACGTCACAATATTCACCGTGTCATATATAGGATTGTTAATTTTTTGTTTAAACATTTTCAGAAAATTTGCAGAAGTCACAACAAATCTAATTAATTTTTTTTTTCAATTCACGCACAATATCGAAATCTTCACCAATTTTGAATGCGAATTTTTTTCAATCAAAAATGTAAAATTCCTAAATATTAGTATAATATTTGTTTTAATGTTTGAAGCATCTTTATCTTGCAAGGTAATACGGTTAGAGAGAGATTGAGTTATGTCAATTAAGACAAATATATGGTCTATACACATGCCGGGATTATTTAGATTGAAGAGGTTCGGTACAAATAGTAAAGAGAGAATTTGAAATATTGCAGTAGGTATCAACCCATTGCAGGGCGAAGTGAAGGTAAAAAAGAATATGCTACAGAATAGATCAGGAATTTCTGTATAGGTGCCGATTGTCGCTTTTATTCCTGTCGCTTTGGTATAGCTCTCTTCCTATTTAAATTCGTCGGTTTGGGCAAATCGTGGACTGGAAGATGAGATGACTCTCTTCACGCCATCCTTATCAAAGCGACTCTTTTACAAAAGTGACATGGAAGAAAGTCCAACTTAGTAAAAAATGAGCCAAGATATTCCATTAAGTTCCTTGTGCAACGTTTATAAGGAAAGCTTCTGAAATATACATGTACTGTACTCATTGCACTATATATACTTATGTGTATATAGAATTCTACATCTTCCCGTTTCCCTTATATTAATGATATTGAAGTAGTTAATTTTTTTTATGTATATGATATTCGAAACTTTTGTATATTATTGAAACAACTCAAATGTATGTGAGGGGAAATGTTTTTAGATATTCCTGAAATCTACTGACTACCCACAGTCTATAAGTAGCAACGTTTTAAGTGTTTATTTGCAAAGTACTAAACAGAATTCACATTTCAACTTCGAGTGCCACAGGTGATGAAGGGTGCTCATTTATAATTGGAAGTTCAATATTCAGTAAGATCTGGTTGAAAGTTGTATTCATCTCCAAATATAATCTCTGTTGTTCTACCTATGGCAATGCTAAAAACTTGGCGTTGCAGAAACCAACCAGATCCCTTCCTAGGGGGCCGCGCTGACCATCCACTGCAATAATGGCCGGCTGGGCAACCAGATGGGGACTTACGCCACGTTGTTGGGACTGGCCCACTTCAACCATTGCACACCCTACGTCCTCCGCTGCAACTATGAAAAACTCGAATCTTACTTCAAAATCACAGCGGTAGATATCATATCTATAAATGTACCTGAAGAACATTCATACCACATCAGTAGCTTTCTGCGGAAAGAAGACAAATTCATTTCGCAAAATAGAATATTACTTAAAGGTTACTTCTATCCACTCTCCTTCACTTTCTTCCATCACATTCGGGATAAAATACGATCTGAATTCTCGTCCAAAGATGAAATAATCAATCGTGTCGAAAATTATCTTGTGGAACTCAGTTTGGTACATGGTCAATCTACAACTTTCGTGAGTATCCACGTTCGGAGGACGGACTACAAGGGCTGGCTGAACACCTCAACGAGGAAAGGAAGACAGGTCGACATGGAGTACTTCAACCTGGCCATGAAGTACTTTGAAGACAGGTACGAGAAGGTGGTGTTTGTGGTGATGAGTGACGACCGAAAGTGGTGCAAAAAGAACTTCGCCAACAAGTCCAACGCCTGCTTGCTCCACCGGTGTCTGAACCAGCCGTCGACATGGCGCTGATCTCCCGATGTCACCATCACATCATGTCCTACGGCAGCTTCGGCTTCTGGGGCGCCTATTTCGGAGGTGGGACCACGGTGTAGTTCGCCGACTTCCTTCCACCTGACACTACCTACTTGCTCCAAGAGATGCCTTACAACGTCACCTACCTCCCTGAGTGGGTGGTAATATCGACCACGCCTCCTGGCTTCTGGAAGACTCCGCATATTTCTTGACCTCCCTACTATTCACGCAGCCATATTTAAAAATAAATAAATAAATTTGAAGGAGTCCATAAATTATATGAGTTTATTTTTCAAATATATCTGACATGGTATAAAAATTCATTTTATTTGAAACCTCTTTTATGAGATGTAGAATATTCTTCCAAACCCTTTCTCATATAACTGGGCGGAATAGACACATTCACCTTTGTCAAAACTACCATTATAAAATAAAATAAAATCGCCTTTCTTCTCAATATAAACAATGACACTACTTTTGCCATTCTGCTAGTATTTCTACATATCTCAAACACAGGTGGTAACGACAAAAATAATAATGGTAGGTAGTTAGCGACTGCTTTACTGTAAGTATAAAATATATCTACATATGTAGAATGCAATTCGACTTTTGCATTTATAAATGTCCCATTGCCCCATTTGGATACTTGTGCTCACTATTGGGGCTAGACTTCTTCAAAAATCAGAGGACGTTAAAGCAATTTCTTTTCTTCAGAAAAAAGTTCTCAATGCAGGATTTGATCCCGGGTCCTCTCTGTCGAAAACCACGGGTTAAGCAACTTCTTTACCGATATTCATTCTGATAATAAATAAAATATAAAATGAAGAAATCTAGAGAGCCACACAGATTTTATTGAAGAAAACCAGCGCTTTAAAACATCTATTGAATCGATGGTCATTATGTGAAAATCAAGTTAAGGTCTATGTGGTCAAATCTTTACAGTTTTGACAGAAAAGTCGAAGTTTTCACTTCAAATTAATTTAAACTATTAGAGATATTGAAACCAGCCCTCTAAAAAAAGATAGTGTTCTTTCGCAATAAATTTGTCGTTTTTTAAATAATATATTAAATTAAATCTGCTTCCTAACCGGAGCCATATATTTTATCTTTGTTCTAAACAATGGCGTCACTCCATTATTCAATTATAATTTGCATATAAATTAGTAGAAAAAATAAATTGTTTTAGTGAATCAGGGTGGCATCTGTTGTGCACATAGCAGCTGACTGGACGCAGTGATGCGAACAGAAAAAAAAGGTGTTCGCAGCCATCTCATTTCTGGTGGTGGTAATAAAGTTCTGAAAGATTTCCTTCCCTCATTAACCAAATATTCTATTCTTGAGTACCGAATAGATCAACTAAATAGCCCACTCACCGTTCGGACGAGATTAATAGAATCGCCGAATGTCGTGGTCCATTTGGATGAGGAAAGCGAAGACTGATTCCACACTCGCCTTTTCAGTGATACGCTAACCTATGCACGATGGATTTTGTGGCCACTATAAATGCGTCAGACCAGGAGGCTTTTGAGTTCTGCGCTGCCTGGAGGATAAGAGCTCCATCTATGCCTTCTTCTTGTGGTGAATCTGTATGAGACCTGTGGTCTAAATAAAGCTGTGTGTGTGATAAGCAGAATATCAAAATTCAATAATAGACCGATTTGGTTTGATTAAACTGGTGAAAATCTTTGGATGGTTCAACACTTATGTGCCAGGTCATCCTAATATTTTTCATCGCAGTAAAGATACTAGGAAACTATTTTATTTGAAAAATAAAATATCCCACTAAAATAGTATCATTACTTATACAGATCATACTGGCTAGATCATACCTGTAGATAAAAAATCAACATTTGAAGTATTACTGATTAGCGAATATATCGTCTCTAGTCGAAGCTAAGTTTGAATAAGTACTTTTTAGTATCATTGGGACTTAAGTACACTAGAACTGAGTTGGTGTGACACCAGGCTGCATCAAACGAGAGGGAGAAGTCCCATAAATAAGATTTTAATAGACATTCATTGATGTATAAACAAAAAAAATATGTATTCATTGAAGTAGAGACCGTCATTACCAATAAGAGTCAGTCATCTTTTTGCCAGGTTTTTGATTTGTTGACCCTACCATTTTGGAGTAGAAAAAGGTCACGACAGACAATTTCGACATCTTGGAATGTTTCAAAGTATCTTTCCCTTATAAATGTAGCCCTGGACCGAAATAATGCATAACCAAATGGTGCAATTCCAGGCTATAAGCAGGGTGAGGTATAACTTAAATACTCTCCAAATTCTTTATTCTATACTTTGCTAACCTAGCTGGATAAGCTGGAGTGTTGTCTCGGTTGATTAAAGCATGATATCGAGTCTTCAAAACTTCATATACTCGGCTGAGTTGTTCTGAATAGAGATCGGCCTTAGCTGCACGACTATCAACAACAAGTTCATAGTGCACAATACCATCAATGTTCAACCATACAGACATTACTTTATGGCCAAAGCGATTCTGTTTAACTACAGGTTTAGCCTCTTGCACCCATTGTCTTCCTTTGTCGAGGTTATGAAGATAGATCCACTTTTCATCCCAGGTTACAATCCGCTTCCAAAACCGAAGATCTTGCGAATTTTTCTATCAATCGCTTACAGATATCGACTCGCCTCTGAGACTAGGCTAAAGTCAGGTCGTGGGGATATTGGGGGTTACTAACAAAGTGCATCTTGTGCAGAATTTGGTTGATCGAATCTTTGAATGATCCAAGTCTGGCTGACATCTTAGGTGTAGATTGTTGTTGGTTAATCATCACCAGAAATAATAGGGTCTCAATATCCGTCAAATGTGGTCGTCCTTTCGAGGTTTGTCCTCAAGGCTGATGTCTCCTTCTCTAAATCTCTTGAACCATTTTGAAGCTAGTCTTCTATTGACTATTCCTTTCCCTTCCACTTTGCATACTTCTTTTGAGCCATATTTGCATTTAGCCCCTTTTCCCAAAAGAAGCGCATTAGCACTCGCATCTTTATTTTCTGATCACACGTTGTTTAGCTCTATAATAGAATACTGAAATGTTATTGTAGACCCATTATGCTATTTAAATCACGTGGGCACGCTCATTGAATTTGTTTAAATTGATTAATCAGAGAAATAATTGGTGTATTCATTGTTAACTGTATTTCAGCTCTCGTCATGTCGATTTGTATTTATATTTTTATAATAATCCTGTTTGATAGGAATAATGAATTTCAACATGTCCATCCTATTTTCCTCTTTTCTCTGCCTAGGATAGTAAAGGCTAGTCAATATTTTACAGATATAGTGGTATTTTGTTTAATATTAAGTAGGATCTAGAATTTGTATTGAATTCCAATGTATAATGTCTCTTCTTTTATTGGAAGCTTTGCTATAACAGCTTGATATGTCTCTAACCAGGCCATCCAGAGACCAATCAGGCTCCTATCTGTGATGACGCGCTGATTATCCACTGCAACAAGGGTCTGGGAAACCAAATGGAGACTTTCGCCTCGTTGTTGGGACTGGACTACTTCAACCCTAAGCACACCCTTCGCTCTCCACCGCAACTATGAAAAACTCGAAACTTACTTCAAGATCACGCCAGTTGATATCATATCCATAATTGTACCTGAAGAAAATTCTACAACATCAGTAGCTTTCTTCGAAAATATGACAAATTTATTTCTCAATATAAAGTATTCCTTAAAGGTTACCTCTTTCAACTTTCCTTCTCTTTCTTTCACACATTCAAGAGGAGACTAAAATATAATCTGAATTCTCTTTCAAGAATAAATAATTAATAGTGCCGAAAAAGATCTTGAGAGATCAGATTGGTGTATGAAAATTATTCCACTCTTTAGAGAGTATCCATGTTCAAAGGACGAACTACAAGGGTTGGCTGAACAGATCAACGAGGAAGGGAAGACAGATCGACATGGAGTACTTCAACCTGGCCATGAAGTACTTTGAAGACAGGTACGAGAAGGTGGTGTTTGTAGTAATGAGTGACGACTTCTGGGGCGCCTACCTCGGAGGTGGAACCATGGTGTACTTCGCGGACTTCCTCTCTCCTAACTCTTCTTATTTGCTCCAATTAACGCCTTAAAATGCCACGTACCTCCTTTAGTAGGTGGGAATCTCGGCTACACCTCCTGGCTTCTGACATACTCCTTTCATTTCTTTACCACCATATCAATCACACACCAATATTTAGTATATTTATTGAATTTTTAAAAATTCATATGAGCTAACTTTCATATATATCTAACACACATTCTATATATTTAGCATTATTAGCATTAGCATACTCCTCAATATTTAAAATAGTTTCCCTAGCAGAATCCACAAAATCACTTTTAAATATTGAATTAAAGCTATACGCAATGTGTATCTTTATTATTAAAATTGGGAGAGCTTTCATGCCACAGAGGCTTTTGTTCACTGCCCTAAATATGATAATTAGATTAATTGAGCCGAGCAGCCTACAAGAAAGCATTATATACACTATGTGACACTGAATTATTGGGGGGAAAGTTGTAAAAATCTACATAAAGAGAGTACCAGTAACGATCAATAGATGATTTTTATTAGAACAGAATACACCTATACAAAGAAATATATCGTTGTCCATTCAATATGTTTTTGGAACAACGGCGGGCGTTATGCAGGCAGCATGGTACTGAATCAATGAGCGTGCGGATGGTGTCCTGAGATATGCTGCTAATTCCCTGTCAACCTTCAGCCACAGGTCATTTTCTGAACGCAACTGAGGAAGCGCACGTAAACGACGTTTAGTTAGGCCCAAGTCGTGTTCTATTGATGATATTAGGAAAGAATAGTGGCCATGGAAACACCGAGGTTTCATGCAGGGCATGTTGGCGGATGCGTGCTGTGTGAGATTCGGACGTTATCCTTCATGAAAATGGCATTTGGTATCCATTGAAAATGGGTAAGACCACCAAACGCAGCACGTAATTTACTTATCGTTCGGCAGTCATAGTAATCTCAATATGAATCAGAGGCGATAGCTCTCCAAACCATAATGCCGCATTGACGTGAGGTGCTGCGTTCCACAGATACGGCCGGATTACATCTGTCACCAAGACCGCGCCAAATTCTTTACTAAGTGTCTACCATTACTAAAATTGGAGCGAGATTCATCTTAGAGCACTCTCCTGAGCCAATCCGCTGTCCATGTGGCTGGCTCTATCTCAACATAATTGCAAACGTAGGTGTCTGTGCCGTTTGGTCAATGGCAGCCTTCTTAACGGGCGCCATGAGTTTAGGCTGCCAGCAACCAATTTTCGCATAAGGGTTTTGGCCGATATGGAGGACTCAAGAGTGTCCTGCACATCCTGAAAATGGCTATAGAAGTGGATTGTGGGGCCACCAATGCCACCCGCTGATGCGTTGGTCCACGCGTGCTGATGTCACTCTGGCAGTGCCAGCATCCCTCAATCATGCCACATGTCTTGTTTCAATCATCTTCGCCATAGCCGGTGAACTGTCGACGCAACCAGGTGTCCGTGGAGATTTGACGTATGAACCAACTGTACCTTCTGAATCCAATCAATATTCACATTTTATGATGTGAGACCTACTAAGACTTATTCTCCTCTATGGCCATTGAATTTTCATTACAGAATCTGAAACCTATCTGAAAAGCCTAGAAACATTTAAAAATGAAATCATTAGAAAAATTACAGATGTACAAGGGTTTTCATAAACAAAATTTTAAGAAATGATCTCAAGATCGAAAATATCAAATAATATATTATAAAACAACTACTTCAAACGCCCTACCTGTTGCAGCTCCACCACCGGCTGTTGCTTTCGTCGTAGTGTATCTTTCTTGCGCGACACAGCTTTGACGGATAAGGTAGCCAAATCGGCTCCTTCTCCACCGGAAGCGTAAAGCGGTTCTCAACAGCCTCCCAAACGCAGGATCGACGCACATTTGGCATAGAAAGAGATTAATGTTCTCTTGAAGAACGAAGGACACCTGCAGGTCATCACCATCGTACACTCCTCCAAGCTTTCACCAACAACTGATTGATCGAAAACCTCTTGGTCCAATCGAACGTTCAGCAGTTGGGGCTGGAGAGAGAAAAAACTCCTCCAAGCCTTCACCAGCAACTGATTGATCGAAAATCTCTTGGCCCAATCGAACATTCAGCAGAGACAGGCCATCGACACCTTGGTTACGGCGCTAATGGTTCTGACAGAAGACACAAGCAATACCCTATACAAGAATATTTCATGCTCCAGAAACCTTGCTGATCAGCTTGAATTAACTTCTGAGTTGGGACCCTGAACACATGCGGCAACGCCGCTCTTTGTAAAATAATCCGAATTTACTGTTTTTTCAAGGAGCCTATGAGATTGACATCTGCTTCCTACAGGAGACCAACGTCATATCCTTGGACGACGTAGGAGACTGCCACGGCAACAGCGCCGTTGTCGTACCCGCGACGACCATCGTAGGATCAGGCCTCGCCTACGTCTTCGCGGAAACCCTTCGAGGAATCTAAGGCGCGCCATCTTCAACTGCACAGAGAGTGCTTCCACAGCTCTTGCTTCACCTAGAGAACATAGCTGAATTCCTTTGAGAGAGCTGAGGAGAGCATCACCCTGGAGGACAATGTCCCGCTTCATCGAGCAGATTTATTTGAGTGAGGTGGAAGCTGCCATTACCTGTCAGCCACAAAGGAAAGCGGCTGGCTGAGATAGTGTTTCCTGCGAGCTCGTCAAGGGATTTGAGGACTTCTTCGGAGGAACCATATATCAAGTCCTCCTTGAATCAAAGCTTCGCGGTACCCTGCAGGAAAAGCCTCGAGATGATTCTTTGACATAAATTGTCAAGATGCCAATAAAATAGGTTAGTTATAATTCCAAAGATTAAAAATAAATTGCATATTCAATTTAATGTATAATATGCGATAAATGTGTATTTCTGAGAGATTGGATATTTCATTTAAATACTTATTTGAACTCCAGAGAGAGAGAGAGAGAGAGAGTTGTCGTAGTTTTGACATTGATTTTAATGCCACTCAAGGATATACATATTTCTAATGCAGTCTCTTTGCTTCAATACCATGTTCTTGTTTTAGGGATTTCCTACAAATCCCTGCAATTCTTACATGAATTGAGAGCCTATTTCACCCAATGTTTGTATTTGTCAACACAAAATTTCTCAGGTACTTCTTTCACTAATGAAAATTATTGGCATGTTGTGGTTCGTAAATGCTGCACTCCCTCATCCGTTTCGCTATTTTAATATACCGCACTGCTGTATTAATTGATTTTCTAACACAGAAAATAGATTTTGGATTACAATATTACGTGTAATTTCGGACAGTATCACAAATTATATATTGGAATATATCCCTTGTGAAAATTATATTTTCCATTATTTTTGTTTCCTGATAATCTGGGTTCGTGTTGTGATCCCCACTTGAAATATTTTATTGGACATTACAGTGAAACAATGTATAGATAATAATGAAAGATAGTATGCAATGCATAAATTTTATGTTTTGTGGCGGGATTGGGTATGAATTAATTTGAAAATTCATTTAATGAATACTGAGGCATATACACAGAAATTCCTATTTGTAATATATTTTCTCTAAGAAAAAAAACGAGTTTTTAATTACTTTTAGATTATAAGAAATATTCATTCATGCTAAAGTAAGCACACAAAATATATAGAATCCAATTTTTTATTAATAGTTACATATTCTAGTTTTTTCAACAAATAAAAAAAAAATTGTAAAACGAAAATTAAAATTATACCGCGAATGTTTCTTTTAAAAATCGAAATTTATTTTCAAAGAGAAATAGCGACATTTCTAACTTTGAGGATGAGGTATGGAAAGGTGAAACATGAAGAGTAATGGAGAACGGAAAAATAAAAAGTGTCCAGGGGCGGGAATCGAACCCACACCCTTCTGCTTACCGGGCAGGTGCCTTGTTCACTTTTTTTATTTTTCCGTTCTCCATTACTCTTCATGTTTCACCTTTCCACACCTCATCCTCAAAGTTAGAAATGTCGCTATTTCTCTTTGAAAATAAATTTCGATTTTTAAAAGAAACATTCGCGGTATAATTTTAATTTTCGTTTTACAATCATCAGCCGCGTTATATTGTATTTTAAATGTTACTTTAAATATAAGTTATGAACGGAAAAATACGTCCAGGGTAGCCGAGTGGACAAGGCACCTGCCCGGTAAGCAGAAGGGTGTGGGTTCGATTCCCGCCCCTGGACACTTTTTATTTTTCCGTTCTCCATTACTCTTCATGTTTCACCTTTCCATACCTCATCCTCAAAGTTAGAAATGTCGCTATTTCTCTTTGAAAATAAATTTCGATTTTTAAAAGAAACATTCGCGGTATAATTTTAATTTTCGTTTTACAATCATCAGCCGCGTTATATTGAATTTTAAAAAAAAAATTAATTCACCCTATGATTTGAAAAGTAAGTTCGAGCAAATAATTTCAATCGTTTAGTTTTAACCCAGATAATTTATATATTATGTTTTAGAATATATAAAAATTGGGAAAATAGTCTAAATAAGAATAATATGTTGAATATATGTGTTGTGATGGTCAAGATTTGGAATGAGTCTTCCAGAAATCAGGTGCAGTCGAGATGTCCACCCATTCCGGAAGGTAGAGGACGTTGTAAGGCATCCTTCGGAGCAGGAAGGTGGAGTCAGGTGGAAGGAAGTCCGCGAAGAACACCGTGGTTCCACCTCCGAGGTAGGCGCCCCAGAAGCCGAAGCTGCCGTAGGACATGATGTGATGGTGACATCGGGAGATCAGCGCCATGTCGACGGCTGGTTCAGACGCTGGTGGAGCAAGGACGGCGTTGGACTTGTTGCCGAAGTTCTCTTTGCACCACTTTCGGTCGTCACTCACCACCACAAACACCACCTTCTCGTACTTGTCTTCAAAGTACTTCATGGCCAGGTTGAAGTACTTCATGTCGACTAGTCTTCCTCTTCTGATTGGACGCTTCAACCATTCATTGTAGTCTGTCCTCCGAACGTGGATACTCACGAAAGTTGTAGATTGACCATATACCAAACTGAGTTCCACAAGATAATTTTCGACACGATTGATTATTTCATCTTTGAAAGATAATTCAGATCTTATTTTATCCCGAATGTGATGGAAGAAAGTGTAAGAAATCGGTGGATAGGGGGGTAAATTTTAAGGAATACTTTATATTGCGGAATAAGCTTGTCCTCTTCACGAAGAAAGGTACCTAGGTCGTAGGAATGTTCTTCAGATACATTTATAGAAATGATATCCACCGCCGTGATCTTGAAGTAAGGTTCGAGTTTTTCATAGTTGCAGTTGAGGACGTAGGGTGTGCGATGGTTGAAGTGGGCCAGTCCCAACAACGCGGCGTAAATCGCCATCTGGTTACCCAGCCGGCCTTGGTTGTGGCATTGCATGGTCAGCGCGGCCCCAACTGTAGGAGCCGGGTGGGTCTCTGAGATACACTAATACGTTAGGAACACTGCCAGATAGAACACAGAGAAAATATTTAGAGATAAATACAGTTTTTAACCTGGTCCTATCAAATATTGAACAAGAAATATTCCTGGAGCATAACCAAGCACTCTCTGTCACTTTGTGATATGATATTCTCAGCTATAGGATCAACACAGTAAAACACTAAACAAACGAGTCTATGTTCATTGTTCCATCCAAGTATTCAAAACAATAGAAATTAAAATATAAAAGATGAACTGATTTCATCTGGATATCTCAAATTGTTCATACTTAGACATTTTTACGACTCTGAAAGCACTCGCTTCAATACTATATATACAAATCAGACTGTACTTTCCATACTCTCTCAAAGGTTTTGTCTTATCCTGTACACTCAGGAAATAGTATGTTAGAACTTTATTCAACGATTGCCCCAATTTTGGCAGTCTAATAAGAAATACTTACACCAGAAGCATTATTACATTCATGCAATCAATAAAAAAAGCCGTTTAATCTATTTTATGTGGATGAATTGAAGTGCTGAAGTCAGAATATGCGTGTGAGCACAATAGATCATCAGAAACCAAGACAATGGATCCTTTATATATAAGCACATCATTGAATCAATCAGTGATAGCCCATTCATCCAACCAGTAATGGCTCATTTACCTACACAGTAAGGACACATTTATTTAACCAGTGATGGCCCATTGATCAAACCAGCAACGGCCAATTGATCAAATCAGTGAAAGCCCATTGATCGAACTAGTGATGGTTCTTTCAATTAACCAGTGATTATACATTGATCTAACTAGTGATGTCCCATTCATCCAACCAGTGATGGCCCATTTATCGAACAAGTGTTAACCCATTGATCCAAACAGTACTGGCCCATTGATTCAACCAGTGAAAGTTCATTTACTTAACTAGTGACGGCCCATTGATCGCCCCAGTGATGGCCCACTGATCTGAACAATGAAATCCCATTGTTTTAGCCAGTGTGGTGGCCCATTGAATCAACCAGTGGTGTCCCAATGATCCAAACAGTGCCGGCCCATTGATTCAACCTGTGAAAACTCATTCACTTAATCAGGGATAGCCCATTAATCCAACCAGTGGTGGCCCATTGGTTCAGCCAATGAAATCCCATTCAGTCAACGAATTAGGACCATTCACTCAACTAGTGATGAAATGCCCATTGGTTCAACCATTGGTGGTTCATTCACCTAACCAGTGATAGTCCAATAATTTATCAGGTGATAAATAATATGGTGTCTCTCCACCTTTACAAATCAAAAGTACAGTAGTTTGACAAATTATTTTAAAATATTCAAGCAATATATACCATTTATTTTAAAACGACATTTGAAAACTATCCCGCATGTGTTTCTTTTCAACGAAAAATCAAAATTTATTTCAAGGAAAAATAACGATTATTTCTAACCTTTTGGATGAGGTATGAAAGGTTGAATTGTGAAGAGTAATGATAAACGGAAAAATAAAAGTGTCCAGGGATGGGAACCAAACCCACAATGTTTCGCTTACCGGGCAGATGCCATTGTCCACTAGGTTATCCTGGACATATTTTTCCGTTCGTAAATAATACATAAAGTAATTTATAATACAATATAATATAATGCGGCTTTTGATTGTAAAACGACATTTGAAAACTATCCCGCATGTGTTTCTTTTCAACGAAAAATAAAAATTTATTTCAAGGATAAATAACGATTATTTCAACCTTTTGGATGAGGTATGAAAGGGTGAATTGTGAAGAGTAATGATAAATGGAAAAATAAAAGTGTCCAGGGATGGGAAACACATGCGGGATAGTTTTCAAATGTCGTTTTACAATCAAAAGCCGCATTATATTATATAGTAATATACTATTTGTGTTAGCTTATTAAACCTCTGTCGCAGCAAGTAATCAAAATATATATGTCAATTTCGCAAATGGCGTCACAAAAGGTTGTGCCACGCGCGCGCGCGCGACAATCTCAATTTCTCAATCAACCTTCATCCAAATAGCATCCAATCCAGCTGTGCCAATCACACCTCTACCGGGGGAAGTATCGGGAAACGACTAGGAATTTTATTCGTCGAAGAGGTATTAGATGATGAAAGATATATATTTGTGTTTGTGAAGTCACTATTAACTTTTACAAATCAAAGCTCAGAGAAAAATGTCTTGCTTCTCCAGGTCATTTCTTTATATATATGTTATGCTTTAAAGTAAAAACACGTTATATCCTCTTGCTCTATATGACTAGGTTTCTTGTGTGGTTATTGCCAACTTTTGTAATGTGTCTTTTATTGTCTACTTTTTACAAACTTATCAAGTGATTAGGGTTGAATACTTGTCGTACTCTAAAGGAAGGTTTAACGTGGTGGCATTGAGCGCACTTATAGTATAGAGTACTACACTTATAGTAATAGCATAATGCTATTCCTACCTATACATTTCCAATAGTATAGCACTCAATGACTACGAGTCACCATTTAGATGACATATCACGAGGAAGAGCGCTGGGGAGGATCGAATATGGCAACCACAGCAGGAAGTTGCCAAGTTTTTTAACGTGTCTGTAAGCGTGATATCCCGTCTCTGGAGCCAATTCCAAACAACTGGGACTTGTCGTCGGAGGAAAGCTGAAGGCCGCGCCAAGGTGACAACTCCGAGTGAGGAAGACAAGCGTTCACGGAAGATGTCAGCTCACTAACTCTCCCTGAAGCTTGCCGCGACCACTGGCAGAATTATATCCCTGAAAATCTTCTTACACGAAGGCTTATAATGCCAAAACCTTTACTCTAAGAAGCCAACGATATGCGTGCCTTTAGCCCCACTTCAGAAGAGGCGCCGCCTTGCATGGTGCAGAAAACACGTTAACTGTGACAATGATCAATTGAGACGTATTCCGTTATCAGACAAATCCAAGTTTTTTTTTCGGATTTTAAATGATTTTAGCTTCAGCCCTGCGTGCCGTATCGACAGTCCGCTATCTGCAACTGTACGATTATTACATCTCGGAACGTCAACTTAATTTTCTTTTTATCTCGCTTTACTTTAAAATAGTGTTTTGTTTTTATACATGATTGTCTGGTTAAGGTCATATGACAGTAAATAACCAGGAGAACATATTGAAGCGGTGCAGCAAAGAAGATGAAGAGAATATGTGGGCAAGCCGAGAAAAGAAGGTATGCAGGGCCCCCCTCCACAAGGAAGTGTTGATTGACAGATTCCAGAGGAGGGGCGGCAGACAGCGGGTGCCGTAGTAAAGGAAGGAGCCGAGAAAGCGGTCGGCATGAAGGGGGTTGTGCGCCGAGAGGACATCGCAGTCTAGGGGATAAGTCAGTCTGGTGACATCGAGATCTGCGGCAAGGAGAAGACGGCGGCGAGTTACCTCCGGGGCGTGTGGATTATCCTGCAAGGCGGAACCAGGAGAGACTGACATTGGAGCGTCCTACAAGGCGGTGTAGTCCAAGCTGCACGTGTATAGTGTGGAGCGGAACGCTTCACAAGAGGAAATTCAAGGCGTCATGGATTATTCGGGCGGGGAGATTGAAGGCAAGTCCCACTGCTGTATTCCTTCTGTTAAGTGAGATACAATAAAGCCCTAAACTTTAGCTGCAATCCCTTTGAACTCACTCGTGTATCTTTGTGGCATCCTGAGTAGACAAAGTACGCGAATAGCGTCTGGGTACGACGTAACAATATATACCTGCCTATAAATAAATATATTAAGGTATGTATTATAATGATAAAGTACACAAAAAGATATCAGTGTGTGTGTGTGGCAATGAGCTTATATGTCCAGGAAGGCATCCACTGGCACTCTTTGTTCATTAGGACGAAGTACTATACTATAACAGTTGCAACGCACTCAGCTACATGACCTGAGGACATCCTCTGGTTTCCTTTTGTTCATTAGGATGAATTATGATGCATATAGCAGTAGCAACATCTCCAGATATACAATTTGAGAACATCCACTGACACCTACGATACGATTACAGTATCAGTGTAACAACCTACATATCCTGAGAACATCCACTGGCACTCTCTGTTCATTAGGACGAAATACAATACTTATAACAGTAACAGTGTACCAACATACATATCCTGAGAACATCCACTGGCACTCTCTGTTCATTAGGACGGAGTACGATACATATAGCAGTAACAGTGTACCAACCTACATATCCTGAGAACATCCACTGACAATTTGCGTTCATCAGGACGAAGTACAATGTGTTATAAAACGAAAATTAAAATTATACCGCGAATGTTTCTTTTAAAAATCGAAATTTTATTTTCAAAGAGAAATAGCGACATTTCTAACTTTGAAGATGAGGTATGGAAAGGTGAAACATGAAGTGTAATGGAGAACGGAAAAATAAAAAGTGTCCAGGGGCGGGAATCGAACCCACACCCTTCTGCTTACCGGGCAGGTGCCTTGTCCACTCGGCTACCCTGGACGTATTTTTCCGTTCATAACTTATATTTAAAGTAACATTTAAAATACAATATAACTCGGCTGATGATTGTAAAACGAAAATTAAAATTATACCGCGAATGTTTCTTTTAAAAATCGAAATTTTATTTTCAAAGAGAAATAGCGACATTTCTAACTTTGAAGATGAGGTATGGAAAGTTGAAACATGAAGAGTAATGTGGGTTCGATTCCCGCCCCTGGACACTTTTTATTTTTCCGTTCTCCATTACTCTTCATGTTTCACCTTTCCATACCTCATCTTCAAAGTTAGAAATGTCGCTATTTCTCTTTGAAAATAAAATTTCGATTTTTAAAAGAAACATTCGCGGTATAATTTTAATTTTCGTTTTACAATCATCAGCCGCGTTATATTGTATTTTAAATGTTACTTTAAATATAAGTTATGAACGGAAAAATACGTCCAGGGTAGCCGAGTGGACAAGGCACCTGCCCGGTAAGCAGAAGGGTGTGGGTTCGATTCCCGCCCCTGGACACTTTTTATTTTTCCGTTCTCCATTACTCTTCATGTTTCACCTTTCCATACCTCATCTTCAAAGTTAGAAATGTCGCTATTTCTCTTTGAAAATAAAATTTCGATTTTTAAAAGAAACATTCGCGGTATAATTTTAATTTTCGTTTTACAATGTGTTATGTAGCGGTTGAGGTTTTATCCAGTAATTACCACCGTTTAATAGTAATACATTTTATTCACTACAAGCATGGCTGCGCTTGTTCTACACTATATTTTTATATAACACACACACACACAACATTAATAATTATGGTCAAAAACCAATAAACATAATCTTTTTATGTTACATGTCTTTTTTTTTTCTTTTTTCTTTTTCCTTTTCTCCTTTCTTCCCTTTTTCTTGAAGATTCAACCTCACTAGGGGTTTAACTAATCTTCCGCATCTGGTTCTAGTTGTGGCTGAAGTCTCCTCGCTCTGGGAAGATGTAGATGGTTGAGGGTCAAGTTGTTCTTGCTTTTCTGGAGGACTTTCTTTTTCCGTAGGTCTTGATAAGGTATCAGCTGGACGTAGATCTCGTCGATTTCTTCTAAGAACTGATCCTTTGATGTCCTCTAGAAGATAAGATCGGGGGTGAACTCCAGGGGCTATAACTTTAGCTGAGGACCATTGCTTCTCTTTTCTAACCAACACAGTCTGGCCGTTCTCCAATGAAGGGAGATCCCTTGCGTGTCGATTAAAATAAAACTTCATTCTGCTCTGGTTAGCTTCATGCTGTTTCCTGGTGGAATCTTCGCAAATTCTGCTCTCGTTCATCAGTGTTGTCTTCATAGGGAAAAAGAGTCTCTGCTTTCTCCCATACAACATGACAGCTGGAGATGGCAATGAGTTATGCTCAGTGTTTCTTAGAAATAGTAGTGCCTGATATATATCCTGTTTACTTTGTTGACATTTGATAATGGTACTCTTTAAAGTCTGGATAGTTCGTTCGATCATGCCATTGGACTGTGGGAATCTTGAGCTCGAGGTTGGGTGAGTCACATTCCATTCTTTGGCGAACTCCATCATCTCTGTGGATTGGAAGGGCGGTCCATTGTCAGTCATCATGATCTCGGGGACTCCAAATCTGGCGAAAACTTCTTTGAGCTTCTCTATAACCATTTCTGCTTTTGTTGACCTGAGTTCAAACACTTCCGGATACTTGGTGTAATAATCTACAATTCCTAAGTATTTCCTTCCTTCTATTTCAAATAAATCAACTCCGATTTTTTTAAATGGATAATTGCCGGTTTCATGAGGTATTAGAGGTTCTTTAGTGTTATTCCGAGAATATTTTTGACATATTCGACATTTCTTTACAAATTCTTCCACTTCTTGACACATTCCTGGCCAATAGAATGTACTTCTTGCCAAGGATAATGTCGAGTTAATTCCTCTATGAGCCTTGTGAAGTAGGCTCAATATGTGATTTCTCCTCTTTTCGGGGATTACTAATTTGACGCCTCTGCACCATAGACCTTCCCACTCGAATAGTTCTTCTTTTATATCCCAAAATGACTTGACGAGGGGATTCATAGTTTTCTTATGGATTGGCCATCCATTTTCAATATAATTTTTAACCTCTTGCAGTACAGGGTCGTTATTAGTTGCTTCAACAAGATCTTGGTGACGGTTATTGGAATAAGTAACCATAAGAACTTGGTTATTTTGAGATATTTCTATCTCTGGGGTTATGAATAAATCATTAGCTATGTAGTCCCTTGATAGCGCATCAGCTGTATATAATTTTTTTCCAGGTATATATTTAAGATCAAAGTCATAATGCTGTAGTTGCAATACTAAGCGTTGTAGTCTTGGTGACAAATCTACCATTGGTTTTTTCATTATAGTAAGCAGTGGTTTGTGATCGGTAAAAGCCGTGAATTTTCTACCATAAAGGTACAAATGGTTTCTTTTACATCCAAAGTAGACTGCTAAGAGTTCTTTCTCTATTTGAGAGTATTTCTTTTGTGCGGCAGACAGGGCAGTAGATAAAAAGGTAATAGGGACACCCTGTTGCTGTAAAACTGCACCTAATCCGTTTGAACTCGCATCTGTTGTAATTTCTATGTCTAGTTTGGGATCAAAGTATCTTAAGCATGGTGCACTCGTTAATTGTAATTTGAGATCTCTCTGTAATCCCTATCTCTTAGGTCAATCCATACCCAAGGTTCATTTTTACGCAGCAACAGTCTCATATTTGCTGTCTTATCCGAAAGGTTTGGCAAAAATTTAGCCAAATAGGTGACCATGCCAAGGAATCTTTGAAGGGCTTTCTTGTCTTGTGGTCTAGGCATATCCAGTATAGCTTTTACCTTAGACTCCAAGGGTCGTATTCCTTCCGTTGAAACTATGTGTCCCAGGTATCTCACAGATGGTTGCATTAGCTGCGTTTTGGTCTTATCAAATTTCAGTCCATTTTCTCTGGCAATCTTCAATACCTGTTCTAGTATTTTTAGATGCTCAGTCTCACTGTCACTATATATGAGTACATCGTCCATATAGGTAACAACATTTGGCACACCCTTCGAAGGGCGGTTGAGCCCGAAAGCTTGAAATAAATGTATTTAAAAGAGACTTATCCCTCAAGCTTATTGATTTGAACATATGTCATGTACTATTTTATTTTTACAGCATTTTGCATAATGATTAGGTTTTTTGCATTTATTGCATTGTTTACCGTATGCTGGGCAATTACCATAACTATGTTTTGAGGCACATTATCCACAAGCCTTGAAAAATTTATGATTTTTCTTTGCAAATTTATGCTCTGTATTTTTATTACTAGATGTTTCTTTATAACTAGATAGCTTATTCACAGTTACCTCCTCCTTTATTTCCTTTAATTGTGTCCTGGATGATTCTGCAGCTCGTCCTAGGGCTATTGCTTTTGATAAGGTTAACTCAGGATCTTGAAGATACCTTTCAGTTAGATTTTTGTCCAATACTCCCAGAATTATTCTATCTCTAATTAATGATTCTGTAAGATCTCCAAAATCACAATCTACATCTTTATTTTTTACTTTTGTGACAAAGTCATCAAACGATTGATTTTTTTCTTGAACTTCCGAAAAAAAGTTATATCTTCTATAAATAACATTTTTAAATGGTTTGAAATGGTTATCAAATTTCTCCAGGATTTCAGCAATTGTAGGGTTAGTTAATGTTTCTTGCAAGCCAAAAGTTTTATATATATTTAAAGCGTCATCACCTATGTTATGTAAAAGAATGGCACGTTGCTGTTTAACTGGCTTAGTTTCTAGTTGTATGGCGTTCGAATATAATAAGAATTTAAACTTCCATGTTTACTTTAGAGGTATAGACTTTTCTTTTACTTCGTTTGCTTCTAAATTGTTGAGCTTTTTCTTCGTTTTCCGCTGCCACCATGTTATGTAGCGGTTGAGGTTTTATTCAGTAATTACCACCGTTCAATAGTAATACATTTTATTCACTACAAGCATGGCTGCGCTTGTTCTACATTATATTTTTATATAACACACACACACACACACAACATTAATAATTATGGTCAAAAACCAATAAACATAATAATCTTTTTATGTTACACAATGCATATAACAGTAACAGTGTATCAACCTACATGTCCTGAGTGAATCCACTGGCGCTTTTAGTTGATATAATAAAGCGAATATAATTTTATTTCCTGACCCCAGAATATTCTAATTGAAGTTTTTCATACTTATTTGCTTATTGCGGCATTGAAATTATTTAAAATTACTCCTTCCAGACATATCTCTATATGATGTAAAAGACATCTCTATTCTAAATAAAGAGAAATCCATAATATCAATATTTTAAAAGTGAGGCTTATTATGGATTTAATATGTTTTATTTATCCTATTTTATTTTTCGATGGACCAATAATCAAACAACACGCAAATATTTAGAACATTAAACGTTCTTACATATTTTCCAAAATTATATTGACTAATGGACCGGGAAAAACATGGTTTGTTCAAAGTTTTGATTATTTTAATGTACTAGTAAATGTCCTTCGGAGTTTTTTTTTTTTAGTTAAAATTTAAAATCATAAAGTTGCAGAAAGAAATGTTGTAATCAGTTTTAAGTAGGCTCTATATGGAATTTTCATTATATTCCAAAGTATAATATCTGTTCTTTTTCTCTGAAGTATTGCTGACATCTTGTCGTGTCGCAGAAACCAACCCGACTCCTACCTGGGGGGCCGCGCTGACCATCCAAGGTAACAAGGGCCGTCTGGGCAACCAGATGGGGACTTACGCCACGTTGTTGGGACTGGCCCACTTCAACCGCCGCACACCCTACGTCCTCCACTATAACTATAAAAACCTCAAGCCCTACTTCAAGATCACAGCAGTGGATATCATATCCATATATGTACCTGAAGAACAATGTTACGACATTGGTAGCTTCTTACGGGAAGAGGACAAATTTATTCCCCAAAATAAGATATTCCTTAAAGGTTACCTCTATCCACTCTCCTTCACTTTCTTCCACCACATTCGGGATAAAATACAATCTGAATTCTCGTTCAAAGATGAAACAATCAATCGTGTTGAAAACTATCTTGGAGAGATAAGATTGGTCCATGGAAATTCTTCTACTTTAGTGAGCATCCACGTTCGGAAGACGGACTACGATAGCTGGTTGAAGAGCCCGGCCAGAAGAGGAAGACAGATCGACATGGAGTACTTCAACCTGGCCATGAAGTACTTTGAAGACAGGTACGAGAAGGTGGTGTTTGTGGTGATGAGTGACGACCGAAAGTGGTGCAAGAAGAACTTCGCCAACAAGTCCAACGCCGTCGTTGCTCCACCGGTGTCTGAACCAGCCGTCGACATGGCGCTGATCTCCCGATGTCACAATCACATCATGTCCTACGGCAGCTTCGGCTTCTGGGGCGCCTACCTCGGAGGTGGGACCACGGTGTACTTCGCAGACTTCCTTTCTCCTGAATCTTTTTATTTGCTTCAAGTGATGCGTTACAACGTCACTTACCTCCCCGAGTGGGTGGGAATTTCGACCACACCTCCTGGCTTCTGGAAGACTCCGCCCTTTTCTTGAGCAACACTTGACTCCTCCCACTTGCTCTACCAGATGCTTTGTAACATTACGGGATCTTTCTGATTGGGTTAACGTTTTTACCACGCCTCCTGGCTTCTGGAAGACTCCGCACATTTCTTGAACAACACTTGACTCCTCCCACTTGCTCCATGAGATGCTTTGTAACATCACGGGATCTATCTGACTGGGTTAACGTCTTTACCACGCCTCCTGGCTTCAGGAAGACTCCGCAAATTTCTTGACCAACACTTGACTCCTCCCACTTGCTCCACGAGATGCTATCAACATCTCGGATCTCTCTGATTGGGTTGACAACTCTACCACGCCTCCTGTCTTTTGGCAGACTCCGCCCATTTCTTGACAACCGCTTAATTCTTCCTATTTTCTCCTCGAGATATTCCACAATGTCATGTAACTCCCTAAAAAAATGGGTATCACTTCCAGCATTCTAGTTCTTAGTAGAAACCTCCCATTTCTTGGACGCCATTTCACACAACCATTTTAGTTAATTTATAGCGGAGTTTCATTATATTTAATTTATATTTTTCTCAAAATAGCATATTTATTTTCTCGGGAGAGAGAATAAAAAGACCCTTAAAATGAAACGTATTTTACCAATTTTATTCCATATCATAGAATTTAGTTGATTTTTTTTCATTTTGACAAAATAACCAATACTATATTTATCAATTATAATATTGATGTGTGTTATGCATTGTGTACATCCTATCTAAATATACGAGGGGTGTCCCATAAGTCCGTGGCCCGACCATGAGAACGAAATATTTGAAGCTAATGAATTTTACCATATATACCTTAAATCCTTGTATAATGATATGTAAATTTGTAAGTTTCTACAATTAACCGTTTTTTTGTTGTTGTTATAGGTTCTGAAAAAGGACAAGAAACAGGAATCATCTAAAATGGAGACAAACGAGATTCGTGCTGTAATGAAATATCTTTGTAAGAAAGGAATGTCGCCGAAGGAAATCAATGTGGATATGGTGGATACATTAAGGGAAGATGCTCCTTCCTATAGCACAGTAAAAAATGGGTAGCTGCGTTTAAATTAGGGAGGATCAGCACCGAAGACGAACATCGACCAGGAAGACCTGTTGAGTCAGTTACTCAATAAAACATCGACAAAATACATGATTTGATTATGTTGGACAGAAGAATGACAGTTTTTCATATAGAAGAGACCTTGCGTATTCCAAAAACAACAGTGGATCACAGATCATGAGAGAACATTTGGGCCTCAGGAAGCTTTCTGCCCGTTGGGTTTCCAAACTTTTGACACCCGATCAAAAGGCTGTAAGGAGAAAGTTATCTTCGGACAATCTTGCGTTATTTGAAGCCAATCCAGAGGAATTTGTTAATAGATTTGTTACCATGGATGAGACTTGGGCCCATTACTTTACACCAGAGTCCAAGCAACAATTCATGCAATGAAGACACTCCGGTTCCCCTCCCCCCAAAAAAGCCAAGACAGTTCCATCAGCAGGGAAGGTTATGGTGTCTGTCTTTTGGGATTCCGAGGGTGTACTTCTTCTAGACTTTCTGAATAAGGGTCAAACCATCACTCGAAATTATTATGCAAATCTTGTGAAGCAACTACGAGAAGGTATAAAGAAAAGAGAAGAGGAAAGTTGTCCAGGAAGATTGTTTACCATCAAGACAATGCTCCGAGTCATCGGTCGTTGCAAGCCATGGCTGCTATTTATGATTCTGGCTTTGAAATTTCACCACATGCACCTTATTCACCAGATCTAGCTCTATCTGATTTCCGCCTATTTCCTCATTTGAAAAAATCACTTTCTGGCATTCATTTTAGGTCAGATGAAGAGGTCATTGATGCTGTAACCTCATTTTTTGAGTCACTTTAAACATCGTTATTTTTGGAGGGCATAAAAGCATTAGAACATGGCTGGAAAAAGTGTATAGACCTTAAAAGGGATTATGTTGAAAAATGAATCATAATTATTTTAATAGTCATTTTCTTTATATGTCGGGCCACCGACTTATGGGACACCCCTCGTATAATATAAAATATAATTCATAAGAAGCTCGCAAGATGTATGTAAGAAGTAAACAAGAAACATACAAGAGGTGCTCAACAAGTAGACAGAAGTTCATAACAAGTATATAAGAATTATACTGAAAAGCATACAATATTTATACAACAAGCATACAATAACAATATAAAAGTGATATAAGAGGCAGACAATAACTATATAAGAATTATATAGACAAGTAGACAAGAAGTATATAAGAATATAAGAAGTATACTGGAAACATACCATATTTATACAACAAGCAAGCAATAAGAATATAAAAGTGATATAAGAGCCAGCCAATATAACTATATAAGAATTATATAGACAAGAGGTATATAAGAAGCTAACAAGTGGTATGCAATAAGTAGACAAGCAGCATATAAAAGTATAAAATAAGTTGAATGGAAACATACAAGATGCAGACGACAAGCATACAATAAGAATCTAAAAGTGATAAAAGGTAGACAATAACTATATTAGACGAGAAGTTAATAAGTAGACAAGAGTAGATAAATCTAACAAGTTAATGCAACAAGTAAACAATGAATATACAACACGCTTATAGGAAGTAGAATGGAAACATACAAGAGGTAGACAACAAGCATAAAATAAGTACATAAAAAGTTTACAAGAGCTACCTCTTGTACATGAACTATATAAAACGCTTACAAAAATCTAACAATAATTAAATAGCTTTTAGACAAGAAGTATAAAAGATTAGAAAATAAGTATAAATGAAATAGACAAGAAGCATACAATAAAATACCTAAAAATCCAGGTAATGAAGGCCAAGAGTTCAAATATGTTTTTTCAAAAACTTCGGAGAAATTCTCTGCACAAGAAAATACCAATTCTATCCAAAATAGATATCCCTATTCTGCCGCTGCTATCATTTTTGTTCTCTATCATTCCATTTATTCGAAGGATCCGTGTTGTGCCTCAATATAAATATATCCTTTTTTCTGGTTTAAATTAAGATCCCAAAAAGATAAAATAGAATATTTCAAACAAAGAATTTGACACGTACCATTCATCAATTAGAAGGCCAGATGGTGCCTAGTTCATTTATTAGATCCATCTGTTGCTTGAAAATGAATGCAATATATATGCAGTAACACTTTTTATCCACTTGTTAATCCCATCTGTAATATATTTGATAAATTTAATATTCTTCTTGGTAATATTTAGACGAAAAGACTTTGATATATTTCTATTAAAAGAAACTCTTCTTCTTTTATTTCGTCTTTTCTTCTAAATGTAATATATTTGCTCGAAAGTTGGAACCAATATATTTTACTTTTTTTTCAAATATATTGAATTTTTCGAGACTATTATAGACGCGTATGATTCTTTTCAAAATAAAACAATTTCTACTGTCCTTACTGCAATGAAAAAATTAATAGGATGGCCTGGCTCATATAATAGTTTCGAATTTTCATAACAGATGGCGCGCTAATGCATCATAATATTGAATTTTGCACACTATAAACTGACTGCATTCTATAAATAGACGAGATTTGACTAAAATGTATTTGTAGTGGTATCCTAGGATCAAGGTAAAATCAATCCGAGTAGAAAAACTTGGTAGATATTGATCCAAAACCATATTGCATATTTTGGAGTTATATATAAAATATTCCCGGATCCCCGGGGATAGATTCTGATTGGTCATTGACTTATGCAAATCATCCTTCCCTCCATTCGGCTCCTGTTGCAAACTGGTGCCATCCTGAGACGACTTATGGGATGACGTCATACTTTATTACTTACATAATCCACATTATGATATTTTAGAACAATAGAGTGTTTAAATATAATTAATAATGTTATCATTTATATGGATTTATACTAATTTAACTATGGCCTGTCCTATGGCACAAAAATAATAATGATTTAAGTTATAAAGTTATAATTAATTATACATGAAGTATATGTGGTGATAGGGACAGAAGTAATAGTAATTATATGGTAAAAGCTTAAATAAGGATTATTAACTTATATAACTATTCACAATAAAATCCTAAATAATTGCAATTATATATACAGGGTGTACCAGGTAAATTGGGACAACTTTGACAATCCATAAAACAAAAACTACATGAGATTAAAAACTTGTTTTTTTTCATTACGTAGCCATATTCATGTAAAATGCAACAGTACATGTGTGCGCAGTGTAGTGATGAAGAGTAACCGAGAATTTGAAAATCGAGCTGCCATCATCGTTGCTCTACGCGCCGGAAGGAGCCCCAAAGAGATAGTGGATTTTCTTAAGTTGCCCAAAACCACTATTTATCGTGTCAAGAAGCAGTTTGATGAGGCCGACAGTAACAAAGAGGGGATAGCTACAAGGAAAAAGCACTCGCGTCGATCGGACAGGGTAAGAGGCGAAGAATTTGTCAAAAATGTCAAGGAGAAGATTGATGGAAACCCTGGGAAGAGCATGAGGGCCATAGCCAAGGAAATGGACGTTGGCTCTATGACAATTGTCAGAACTATCCATGATGACCTTGGTCTCAAGTCTTATGCCCTTCGGAAAGGTCAGTTGCTGACTGAGAATATGAAGAATAACAGAAAAGGAAAGGCTGCTGCCCTCCTCAACAACCTGAAACACGACTCTTTTGGCATGCTAAGGTTCTTCTCTGACGAAAAGAACTTTGACGTGGACCAAAAGGTAAATCCCAGGAATGATCGCTGGATCTGTAAAGACCCCTCAGAGATACCTGTCGTGATGCACACGAAATTTCCTGCCTCCGTAATGGTCCTTGGCGTTATCAGCAGTGAAGGTGATGTCATGCCTCCCCATTTCTTTGAGAAGGGCCTTAGGATGAACGCTGACACCTACATCAATGTTCTGGAGACCGTTGTGAAGCCTTGGATGGACATGGTGGCCGCAGGAAGGAAGTATGTCTTCCAACAGGACTCAGCTCCAGCCCATAAGGCAAAAAAGACACAATCGTGGCTGACACTTAACGTCCCTAGTCACTGGGGTCCTGATATTTGGCCCCCTAATTCTCCAGATTGCAATCCCCTCGACTACTATGTATGGGGCGTTGTTGAGAGAGATGTCAACAAAGCTCCTCATACCACCATCCAGTCTGTCAAGAAAGCAGTTCACACGGTGATGACCCTAATGGACAAGGTCATCGTCGCCAAGGCCTGTGCTTCATTCCGCACTCGCCTCGAGACTGTTGTAGCTAATAATGGAAACTACATTGAATAAATAAAAACTATATCCTTTTATCTACTACTGTGTCAAATTTCATTCGGATATTTTAATTTTTACTTGCAAAAATTTTCAGTTAGAATACCATTGTTGAAATTCCCAATTTACCTGGTACACCCTGTATATAGATATTTAATGAATGAAAGGAAGAAAAAATTGCAACGAGTTTCTTTATTCTGAATGTTGGCAAGCTTTCAGGCGTTAGCCTATCATCAGGCCGATTTCGCAAAATATATATACAAATAATACAAAATCTAAACTATATATAAGGCGTAGAACTAATCTTACCGGAAATAAATTGAACAAATTGTAATAAAATATATTGTATACAACGATACATGCGAATATGCCGAGAACTTTAAATTAAAAACAAATTCTAAAACTATGAAATTTGAGATACGCTAAAATTACATAAAAAAGGACTAAAATAAGATTTGGCAATTACTATAAGACTAGTCGGTTTGTTTATTTTTGTCTTATAGTAATTGCCAAATCTTATTTTAGTGCTATTTTATGTAATTTTAGCGTATCTCAAATTTCATAGTTTTAGAATTTGTTTTTAATTTAAAGTTTTCGGCATATTTGCATGTATCGTTGTATACAATATATTTTATTACAATTTGTTTAATTTATTTCCGGTAAGATTAGTTCTACGCCTTATATATAGTTTAGATTTTGTATTATTTGTATATATATTTTGCGAAATCGGCCTGATGATAGGCTAACGCATGAAAGCTTGCCAACATTCAGAATAAAGAAACTCTTTGCAATTTTTTCTTCCTTTCATTCATTTTTATATAACTATGTTTATATATATTACGATATATATATATAGTCAGAAACCTATATGCAAAATTTTCGAATGGTAAAATCAGTAGTTTTGATGGAAAAAGTAATAAACAGAATTTGTCATTAAGAACTAGCGGATGCACCCGGCTTCGCCCGGGTTTTACCCGAATAAAGGTTTGTCTAACGAATCTCTCGATAAAGTGAACATTTTTTCCCGGTCCCTTGAAAAATACTCGATAAGTTGAAAAAAATCAATTTTAATTGGTTCCCTCGGTAATTGGAAGTTAAAGGAATAGTATCTTGCCTTGGAATTGTATCATTATTCTTGTATGGATGTACCCGGCTTCGCCCGGGTTTTACCCGAGGAAAGGTTTGTCTAACGAATCTCTCGATAAAGTGAACATTTTTCCCGGTCCCTTGAAAAATACTCGATAAGTTGAATAAAATCAAGAGTCATCCTGAATTTTGTCTTTCCTAATTTTCTACATTACAAAATCATCGTTTTATCTAGTGAACATTTTTTCCCGGTTGGTATGATTACAGGACAAAACTATGCAAAAGCTTCTATATAAGTTATTCAATTTTTAGTGTCGCATTTATATTTATTCGAATTTTATATTTAAACGATACTCATTATTTCTTTTGATTTTTTATATATCGTATATATCGTCTTGCACAATTATTTAAACATTTTTAAATATATATATATATATATATATAAATTACAATACTTAAAATAAAATATGTTTCTTATACAATCTAAAATTAGAAAATAAACTTTTAAATCGGCAACCTCAAGGAGATAGCCATTATAAAGCACTAATATTTGAATTAGTTCTACTTAATATATTAGCCCTGAAAGACCCAAGGTCATCAGGCGTTGAGCAGACTTCCTGCCTAAGCCTATCTCCGTCGCAATGGTGGCGCTGCTTGCGAGTTAAATCTACAAATCTGCAAATAACTGTAAGGATATTCAAGATATTCAAGAAATTATTTTTCTGAAACCTTCCCAGTACTTTACTAAATAACTTCCCAAATTGTCATGGCGTTCCAATGAGTGGTTTGGTCAGGCATAAAGGAAAGACACACACATACATTCATTTATATATGTGGTGGTTAAGCAATGACACTCCACATAAATAATTTCTTGCAAAATCAAGCCTTTTTATTACTATCACTATGGCTACACCTCGCTATGGCTATTTTGTTCAGGCAACCAAAAGAAAAATGAATGAGAGGAAGAAAATAACAATAATAATAATAATTCAATTAAATAGAGAAAATATTTATATAAATTAGATAATAAAAATTTTGCATATTTGCAACAAACAAATATGATTTTTTTAATGCAATTAAAATTTACATAAAACAGAAATACAAAACAATAATGTACATATCCCCTATATCACTCCCCTTCCAGTGACGGAAGTCACGTCCAATAGACTCATTGTACCTGGAAGGAGGTTTTATCCGTCTTCCGCTGCGGGTCTCCTTTGGCAACTCGAACCGCACCTTAGGCTTAGCAGGTTGCGGTTTACTGGAAGGCCCGATGGGATCTTCTCTGCTGGCAGGTATGATGGGATCTTCTCTGCTGGCAGGTATGATGGGATCTTCTCTGCTGGCAGGTATGATGGGATCTAGTGTTCCCAAGATGTAAGCGGGCTTTAACCGATCTATCGATATCTTCACTTCCCTGTTCTTAATTCTTAGTGTAAAATAATTATCAGATTTTTCAAGAACTGGATAAGGTCCTTCGTAATATGGTTCTAAAGGCTTTCTAATTCTATTTATTCTCAAGAAAACTTGATCAGATTTGAATAAATCTTTATGGATAAAATATCTTTGGTTACATTGTGATTCGTTGTTATTGGTTTAACCATATGCATATACTCTATGAGGTTCGATATAAATAAACTGGAATCAACTCGACTTACAGGTTTCTCAAAAAATTATCCAGGTAATTTAATGGTTTTTCCATAAACCATCTGTGAAATTGAAAAACCCGCATCCTCTCGAATAGCAGCGCGTAACGCTAGAAGTATTGTCGGCAAAGAATCGGTCCATTTGACTGAATTATGAGCTTTAATAGCAGCCTTAAGTGTCCGATTAAAACGTCCAATTTTACCATTACTCTTAGGATTGTAAGGAGTAGTATGTAGCAGTTTCGTACCTCATATAGCTGCAAGATCTTTGAATACTTGAGATGTAAATTGTCGTCCCTGATCTGAAACTATAGTGTAGGGAGTTCCGAATCTTGACACCCAGTTATTATAAAAGGCAAGGGCTACAGTCTCAGATGTTATGTTCTCCAAAGGTATCTCTTCCATCCAGGACGTATATCTGTCAATGCAAGTCAGACAATAATATTTTCCATTTGATGGAGGTAGTGGCCCAATTAAATCAATATGAATCACACTGAATCTTTCGTCGGGCTCTCGAAATGTACCAATTTGAGATTTTGTGTGCCTCGTTACCTTTTTTTTTGACAATTAATGCAAGCCTGGGACCATTTTCGAACGTCTTTTTTTATTTCTTTCCAGATAAATTTTGATTTAAGTTGATTAATTGTAGCCTTTATACCCGAATGATTTAAATCGTGAAATTGATGAAACATTTGAATTCGAAATTTTTCTGGAATAAACGGTCTTATATTTTCTGTTGACACATCACACCAAAGCATTTTTCCAGATTGTAATGAATATTGTTTAAATTTTAGCGATGTATTTTCTTTGCGTAGATTAAGTAATTCATCACTATTATTTTGTTCCTCTGCAATTTTATCATAATCAATACTTGTAACTGCTTCTATTCTAGACAACGTATCCTCAACAATGTTTTCTTTACCACTAATATGCCAGATGTCTGTGGAAAATTGTGAAATATATTGAAGCTGTCTCTGTTGTCTTGGCGAAGCTTTTTCATTATTTTGTTTGAAAGCATATACTAATGGCTTATGATCAGTGAATATATAGAATTCTCTTCCTTCCAACATATATTTAAATTTTTTAATACTCAAATAAATTCCAAGTAATTCCCTATCATAGGTACTGTATACCTTTTGAGCATTATTTAACTTCTTCGAAAAGAATGCTATTGGTTTCCAACAACTATTTTCACATTGCTGCAACATTGAACCAGTGGCATTATTAGATGCGTCTGTACAGAGCGATAATGGAAGTGCAGGGTTGGGGTAGGACAATAATGCAGCACTTGCTAAGTCTTGTTTACATCTTTCAAATTGCAACTTGGCCTCTTCTGACCAATCGATTTTTCTTTTATCATTCTTTTTTGAATCTTTCAGATAATCATGAAGAAGAGCCTGCGTAGAAGCTGCGTTCTCAAGATATCTACGATAAAAAATTAGCATACCTAGGAAGGTACGCAATTCCCGTTTCGTCGTTGGCAGTTTATAATCTAGAATTGTTTGAACCTTTGATGGAAGCGGTTGAGACCCTCCATTAGTTATCCAGTGCCCTAGAAATTCCAATTGGTCAACTCCTAAGATAGATTTAGCGATGTTTATGCGCAATCCATAGTTTTGTAGTTTCTCGAGAACCAATTTTAAATGGGTTTCATGTTCTTCATAAGTTTCTGAAGCCACTAATATATCGTCCAAATAGGGAAATGTAAAATCCAAGCCACGAAGTACTTCATGAATAAAACGCTAAAACGTAGCTGGTGCATTCCTAAGGCCAAAGCTCATGACGTTAAACCCATAAGTCCAAATGGAGTTATTATGGCTGTTTTAGACTTGTTCTCCTCGGCAATGGGGATCTGGTAATAGGCTTTAAACAAATCAAGTCTAGAAAAATTCATCTTTCCACTTAAAATATGCTGAAAGTCCTCCAATCTAGGTATTGGGTAGCGATCAGGCAAGGTTTGATAATTTAATTTTCTGTAGTCACCACAAGGTCTTAATGTGCCGTCTTTTTTGGTGACTAGGTGAAGTGGACTAGCCCATTGTGATTTGGATGGCCTGATTATTTCATGCTCGAGCATAAATTGGAACTCTTGTTTAGCTTCATTTAATCTTTTTGGATCCAATGGTCGAGCTCTAGAGAAAACTGGCGGTCCTTTTGTTATTATAAAGTGCTTCACATCGTGATTAGCTTTCATTATTTCTACGTTGGGCCTTGTAATATCTGGGTAATTAGCCAATAGTTTAGAAAATTTTGATGTTGTTCTATAAAAGCTAAAAATCTCTTCAGAGATTGAGCAGATATCACCTTTTATTGTCAGGTTTGTTATACCGTCAATCAATTGCCTTCTATTAATTTCGAGGATTAATTTGAAATTATTTAGAAAATCTGCTCCAAGTATACCCCTGTTGGTTTTAGCTATTACAAATGGCCATTGGAATTGTCGCCGTAGACCAAGATCTAAAGATAATATTTGAGTACCGTACGTGGAAATTTCCGTTCCATTGGCTGCATAGAGCTTGAAATCGTTCAGGGTGGTCCCAAGTTTTCCTTTTTAAGGTATTAAGGAAACATCAGCTCCACTATCCACCAAGAATCGCATGCCAGTTTTTTTTTCACTTACAAATAAACGGCTATTGCGACGTATGTTCTGTCCAGCAGCAGAGTACGTCGCACCACTTACTGCTGGTTGGAGTTTTCCGCATTGACCCATTCAAATGGCTTTTTACATTTTCCAGGTAGGCATTTTTTTCATACCTATAATGGAAATAGCAAAATTTTCCCTTTGGATTATATCCGCCCTTAGATCGGGAATGGGAGCGTGCATTGTAGCGATAATCACGTGAACTTCGGTCACGAGATCTACCTTGATGCTCCATTTTCATACTTTCTATTTTCTGTTCCAGAGATTCTATTTCTTTAAATAACATTTTTGTTTCATTCTCCGGCTTAGCTGCCTCGTAGATCTCCGTCTTGGGGTTTAATTCGGCTATTCTATCAGCCATTACTGCCAATTTGTCGAGCTCTTCCTCGCTAATTATTAAAATTTGCTGAATTTCCTGTTGTAGTTGTTCGAGCCATAGCGTCTTTATAAATTTATCGGATAAGTCCTCTGTTGCTAATGATCTTAATTTCTGCAACAGCTGGCTAGGCTTTAGATCACCTAGTTCAATTCCCGATAGCAGTTTTCGAATTTTTTTTATTCGCCATCTTTGAATATTCTAAGAAGTTTCTCTTTTGCCTCTGAATATTTATTTATTTCTTTAGAGGTAATTATATCCCAGAGGTTTTCGACATACTTTGGGTCCAATTGAGCGATTAAATAATTGAATTTCGTATTTTCTGTCTTTATATTATTTATCAAGAACTGAGACTCTACTTGATGGAACCATATATCAGGTCTTTCAAACCAGAAAGGTGGAAGTTTAATATTTACCTTATAGGTCTCAACTATTTCAGTTTCATCACTTTTCATTTTATTATGTTCGTCGTGCTTGTTCTTTTGTTCGGCTCACCAGTTTATGTGGTGGTTAAGCAATGACACTCCACATAAATAATTTCTTGCAAAATCAAGCCTTTTTATTACTATCACTATGGCTACACCTCGCTATGGCTATTTTGTTCAGGCAACCAAAAGAAAAATGAATGAGAGGAAGAATAACAATAATAATAATAATTCAATTAAATAGATAAAATATTTATATAAATTAGATAATAAAAATTTTGCATATTTGCAACAAACAAATATGATTATTTTTTAAAAAGCAATTAAAATTTACATAAAACAGAAATACAAAACAATAATTTACATGTCCCCTACATATATATATATAGATAGATAGATAATAGATAATAGATTCAGTAGTTTGTGAGAATTCGTTTCGCGAAAAAGGTAAATATCAAATTTCCCATAGATAATAATTATAAAATATTATAATATTGAGAGATTCTCTCTCATTATCATTAAATATCATCATCAACCCTTTGAATAAATTATTAAAATACGCCTGGGTTCTGCCGGAGTAGATGTTTGTCTAAATTTAAAAATTTGCTTTTAGAATATTGAGGAAATAAATAAATATTGAAGAAACGTGTAAGGCACAATTAAAATACATACATTGGCCATGTCTACCTAAGAGCCACAAAACTTTGTATATAGGGATGAATGTAAATGTTGATATTTGAAACAGATTATTGAATTATAACATAAATTTATTTTTCAATTTTGATTTTTTTTTTGCTTGTAATTCTAAGGTGGCTTGAGATAGGAACCTGAAAATTCGTATTTATTTCTCCATTGAGGTCTTGAACAATCACTTACACAAATATATGACCTGGCTTCGCTCGTGTTCTTCTCAATTATTGTTGCCAAAGAATCTCATTTCTGCTCATTAATCATTTGCAGCAATATTATAATAATAATGTTAGACTCTCTACTTGAAAAATAAGAAAATAAGCCCAGTATTTGGTTAATTTAAATTTTTCTTGGTTAAAAATGTGAGAAATGCTCTTTTTAAATATAACTTTATATCCTATTAAAATGTCAACCAGATGGGTAAAATATTGAGAAAAAATATATATAAGGTACAAATAAATAAAAATATTCATACTATTATATACACTGCGTGACATTGAAAATGGAACACCAAGAAATAGTGGCCTGAAAATTATGCAAATTTCAGGGTAGACGCGCCTAACCGAGTTATGCAAATGATGTAAAATGCGCAGCTCTCGTGCGCACATGGAGTAAGATATAAGGGAAGGAACTTGCAGAAAGGACAGTATTCGTGTCGTTATTTCTTCAAGGAAAATCATTGTAGAAATTTTGTTCTTGTGTCAAAAGACACGTGTAATAACAGAGAATGCCAGGTCATCGTAAACGGAGGCAGTTCAAGCAGACAGACGCTTTTACGAGGGGCATGGTGATCGGACTGAAAAGGGCAGGTTGGTCCATACGTCAAATCGCAGCTGATACACACCTTGGTGCGTCCACGGTGCACCGACTGTGGAGAAGATGGTTGGAACAAGGAAATGTGGCAATTTATAGGAATGTCGGTGCAACCAGAGTGACGTCAGCACGTGTGGATCGGCGTATCCTTCGACAAGCAGTGGCGGCCCCACAAGCCACTTGTACCGCCATCCTGCAACATGTGCAAGACACCCTAGATCATTCCATCTCGACCAGAACCATTTCCCGTCGATTAGTTGCTAATGGCTTGCACTCATGCCGTCCGCTAAGAAGACTGCCATTGACCCCACCGAATAGGCGCCAACGTTTGGAATGGTGCCGGGCTAGATCGACGTGGATGACGGAATGGCACAGGGTCGTGTTCTCAGATGAGTCGCGTTTCTGCTTGTCCAGTGATAGTCGCCGTGTACGCGTGTGGCGCCGACGTGGAGATAGGTCCAATCCGGCAGCAATTGTGGAACGCCCCACCGTGCGACAACGTGGAATCATGGTTTGGGGCGCAGTCGCGTATGATTCCAGGTCACCTTTACTTCATATTCAGGGCACTATGACGGCCCAACGATACGTTGATGATGTGCTGCGACCGGTGACACTCCCCTACCTTCAGGGGGTACCCAATGCCCTTTATCAGCAGGATAACGCCCGACCGCACACTGCTCGCATTAGCCAACAAGCTCTGCAAGATGTACAGATGCTTCCCTGGCCACCGTACTCTCCTGATCTCTCACCAATCGAGCACGTCTGGGACATCATTGGACGCCGTTTGCATGCCTTGCCACAGCCGCGTTCAGAAGACGAACTGTGGCAAATGGTTGAAAGGGAATGGAGAGCCATCCCTCAGGACGCCATCCGTACTCTGATTGACTCTCTACCTAGACGTGTTGCTGCGTGCATCGCCGTCCGCGGTGGTCCTACTTGCTACTAAGCCGACGCCGTTCTCGCTCTGTATTATGACTATCATTTTGAAATAAAGATCACTTATTGTTCGTCCCTGTCTCTCTCTGTCTGCCGAGTTTCATCACTTTCTGGCCACTATTTCTTGGTGTTCCATTTTCAATGTCACGCAGTGTATTTGATAATAAAATTCTATGATTGTAAATATAATATATTGTGAAACATTGTGTCGCGGTCTCACGCAATTCTGGCCTTAACTACCCCTTTTCATGATTTTTCAGAATGCCTGAAGGACCTTATATTTGGTCGTTGAGGTACAGCTTGCACCACGCTGATGAGGGCCAAGAGCCCGAAAGGCGTACGTGGTTAGCTTTTCTTGATTAATCAAGAATGGGTATTTGGTCAAATCTAGAATAATTAAAAATCAACGAGAATAGTTTATATTTATTCCGATAAATGGCGCAAGCCATAAGCAACTTTCAGTTGCACGATAAGGAGATGCCTTTTTCATAATATAATATGTTGTTTAAAAAAATATATATCATCTGTAAATATAAACTTATAATGTAAAAAGATGATATGTTTCTGTATATTACAAGGGTCACTCTAAAGGTTTTTGCAATCTATATTAAATAATTAGAATATTAAAAAATAAATTATGCCAATACATGAACATTTTTATAAAATAGTAACAACAATGATTCATAGAGGGCGCGACTTTGCTTAAAACGGCAGCGGTAATTTCTAAACATTGCATCAGACACAATGCAGTTGACTAGAGGAAATTTGCATGCCATGATCTTTTATGATTTTAAAAGCAATTTAACTTCTAAAGAATCCCATGAAATATTGACCAAAGCTTTAGGAGATAAATCTCCTTCTATTGGAACAGTTATTAATTGGTTTAAATTAAATTTGGAAAAACCAACCTAGAAAATGAACTTCGTTCAGGTCGACCGCCAACAGCAGTGACCCAAGAAAAAATTGTGCTGGTAAGATTTTTACTTAGAGAAGATCAGAATTACGTATCAGCAATAATAAAATAATATTTAAGCTAAAAATTATTCTTCAAAATATTCAAATTTACACTATGTGAACATAGCGTAATCAAATAAATAATACAAAATTTAACTTTTCAAAATAACCCTAGCTAATACAAATGGAATGTACTATTTGGAATTAAAATTTCCAATAAATGTATAAGAGTTTCGAGTTGTATACAGGCAGCTATTACATTTTAATGCTAATATATATTGTCAGGAATTTCCCTTGTCAATGGGTACTAGGATTATCTCTACCAATAACAATCACGCGAAGTACATTTTTCCCTCTAACTTTATAGAACACACATACATGCCAAAACAAGTCTCCTTCATAATCTCAATTTTAGCGATATATTCACATAAAAATTATTATAAGAAATTAATCAACAAATTTGAAAATAGAGATATTAAAACACTGCGAATATTATACAGTGACAATATATTTAAAAAATAATGGAAAAATAAATTACCTCCTGTGTATTTAAATCTTCGATGATCATCATTCTCGAATACCAAAATTAGGGGTAAATAAATGTATTTGTAAAGGAAGCTATTAAGAAACTACCTCTAATAATCACAGATGCTAATAGGCATATATTAATTAGTACAAGTCGGATCAAATGTTTACCAACAAAAAAAAAGCTATCAAAATTCTCAGACTTATAAATTCAATTAATGAAATCTCCTGCGCCTCAATTCTAAATAAATATCCAAATGTTTCAACACTACAGACATTAATGTGATGTAAAATGACCAAGCCCACCTGCTTCTTAAAATATGCTGATCAAAAATTCTTTAAATTGAAAAACAGTCCATTAGTTATGAAAAATTTCGATAGAAAAGGAATTGAATAGGCTAAAAGGCCAAGGTGTGGTAAATGAGGTAGAAAGAAATGAATGGACAACATCAATTTTGCCAAAAATAAAAAATAATGGCGAAGTTCGCATTTGCGGCGATTTTGAAATAACTCAAAATCCTGTATTGAAAGTGGACCAATATCCTTACCTGAAATAGGAAAAGGAATTAAATTGATCCAAATAGATTAGAGAGCATTTAGATAGCCACCAGAACTAGATGAAGTATCATGGGAAGTATCTGTAATCAATACACATAAAGGCCTTTAAAGATTCAATAGGCTGCCCTTTGGCCTAAGTCAAGCCCCAGCCAGTTGGCTAAGGATTTTTAGACATCTTTTAGCAGAGATTAATCACCAGAGATAACTATTGAGATAAAAACAAATCCCAGTAGTCCACAATAAGCGCAATTATTAGCCACAAAACGATGCAAAATCTTCCTTGAAAAAAATATATTTTAATCATTGCTATGATAAAATTTTCGAGGTATCAAAGTTATAAATAAAAGCTAGTTGCAGAAATTGACGTTAATAAAAAAAAATAATAATACAAAATAATAATAATAAAATCAATTTCTGCATGTTTTCAAGACACATAAGAGATTTGTTATGCGGATGACCTTCCAGAAAAAGAAAGGAATGCTTCTTAAATAATTTATAAGAAATAATGCCTCCTGGGTATATTTTGTGTGAAGGCCTTTTTCCCCAATAAATTTCTTAAAGGTTAAACAAAATGCGAGTTAATTCATTTTTTATAGCAATTTCACAAAACTATATATGCCACATGACCAAAAATTCTGAATTTAAATTGTTATTTCATCATCGTAATAAGCCCTTTTATTTGAAGGTCCTATACATTTTATATATATTATATATATGTGATAATGAGGTGCTGTCGACTTATCTGTGATGAAGGATCCTGTCGACTCTCGCTATAACTGTGGTAACCGAGGGTCAAACCTGTAGTAACCGAGAGGGACAGTCAGGGCTGGAGAGTTTTCCAGTACCTCTCTGCACCTTGTAGGACCTTTAACAGTTCTCACAGAGTACAGGCAGTCGTGGTCGAGGCAGAATGGAAAGCTTGGGAATGTCCACACACACAACACGAAGAGACACAGCTGTAGTAGGAAAGTTCCATGAACAGATAGGAGTCGAGCTAAGAGCAAGATGGAGTTAGAAGAAGTTCTTACTGTTTTACATAGCGATGAGGTGGACCTGGCTGCAACCATCAAGGGCTCACGCCGAAGGTGAAGTCTGACTGTCCGAGTTTGGCTAAAAATCGAGGTTTTATATCTTTGCCGAGGGGGGGGGGGGGGGAGAGAATTTGGACTTTGAACGTCTGCGGCATTCTGCACCCTTTGACCTTAATGGCAACGGGCTGCAAAATTCCTTTTTAAGGTTGTCGGATTTCTCTCTCGATTTTAGACGTTTTTGAACTTCTCAATCTTGCTTTAACTCAGCTCTTAATCTATTACATAGTTTTATTTATTTATCCTCAGTTTGTACAAAGTACATTACATATGGTGATGCAATGACATGTCAATCATGCGTATAATCATTTATAGATGTGTTTCTATATACAACATGACAATCTTGTTATAAGTATTATACAATATAGGGTTGTTGGTTTAAATTACCATATATATTGTTTTTTAAAAAGTCTTAATAATTTTTTCTTTGCGTGTGTTTTGCTAATATTGAAGCAAAAAGTTGAATACAAAAATCGATACGCAAATAGAAAATAAATATTTTGGCTCTGAACATACAAAATTAAAAAATGAAGTTTAATTTAGAACTTCAAAATATTGACTTCAAATGCATTCTTTTTTAATATCAGTTCCAGACTAAAATTATAGTTATACTGTTATTAGCTAGTCCTAAATTGATATTTGATTTAATGTACAACTTCGATTTAACAATTACTCGTCACCAATAAAATATCGTTTGATTATAATGTTACTGTTTAATAACATATAACAAAGAATACCAATAGTAATAAAATTTAGTTTAAAAAAAAAACTCTTAAAATATGTAGATATTAAAATTTTTCAAATTGACTTTAAAACAATTTTTACGCCTCTCATGGGGCTCCGATCTTAATTTTAATAAATACTTTTACATAAAGATATATGTTTTATAATATATTTAAAGTCACACTTTGAAAGTAAATCGGAGAAGGAATAATGTGATATTTGACTATGTTTGTTTATGTTATTAATATGAAAAACACATGATTTCCCCTGTTTGTAAAATATAACATTTATATCATGACAACAACATTCAGGAAAAAAATTGTACTAAAGGGTTTTATACCTTCTATTAATATATATGCTCTATTTTACACTTTTGTTGTTCATAGCTTAACGACAACTTATTTTACCAAATTAACTTCGCTTCTATATTTGTCACTATATAATTACTTTCCAGGTCTATTTTTGCATTTTTATTGCACGAAATTTATTTTATAATTAATAGAATTTTTAAAATAAAATAGTTTTATTGATAGATGATAGATCATATCTTTAGTATATACCTATACATCTCTATAGGTCGTTTGGAAATTGTTAGCTGTTCGGTTTTCTAAATATGGCCAATTAATATAATTTTATTGACACCTTGTCAATACAGGCAAGTAGTACAGCCCGCACTATTATGTTTATTAATTATCTAATGTGAAATTGTTTAATAGGCAACGTTAGTTTAGAGATGGGGTTTAGACAAGGTTAGCAAGACAAATCAACTGTTAAGCCTGCATTACTGTGGTTGACAATGATGAACAATCAACTAATTTATAATGGTTTGTTGCACAAAAAGATATATTTTTCATATAATTTTTGTCATACTTATTAATACAATTTTTTATTTATATTTTTGTTTGTATATGCCTTTTTATAAATTCAAATATCTGGCACCGTTGGAACGTATTACGCCAGTATTTATTTGTTTACGTTGGCGCTAAAACACAATTAAAATTTTCTAATATAAAATAATAAAAAGTCCTTTATAAATATAGTGTCAATATAAAGTATTCACAGGTATTTAAAATATTAATAATTGTTTTAAAAATGTGTTAAAAATATCTATATTGGTCGAGGTAGTGACACGTATAATGAACCAATCATAAACTTTGTTTACATCGTGCGTCACGTCCAATGAGAGGCTTAGTCTCAGATTGGGCCAAATGTCGAGGACTCTCCCCAATAAAGGGTGATATATTCCTGCTGATTACTGGGGGCAATGTGTTGCCAAAAATATCACTATGTTTGATTGTTTTAAAAATGGAACTTATTTTTGTTTACTATGAGTAATCCTAGCGCAGAATAATACAATCATCGACATGTTTTCACTCTCTGTAGCAATGAGTAACTCACCTAAAAAAACTCTTAGAAAGTTTATTAACCCACATTGCCAGTGCCGGGTGAAAATTACCCATGGCAACATTTGAGTGTAGAATTAACCAACAAAAGATCTGTTGGCGGAGATGTGGTTTCGTTTAGCTTCCTGACTCATCATTTAGTCTAAAGTTTTAGTTTCACATTTAGACAGCTTCCAATCAAATTCCATCTATTGTCACTGTCGGGTAAAAATCACCCGGTGCGCGCACTCACGTAAATTTTTGTTGTTGTTTTTGTTTTTTAGATAGAGAAATAATTCGAATTAATAATTTTAAAAAATGAATATAATAGGTTCATATATCTATCAGCCTATAATTCTATATAAAATGGAGGGAAGAAGGTCATATTTATTTGATCAGGAAGAGATTATTGTAGAAAGTGATATTGAGGAAGATCATCTAAGTGAACATTTTTCTGGAAGTGTGTGTGTGTGACACTGGAATATATTCAGATATGGGAATTTTGTGGGATAAGGGAATTATCCCACAAACAAATCTTTATATAGGGAGAGCCTCGAAAACCAAATGGTCCAATAATTGTTCTTCACAAACAGTAAAGATGAGATCACCTAATGTCATTACACATTTACTAGGCTTGAATGGTGAAAAAACAAAAAAATTAAAATACATCTTTAGAAGCTCTTTAGCAAAATATTCTTGAAATGTTTGGCCCTTGAACTCATAAAAGAGAAACTAAATCAAAGAAAAAGCATTTCTTCACTGCCTAGAGGACTAATTCAAAATATTTTCCTTTTTTACAGATAAGTTAATTGAAATCATAAATGTATACTCTATATATTTCTTTCAATTCATTTTTAGAAGGCACTTTAAGCCATCAGGAAGGTCAGGACCGCAAGATAAAGCTTCCTACCAGATGTAGAGTGTGTCCCTCCAGTGAGGACAGGAAGACCTCGACTTTGTGCCATAAATGTGAAAAGCCAATTTGTAAAGGACATGCAATTGCAGTTTTCAATGATTGTATATAGTTAGTTTTTATTTTCCTCATGGAATTTTATAGATTTAATATTGGAAAGGAGCAATAGTTTCATATTTTATATGCCATAACGAATTTGGAGCATTATTCAAGAATAGTTTTTAAAATGTTTATTCCATGTAAAACATATAAATATTTTATTAATAATGGCCTTTTTTGATAATGAAAAGGTTGTTACTTTGAAATAGAAAAGGTTTTGTTTTTCCTCAAATAATATTTATATATATGTTCAAAATATATAATTATTATACAATATAATACACTGCGGCCCGTAATTGTAAAACAGCACTTGAGAAGTTACACCGCATGAGTTTCTTTTTAACGAAAAATCAAAATTTTATTTCAAGGTGAAGTATCGACTATTTCTAACCTTTTTGGATGAGATATAAAGGATGAAATATGAAGAGTAATGACGAACGGAAAAATAAAAGTGTCCAGGGATGGGAATCGAACCCAAAATGTTCCGCTTACCGGGCAGATGCCATGTCTTCTAGGCTACCGTGGACGTATTTTTCCGTTTGTAAATGATACATAAAGTAACTTATAATACAATATAATGCACTGCGGCCTGTGATTGTAAAACGACACTTGAAGTTACACCGCATGCGTTTCTTTTAAACGAAAAATCAAAATTTATCTCAAGGTGAAATATCGACTATTTCTAACCTTTTTGGATGAGGTATGAAAGAGTGAATTATGAAGAGTAATGATGAACGGAAAAATAAAAGTGTCCAGGGATGGGAATGGTATAGCTTCAAGTGTCGTTTTACAATTACGGGCCGCAGTGTATTATATTGTATTATAAGTTACTTTATGTTTCATTTACGAACGGAAAAATACGTCCAGGGTAGCCTAGTGGACATGGCATCTGCCCGGTAAGCTGTACATTGTGGGTTCGATTCCCATCCCCGGACACTTTTATTTTTCCGTTCGTCATTACTCTTCATAATTCATCCTTTCATACCTCATCCAAAAAGGTTAGAAATAGTCGATATTTCACCTTGAAATTAAATTCTGATTTTTCGTTAAAAAGAAACTCATGCTGTGTAACTTCAAGTGTCGTTTTATATAATTATAATATCGGGTATATTTCACCCAGCACGCGCAAGTACGTTACATTTTTAGCGCATGCGCTCGAGGGTTATTATAATTTATTCATATTTTTATAAATCTCTATTAGATTTGGTATTTTTCAGTTCACAGAACTCCTGAGATTTCCTAACAAGTTTCAACCAAGATGTCGATGAGTAAATATAAATCAGCAGATATAAAGATTTTAGCAGCCCCTTATTGTTTATCACCTGTGAGCCAATTAGAAACAAGTGTTCTTATATGGGAAGGGTGGATGGAAGTCAGGGATAAACACGGCAAGATATCTTCCTGCCTTTCAAATCAGCAAAAACAAACCTTTAATTCATAATTAGCAACTTAAACAATGTGGAGGAAACCTAAAGGTATGATCTACCAACAACTTACGCTGTAGCTATGCTAGAAGACTTCAAAAAGGAAACAAAAAAGGAGGAGCAGTAACAAGCTCACTAAAAAACCTGGGCTCTGCTGGCCCAGCTGATAGTACCCTGTAAGGGCTCCTAATCCAGGGATACAGGATGAGTAGCGTTTGTACTCCATGTTAGGAGCAGCTATACATGGTGTCTGTTCCTCATGTCAGAGTCGGCTATTTCATATTGGAGCAAAGTCGGCCTGCCACTGAGTAGTGCTCCCAGTCTTAATGACAAAGGCAGACGCATTCTACTTCACCCAGTCATGATGGTTGTCAAAGCTTGATACTCTAATATGATTGAGTGGGGATAAGAAAGAAGAAGTAGAATACTCTTTTAGGGACACTTTAACTGTGAGTAGGCATTTAAGTCTATGATAATATTGTAGAGCCTCTCCATGAGAAGACACTTTAGCTAGAAGATACCTCTCTACAAAGGACCATTTTCAGTACCTAAATGACCATTGCTACTAATTAGCAGTTCTCCATTAAGACACTTTAGCTCTGCTACTAAGTGTCCTTTCAAAAAAATAATCATTTTTATCAATATTCCAGGGATTTTCTTTTTAAAAAAGAAACTTATCTCTGGAAAAGCTTGATGTCTGATCTTAATAAGTGCCCTTTAAAGAAAGGATCCACTGTGTTATGGTTTGTTACCTTGGTAATATTCTTGCTCACCTCTATTCAATCATATTAAGATATCAAGTCTGTGGGGATGTTTAGCTTTTTGACAGTGTTTGCTGGTGATGAGTTGTTGTTGTTATCCCCTTGTATAAAGATTACACGAAGTCTGTGTTATTTTGTGTGATGGGTGATGCAGCATGCAAATCAACATCTGATCTTGTGGAATAGGGTGTAGGGGTGCAGCTTTCGTCGATCATGACACCATGATCCAGGCACACTTTGGTGAAAGTCTGACTTTGCCTGTACGAGTAGTATTTTGAGGCCGTTCCTAACATGGAAGCAGATACCTTCACTTCTGACTCTAACATGAGCAGCTCCTCTGTATCCCTGGAGAGGGACCCTTGCTGAGGTCAATCAACTGGATCTATAGTAAATCTCTACTCCCAATCTCTGTATCCACAGGTAAATCCATGGGGATGAGTAAAGCTCATTGATGGTTCAATCCAATGCAGTTGTGATGTGGTTAGGATTTCCAGGTTGAAAGTTTCACTCAGTACATGAAACTCTTAATTATAATTCAAATTGTAGCTTATATCACTAGCTATTTTCATTTGGCAAACATTTCAAACAAGGTTGATATTTTGGTTTAAATAGCCTTGAATTTCTCCAATGCATTTGCGACAGGGTGATTTAAGTAAATAAGAACTCACGCAAATAAGATGAAATGAACATTATCTAGGAAGCACATCGAAAGCATAACACAACCCAGTCAAAATAACTTTAAAATATAAGTAGAACCTCTTTATTATGGACTTCATAGAGACCTCAATAGTGACTTGTAGTGACAATAGTAACATTAATAAAAAGGTTATTTTTAAATGGTTGAAAATGTTTGACTGGTGAGTCTGACCCTAATAAAGAGATGAGTTTAACAAACCCAGGCTGCAGGATCTAACAGTGGTGAGGACAGGTGGCCAATGCTATCCAACTGGCCAGCAGTAACCGGGAGTTCTGCCCAGCCACCACCAAACTACTGGCTTCCATCCTCAAGGAACTCCTTCTCCGAGTCAGACAGTAACGTCCTTCCTTCTCTACTAACTTCACTGCTGGTTGTTAGACTTGTCTCAGCTGCCAATCAACATGTGATTGATAGCTCAGGCTAAATTTTACATGCTGTCACATACATGGTATTGGCAAAGGGATTAAACAAAAAGAAATCCTTGAAATACAGTAGAACCTCCATGAAAGGACACTTCCGCTAGAAGATACCTCTCTACAAAGGACAGTTTTGATTTGTAAAATTACCATGTATACTATTTAGCATCTCTCTGGTAAGAGGACACCTCTCCATAAAGGACACTTTGGCTCTGCAATTAGGTTTTGTGTCCTTTACAGGGAGGTTCTATTGAATAGTTCAAAATGTCCTATTCCAAAAGTGTTAATTACGATAAATTCTCTATATATCTCTCAATGTATAACACCTCAGACAGGTTGGTAGATGTCAAGAAATAAATCAGCTCTGATTATCTAACTGAATGGGGCTGATGACCTGCATCACCTCGTTGAATATAGATAAACTAAATACAATAGAACCTCCCTTTAGAGGACACCTCTCCACAAAGGACAATTTTCATTTGCAAAATTACAATTTTTACAATTTAGAAACTCTACAGTAAGAGGACACCTCTCCCTAAAGGACATTTTGGCATCCCTTTACAGGGAAGTTCTACTGTATAGATAAAAAATGTGAAATTTTTAACAGAACTTTTTTTTTTCAATAATTGAAAACTATAGTATAACCACTTTAATTTAATTGACTATAGTTTAATACTTAGTTTCTTTTTTATTTCAACCCATTTTTCAAATCCCAATCGGGCTATTTAATTTAACCAACTATAATTCAACACTGACACTTCAATTCAAATGAAAATTCTGATCCCTCTTGGAGTGTTGAATGCTTTCATTGGAATATACATTGTGCGTAATGGACTTCACACACACATACAGGCAAACATATTCAATTCAACACCCCATGGGATAGGTGAATCATGTTGAACTAAATGATGAATTATACTCAGTTTAATTAAATTTGGTGGGGTTGTAAAATGGTTGAATTATAGTATGTGTTAAATTGAAGAAGTTACATTGTATGATAAATATTCAGATAAAGGCTGACCTACTTTGGGCACATAGTGAGAGTAAATGGATTAGAAAGGATATTGATTTTGTGAACAATTGAAGAAATAAGTAAGAGAGGAAGACCTCCAATGAGGTGGTTAGAAAGAATCAAGAAAGCTACCAGAAGGTCACTAGATAAGCTGAGAGCGATGGTCACTAACAGATCAAATTGGAGAATATTTAAATTGCTACCCTGGTGAGGATATACTTATGTAAATTAATGTATATATATATATTATAGAAAAAAAAAATTTGTGTGTTTGTTGAAAAGAGGCGCAGTCGTGGAAAAATAAAAATAATTATTTACCTTTCAAGCAGATTTTTATTTTGAATCTCTTGAAGTAAAAATATACATAAAATTATTTATATCACAGGAATATAGAATTTATATAATGAATTCTATAATCGTGGATAAAAGATAGGTAGGGTTAAATATACATATTTACAACAATAATAATTAAAAGTGATATTTTTTTGAATATATGGTCAAAAATGCAGAACAGTCAATGAATGAAAAAATAAAATATATGTTTTTAAAAAAAATAAAATATTTGTATTTTAGATTATATAATATATATATACAAGTGTTCTTAACATATTCAAGTTGAATTTTTGTGTGTTGGCCTAATTAAGATATGCTTATTTAAATTGATGCATGTATACATATATAAGTGTTCATGACATACAAGTTAAATCGTTGCCCTAGAAGGGATATACTTATGTAAATTGATGCATGTATACATATACAAGTGTTCATGACATACAAGTTAAATCGTTGCCCTAGAGGGGATATACTTATGTAAATTGATGCATGTGTACGTATACAAGTGTTCATGACATACAAGTTAAATCGTTGCCCTAGAGGGGATATACTTATGTAAATTGATGCATGTATACATATACAAGTGTTCATGACATACAAGTTAAATCGTTGCCCTAAAGGGGATATACTTATGTAAATTGATGCATGTATACATATACAAGTGTTCATGACATACAAGTTAAATCGTTGCCCTAGAGGGGATATACTTATGTAAATTGATGCATGTATACATATACAAGTGTTCATGACATACAAGTTAAATCGTTGCCTTAGAGGGGATATACTTATGTAAATTGATTAATATATACATGTGATAACCGAGGGTCAAACCAGTAGTAACCGAAAGGGACAGTCAGGGCGTGGAGAGTTTTCCAATACCTCTCTGCACCTTGGAGGACCTTTAACAGTTCACACAGAGTACAGGCAGTCGTGGTCGAGGCAGAGTGGAAAGCTTGGGAATGTCCACACACAAAAAACGAAGAGACGCAGTTGTAGTAGGAAAGTTGCGTGAACAGATAGGGGTCGAGCTAAGAGCAAGATGGAGGTAGAAGAGTTCTTACTGTTCTACATGGTCATGAGGTGGACCTGGGTGCAACCGACGAGGGCTCACGCTGATGGTGAAGTGACTCCTTTTTTCGGCTAGGGCATAGGCTTTTTATATCTTTGCCGAGTGAGGAGACATGCGGGAATTTGGACTTTGAACGAGTGCAAAGGGCGTGAGGCGTCTGCGGTATTCTACACCCTTTGGACCTGATGGCAACGGTCTGCCAAATTCCTCTTTAGGGTTGATTTCAATTTCGATCTCTTGCTTAGCTCAGCTCTTAATCTTTTACATAGTTTTATTTATTCATCCTCAGTTTTTACAAAGTATATTACATATGGTGATGCAATGACACATGTCAATCATGCGTATAATTATTTATAGATTTGCTTCTATATTCAACTTGACAATCTTGTTATAAGTATTATACAATATAAGCTGTTGGTTTAAATTACCATATACATATGACATACATATTCAAATTAAATTGTTGCCCTAGAGAGGATAAATTTATGTAAAGCGATGCATATATACATATGAAAGTGTTAATGACATACAAGTTAAATTGTTTTCCTATTTAGATATTGTTGCACCAAGTTGCAGCTTTGCAGGGTCGTCGACCTTGGTTTCTTCCTTCTTTGTGTTATACACGTTTCCCGAGCGGGTTTCCATATTCAAAGCAAATGATTAAAAGTAAAAGTAAATATTATTATATTAGTAAATTCATATTATAATTATGATATATTTTAAACATTAACTATTCTTTTAAAATATGCAATTTCATATTTTCCATTTACTCAATTAATTCTATATATAAATCAACTGGACATATATAAAATATTTAAACCTAAAATCAACTTTATAATAAACGCAAAAAATAATAATAAAAATAATTATTTAAAAGTTTTTTTATAGGAAAAAAAGGATTAGTGTTGTATTTTGAATTTTAATTTTGCATAACTGCAGCTTATCAATTTAAACAAATTTATTATTCAAATACAAGGAGAGGTTAAACAAACTAATTAACTTAACAAATGAAGAAAAGTTGAGCTTTTATATTCTAAGCTATTACTACAACATAAACAAAACAAACTTAGTCAAAAAGGAACATATTTGATATCACAGATTATTTTAAATTGATTTGTTTACCAATTTCAACAACTCCCTCCTTTGGTGAGCAAATCAAAATTAGGTCCAAAAAGAAGTCCCATATTTACAAGCAGTCTCGGAATTCTGTCTCCCGGCAGCCTCTTGGTTAGAAGATCCGCTTCATGAGCTTCTGAGTTCACGAAGGAGATCCTCAAATTTCCCTTTGAGACTTCATCTTTCACGAAGAAATATTTTCTGTTAATGTGCTTGGTTCTACAATGATGAGATGTTCCTTTAATCCAGTCTATAGCTGATTTACTGTCTGTCTCCAGAGCAAGTGGTATTTCAACACATGATTGATGACCTATTTCAGAAAGAAAGTCATAAACCATTTTAACTCTTTAGTGCCCTCACAGATAGCCATTAATTCCGCTTCGCATGTTGACAGGGCTACCAGAGGTTGTTTTTGAGATTTCCAACTAAGTAGTGAAGATCCTAATTTAGTTAAATATCCTGAAAAAGATTTTGAGTCTTTAGTTGAGGACCAACTAGCAACTGTAAAGACTTCAATTTTCCCTCTTATTCTGTCAAAGCATAACTTGTAGCTTTTTGTTCCCTTCAAGTATCTATATATTCTTTTAAGTGCAGTAAGGTGAATGACTTTGGAATCCTTGCTGTATTGGGAGAGTTGACTAACATAAAATGTTATATCGGGCCTTGTTCCCACTGATAAATACATCAAGGAACCTATCATTTCTTGGTAAAGTTTAGGGTCCACAGGAGAAGAATCTGGGTGATTATCCATATCTTGATTAAGATGACCAGGGGTTTTTACTGGATTACATTCTTCAAGGTTAAATTTCTTCAAAATATTTTCTACATAGGCTTCTTGTGAAAGTTCGAAACAATTTTCTTTTTCCTCAATTTTGATTCCAAGAAAAAATATAGGCTTTTCTTTTCGAACAATGTCAATTTGCTTATCCAATTGCTTAACTATTCTGTTAATTATGGTACTATCCGATCCAATAATGAGAAAATCATCTACATAAATGCAAATTATTAGAGTTTTCTCCTCTTCTTGAAGGATGTATGCACATGGTTCACTTTCTAAACGTCTGAGTCCAATATCATTAAAGATTTGGTTAATTTTTTTCATTCCAGCATCTTCCGGATTGTGGTAAACCATATAAACTTCTGTTTAGTTTACACACTTTATTTTCCTGTCCTGCTTGAACAAATCCTTCAGGTTGTTCCAGGTACACATCGTATTTTAGTTCCGCATTGAGATAGGCAGTTTTAACATCATATTGTTCAATTTCCATGTTTTGTTGTGTTGCAATGGCTATCAATGTTCTTAAAGAGTCCAGCTTCATCACAGGAGCAAAAGATTCTTCATAGTCAAAGCCAGGTTTTTGATTATGCCCCATTGCAACAAATCTAGCCTTTCTTTTGTCAATGCTTCCATCTGGATTCATTTTTATATTAAAAATACATTTTCCTTTTATCAGGTTTTCATTTTCTGGTTTGGGTACAAGGGTCCAAACATTATGTGAAGTTAGGGAATGGAATTCCTCTTCCATTGCTTCTTTCCATTGGTCTGAAAATGGGGTGTTCATGGCTTTTCGATATGTTTTAGGTATGTTCGTGGAAGTTGAAGATAGTTCGGTTACATTGGCTGCGTTTCTTTCTTTTATTCTTTCAGATCGTCTTACACCACTTGCTCTCAGTCTCTCTTCCTGCTCTAGTTGATTGATGAGATGCTTTGCCTGAATATCTTCATTAGTTCTTCCTGCAATACGTCCGGGTTTTCGGGGTAATCCTGATGATTCAGGTATTGTTTCAGGGTTATCTGGAGTATTTAGTTATTCTGGAGTAGAGCCCATGGTATGTGTAATTTGAAAGAAATCTGATTCATGTTGTTCATTTCTATAGATAATATGATCTTGGACATGTTGGTCAAAACATTAGAAGTCAAGAGATCAGAGCCTTTTGAATTTTCATCAAATTTGACAGTTTGAACTTCGTGTATTTTTCCATCTTGTGAATCATATATTCTATAAGCTTTTCTTTGTCTGGAGTAACCGGTGAATATTCCTTTTTTTTGCTCTAGAGTCAAATTTATTTCTTTGATTTTTAGGAATGTAATAGTAGGCAAGACTTCCAAAGATTTTTAAATGTGCTACTGATGGCTTGTGTCCGGTCCATTTCTCTATGGGAGTTTTCATGTTATCATTCTTGGTAGGTGTGCAATTCTTCAAATAAGCGGCTGTTGCAATGGCTTCCGCCCAAAACTCAGTTGGTAACTTAGCATCAAATAACATAGTTCTAGCCCAATCTAGAAGGGTGCGATTGGTTCGTTCTGCAATTCCGTTGCTTTGTGGTGAATATGGAACTGTTCTTTGATGGTGTATTCCTTCATTTCTTAAAAACTCATGAAATATTTTATTTGCCAATTCAGTTCCGTTGTCCGATCTAACATTTTTGATTTTAACATTAGTTTCATTTTCTTGATGATTTTTAAATTCTACAAAAAAATCGAATACATCTTCCTTTGATTTCAAGAAGTATACAAAGATACGTCTACTATACGAATCCACAATAACGTACAGATAGTTTGCACCACCCAGTGATTTGGTTGGCATAGGACCACATAGATCCATGTGTATAAGTTCTAATGGCCTTTCAGAATGATTATTCTCTATAGCTTTGAAAGGATTTTGGGTTAGTTTACCAAGGATACATGGTTCACATTTTTTGAATGTTGACAATCAAAATTAAGTCCTTTTACCATATTATTTTTCATTATTTTATCCAAATATTCTTCGTTCAAGTGTCCTAGTCTTCTATGCCACATTGTCTTGGCTGAACATTTATCTTCTGCTTTTAAACAATTATCTTTAGTGCTTAATACATTTCTAGGTAAAGTTTTAATTATAAACATTATATCTTCTTCATTAGCCTCAGCTATCAAATCTCCTTTTCAGTTATAAATTTTAGCTATTCCTTTCTCAAAATATACTTTATTTCCATTATTAACCAGACATCTGACAGAAAGAAGATTAGATTTAAGTCTAGGCACATAGAGTACATCCTTAATACAAATATATTGCTTTCCTTCACTTGTGTATGTAGACAATTTCACATCACCTTGTGCTTCAGCTTTTATGAACCTTTCTTCCTCTGCAAGGCAAATTTCACTGTCAATAGGAATCTTTTTCATAAGCCAATCTTCTCTCGGAGACATGTGTGAAGTGCATCCTGAATCAAGGTTCCAAATGTGTGCATCCTCCTCTCAGGTAGATGTGAAGAAGAGTAGATCATTTCCGCTGAAGTAAACGCATGTTCAGTGTTAGCCGAACCATTCGCTACATTAGCATGTTCCCTTGAGTTATTTTTCCAAGATTATGAAGACTTAGTTTGCATATTATTTTGTGGATATTTGCATTTTGGTTTATTGAAGTTCGCTTTATCTTGACGATGCCAACAGTTTCTTGACATGTGCCCAAATTTTCCGCATGTATGACATTTCCCTTCAAATTTGCATGTTCTTTGTACCCTCGGTCATTTCGAGCTTTAAAAGCTTTTTCATATTGACCTTCTTTAGGAAATCCCATTGAGTTTAGCCTCATTTCTTCCTCATGAAGTGCCTGGAAAACTTCCTCGAGACTCGCAGATCGTTGTGGTCGTAAAACCGCTGCTATATTTCAAACTTTGGCAACAAACCTCTCACTACACGATACACCATTTCCCTTGGTGAAATAGGCTGTCCCAAGTTAGCACTTCTGGATGAAATATTTCCGGCCCTTGTTATGTAGGCTTCAATGCCTTCATTATTTCTCATTTGAATATTTTTCAATTCAAGTCCAATGTCGATTATTTTATCTTCAATATTTCCAGTATGGATACGCTTCAGTTCATCCCACACAGTTTTAGCATTTGTCTCTCCTATAAATATGCCAGCCTGCTCAGGTGACAAATTTACTATTATTATTCCAAACGCCTCATCATTTTTATCCTCCCATTCTTTGAAAAATTCTTCTTCCTTTGAATCTGCCACCATTCCACGGTTAGGCTTAGGCGATTCGATCACTTTTTTGAGCAATTTTTTGCTTCTCAAAATTGCTGATATTTTAAGCGCCCATATGTGGTAATTTGAAGATGTCAGTGGCTCTATTCTATTCATCGAAAAATATTCTGCCATTTAAAAATATATATATATAATCGTACTCAACCTTTCTTTAAAAAATTCGGCCGTTTTCTTCTGACGCAATAACAATTAACCAGGCTTCTGCTACCAGTTGTTGTATTTTGAATTTTAATTTAGCATAACTGCAGCTTATTAATTTAAACAAATTTATTATTCAAATACAAGGAGAGGTTAATAGAGTTTTAATAGAGAGTAATTATTACGATTCTCCCAACAATGCTTTCTTATAAAATAACAATATGTTGTTTTAATAAACTTTATAATATTTACATTTTAATAATCTTTTCGGCTACCTTTATTGACAACACAAAGATGATATTAAGAAAAAGGCATCTCCTTATCGTGCAACTGAAATTTGCTGATGGTGTAGGGTTAAATAATTCCAATTACCACACCTAGATGGCGCTGTGTTAAACTTTGTGTGTTATAAAAGTTACATTTTGTAAATGTAAATATTAAATTATTATTTTTTAAATTATTTTATATTTTATTGTAAACAATATGTTATATTTCTTTATTGTTAGAATGCCATTTAGCTAAAATTGTATGCCTATATAAGTCGAGAGACTTTTTGAAATAAAAACAACTTTTAATGGCTAACCGTGTCTGTGGTGATTAATGATCCTACAGTGGTGAGCTGGTACGCTTCTAGTCAGTCCCAACTGTCCCCCCACCAGTGGTAAGCACCTCTTTGAGTTGGATAAATAGATCTCCTTTGGTCAGTCCTGACTGTCCCCCTACCAGTGGTAAGGCTGACGGATACTGCCAAGGGAAAGGGTGCGCAAACCTTAAGTTTGTCGACATCATAATCTCTCATAGTACCTCAGATAGTGCCACAGACCGGTTAAAGTTGCCACAGTCCAGTTTGAAATTAATTTTGCATAATTCTTTTTTTTTAAGTAGCTTTTTTAATTTTAATCTTGCATTTTTGATCTTTAAAAAAGTAGCTTTGTTAATAGTTAAAAAATGCAAGTAAAACAGGAATCGGAGACCAATAAGGTCTCGATAAAAATACCGCCATTCTAGTCAGACAAACCAGAGATTTGGTTTTACCAAGTGGAAGCTCAGTTTGCCATTTCGGGACTAACCCAAGAGTCCACAAAATTTAACTATTTAGTATCCCAACTAGAGCCGCAAATTGTAGAGAATTTATATATATACGAGGTGTGTTCAAAATGCATCGTGACTTTTGTGTTTTTTCAAAGATTATTTATTTATTCATGAATACCTATTTTGTCCCCTTCAAAGTAATCCCCATGAGATATTATACACTTGTGCCAACGGTTTTTCCAATCTTCGAAGCACTTCAAAAAATCATTTAAAAAAAATCTTTTTCAGCTCCTCCTTCGATGCCGTCTTTATCTCGTCAAGCATAGCGTAACGTCGTCCTTTCATGGGCCTCTTCAGTTTAGGGAACAAGAAAAAGTCACAGGGGGCCAGATCTGGGGAATACGGTGGCTGCGGCATCATTAGTGTGTTGTTTTTGGCCAAAAGGTCGCGCACAAGTAACGATGTGTGAGCAGGGGCGTTATCGTGGTGCAAAAGCCAATTTTTGTTCTTCCACAAATCCGGGCGTTTCTGGCGGATTGCTTCGCGCAAATTGCGCATAACTTGCAGGTAATATTCCTTATTGACCGTTCTACCCTGTGGCAAGAACTCATGATGCACCACGCCCCTGCAATCGAAGAAAACTGTCAGCAAAACATTCACATTCGACCGAACTTGGCGCGCTTTTTTCGGTCTTGGTTCGTGCGGCAGCTTCCATTGAGATGATTGAGTTTTGGTTTCCAAGTCATAACCATAAACCCACGCTTCGTCACCAGTTATGACCCTCTGGAGCAAATTTGGGTCGTCGCGGACAGAGTCCAACATCTCATTAGCAATGTTCATGCGATGCTGTTTTTGGTCGCAATTGAGAATTTTGGTACGAATTTCGCGGCGACCCGTCTCATGCCAAAATCATTGATAAAAATCAAATGGCACGAGCCAATCGATATGTTTAGGTCCTCAGCAACTTCTCTAACGGTGATTCGACGATTGGCCAATATCATTTTCTCCACTTCATTAATTTTTTCGTCTTTTGTTGAAGTGCTCGGAGTCCGGCACGCTCTTCGTCGTTTACATCTTCTCGACCTTCTGAGAACATTTTTTACCACCGATTAACGTTGCTTCGGTCCAAGGTAGCTTCTCCGTATGCCACAGTCAACATTCGGAATGCATCCGCGCACTTAATTTAGTTTTTCACACAAATTTGATACATGTTCTTTGATCCATTTTTTTTAATAGGTAAAAATCGAAGACAATCCAAAACACCTGCAAGCAAAGCAGCTGTCAACAATTAAGTGAACATTCAAAATGGCCGAGCTTGACGGCATAAGTGAGAGACATGAGTACCAACATAAAGCCACAAAAAGATCGAAATTCGAATATACCTAACCCGCGAAAATTCAAAAGTCGCGATACTTTTTGAACACACCTCGTAATCCAAGATTCCCAGAACAATAACAAATACTCAACGGCCAAAAATCGTCTCGTATCAATTTTTAAAGAGAGAGAAGAAAAAATCTTAAGGAAGCTACTAACAACACTGGAATTAGGCGACCTAAAGCCTACCCAATTACTGAGGAAGATGAGAACCCTCAACACCGGTAAAGACATCTCGGAAAAAGTTCTCCAAACATTATGGATGGACAAATTACCTGAAATCATAAAAATTATTTTAGTAGTGAGCGAAGAAGGCCTAGACAAGCTTGCAGAGATGGCTGACAAGATTCAGGAAATGAACCCTCGACTACAAGTTTATGAATGTAAGAGCAAAGACCCAACATTTGAGGAAATGACTGCTACAATTGCGTCACTAAAAGAGGAAATAGCAACTTTGAGGCTAGAGAATCGTAGTAGGCAGAACAGGAGTTCCAATTCGCCTCGTCCAAGACAGCGATCACAATCTCGCTCAAGAAAGTACAACCCAAGTGGCAAATACTGCTATTTCCATTACAGGTTCGGAAACAAGTGCCGCCCAGATAAATGCACTTCGCCCTGTCAATGGAAGAAAGCCATCGAGAAACTCCAGCGGGTATGGGAAGCGGCGACAGATCCTACTGCCCAATGGACAAACGCTTGTCGCAAATCCAGATTATTCGTCACGGACTCAAAAACGGGAATGCGATTTTTAATAGACAGCGGGGCAGATGTTTCCCTTATCCCATTCCAAGGCAACTGTACACCTACAGAGGACATCCAATTGTATGCTGCTAATGGAAGCCTCATTCCAACTTATGGATTTCAGATATTGGACGTCGACTTGGGACTACGAAGAAATTTCAAATGGCGCTTCATCACAGCGAGAGTGTCCAAAGGTATTTTGGGAGCTGATTTCCTCAAAGGGCACAATTTATTAATTGATTTTAAAAACAGGCAACTTATTGATGGTTGCACTAACCTGAAAATTAGAGGCGAGGTAACCTCAATGAGTTGTGGCATCAGCACCCTAGACAAGAATTCAAAATTTTATAATATTCTTTCTTCGTTCTCGAAAATGACCATTCCAAACCTCCTGAGGCCCAAAGTCCAGCATAATGTTAGGCACTTTATAGCAACAAAAGTCCTCCAGTTTTTGCAAGAGCAAGACCATTGAACAGCATGCTCTTGAAGATCGCTAAAAAGGAATTCCAATATATGCTGGACAACCACATAATTCGACCATCTAGATCGCCGTGGGCAAGCCCCCTACACATGGTAAGGAAAAAAGAAGGCTCATGGAGACCCTGCGGTGATTATAGAAAACTCAACAGTGTGACCATTCCAGATAGGTATCCGATCCCCAAACTCGAAGACTTCAACTACATATTGAAGAAGACCCGTTTCTACTCAAAAATAGACCTCTTCAAGGCTTATTACAAAATCCCAATCAATGAGGAAGATCGAGAGAAAACAGCTGTTATCACACCGTTTGGACTGTTCGAGTTCGAAGTGGTGAGTTTTAGATTATGTGGCGCACCTGCAACATTCCAGAGGTTCATCAAAGAAGTTTTATGGATTTTGTTTTCCCATATTTGGACGACATCCTTGTAGCTTCGAAATCCGAAGAAGAACACGAGAGTCATTTGAGAGCAGTTTTTTCAAGAATGGATCAATATGGACTACGCATCAACCAAACGTCAATAACGTCGAATTCCTAGGATATTGGATCACTCCAGAAGGAATAAGACCAACAGAATCGAAGGTTCAAGCCATAGTGGATTACAAAAAAACCTGAAACAGTGCAAGATCTAAGAAGATTTTTAGGGATGCTAAATTTTTATCCTCGATTCTTGAAGAATGCAGCTGAAGATCAAGCTATCTTGAACGATTTCTTGAAGGGCTCTAAGAAAAATGATAAACGCCCTATCCCCTGGACGGAAGCTGCTGAACAGAAATTTATAAAGTGCAAAACAGAATTATCAAAAGCAGCACTATTGACATTCCCTGACCCCGAATGTCCTTTGGCTTATTTTTACCGACGCTTCCGACAGAGCGATGGGTGCAGTCCTACAACAGTTCATAGATGGAGCTTGGAAGCCCATAGCGTTCTTTTCAAAGAAATTGAGCGCAAGCCAGACCAAATATAGCACTTATGATCGCGAATTGCTAGTTATTTTTTCGGCAATCAAACATTTTAAATTTTTCATGGAGGGTCGAGATTTTACCATTTTTACTGATCTGAAACCACTGAATTACGCCTTCCAACAAAACCTCGAAAAAGCTTCTCCCCGTCAAGTTAGACAGTTTCAATACATCTCCCAATTCACAACTTCGATTCGGCACGTCAGCGGCAAGGACAACATGGTGGCTGATACGTTGTCAAGAATATCTGAAATCATCTCAATTGATTACGACATCATTGCTGAGAAACAACAAGACGATACTGAATTATCGAATCTTCGGTCACAAAACAAGTCGCTGATTTTTAAAGAGCATCGCTTGCCTTCAGGAAAAACCCTTTGGTGCGATATCTCCACTTCCAGAATAAGGCCATATATTCCAGAAGAATTCAGGATGAACGTCTTCACATCAATTCATTGACTGTCTCATCCAGGAATTAAGACTACAGTCAGAGAAGTGACCTCGCGTTATATATGGCTTGATATCAACAAAGACATTAGGAATTGGACTAAAGGATGCATAAACTGCCAGAAGAGTAAAATAACTCGTCATACCAAAACTGAGTATGGTGAATTCGGGAAACCTGATGAGCGGTTTGGAACCGTCCACATCGACTTTATTGGACCTCTACCACCATCGGAAGGAAAAACCTATTGCCTGACCCTTATCGACCGTTTCGCCAATTGGGTGGAAGTTCTGCCATTGGAAGACATAAAAGCAGATACCATAATCAAATCCTTCTACAAGTAATGGATCAGCTGATATGGAACCCCATGCCATCTAATAACTGATAGAGGCATGCAATTCATGTCTCAGAAACTTAAGGAATTTGCCAAAATGTGCGGAATCCAGTTGAAGCATACAACTTCATACCACCCCCAGAGCAATGGCAAAATTGAAAGGTTCCATCGAACTTTGAAAACCGCAATAAGTTCTCACAACTACATCAGGTGGACCGAGAGGCTGCCTTCAGTACTCTTAGGATTAAGATCTTCAATCTATGGTTCTTCTGATTTTTCCATAGCACAAATGGTATTTGGCAAGACCATAAGACTTCCGAGAGAATTTTTCCAGGACTCTCAACAAACGAGAGATAAAGATGATCTAATCAAAAACTTGCAAAAAGACAAGTCTTCCCTCCAACCCATGAAATCAAGGATCAACTGGAATCCTAATGTTTTCATTCATAAGGACCTGCAAAGTTGCTCCCACGTATTTATTAGAAAGGACAGAGTTTAAAAAAACCTCTCGAACCGGCTTATGAAGGCCCATTTAAGGTTTTGAAGAGGACTGTAAAATATTTTACAGTAATGGTTAAAGAAAAAGAAGACAATGTTTCCCTCGACCGTTTGAAACCAGTTTATCTTCTTAAGGAGTCATACCCTGAAGATGATGACCGGGGCCAGCAACCAGGGATCCAGCAGGACCTGCAACCTTCCAAGGCCCGTACCCAGAGAGTCCATTTTGAGGAAACCCAAAGGACTCGTAGTGGTAGAGTGATTCATCCTCCCCAAAGATTTTTAATATAACGTAATCTCGGTCACTGGAGGGGGAGTGAATGTAGGGTTAAATAATACCAATTGCCACACCTAGATGGCGCTGTGTTAAACTTTGTGTGTTATAAAAGTTACATTTTGTAAATGTAAATATTTAATTATTCTTTTTTTAAATTATTTAATATTTTATTGTAAACAATATGTTATATTTCTTTATTGTTAGAATACCATTTAACTAAAATTGTATGCCTAAATAAGTCGAGAGACTTTTGGAAATAAAAAAAAATTTTAATGGCTAACCGTGTCTGTGGTGATTAATGATCCTACAATGGCTTGCGCCATCTATCGGAATAAACATCAACTATTCTCGTTGATTTTTAATTATTCCAGAATGATAGTTGGCGCAAGCCATCAGCAACTTTCAGTTGCACGATAAGTAGATGCATTTTTCTTAATTTATGCACCTTATCCCGGTACAATATCACATTTGTATTATTTTTTCACAAAGATGATATTGCAAATTGTTTTATATAAGATAGGATAGAGAGACAATTTAAATGATGAGAGATTTTCTCATTTAAAAAATATTTGATTTGTTGAAAAACATTGTATGGATGACATGTGGAAACAGGTAGTTTGAAAGGAGACTTATTGTTCATTTTAGAAATCTTAAGAAAATGTCCTGGGCGATGATCTTATACAATTCTTGGGGAACTGCATTTTTTAAAGGAAATATAACTCAATTTTGAAAAGTCAGGTGTGTGTTTTTCAAATTCCACAGGGTCCGTACAACAGCTGTCGTTGGGCATGGAGAGTTGGTCTTGATAGATGGTACTGGATAGATGAGGTAGTTGGCAGCCGGAATTTCTATCACTTAATCAGTAACCCTAAAGTTGTACGCCATTTTCCAAGAAACGCCTATGGTTCGTGGGCTACCTAACTCTAAGGTTGTACGCCATATCCCCAGAAGCACCTCTATAGATCGCGGGCTACCTAACTCTAAGGTTGTACGCCATATCCCCAGAAGCACCTCTATAGATCGTGGGCTATCTAACTCTAAGGTTGTACGCCATATCCCCAGAAGCACCTCTATAGATCGTGGGCTACCTAACTCTAAGGTTGTACGCCATATCCCCAGAAGCACCTCTATAGATCGTGGGCTACCTAACTCTAAGGTTGTACGCCATATCCCCAGAAGCACCTTTATAGATCGCGGGCTACCTAACTCTAAGGTTGTACGCCATATCCCCAGAAGTACCTCTATAGATCGTGGGCTACCTAACTCTAAGGTTGTACGCCAAATCATGAGAATCACCTATGTACCTTGGGGTACACAACTCTGTTTTAAAATCTATTGATGGTATTTGCCCCGAAATCTCGAAGTGTTTACTTTGATAAAAAAATAAGCATGTCTCTTTTGTAGATAATAATGGATCGTGAAACTACATATCTTCGCCCACTTTATAACTCAGAATTGCGATTGATTCTGTGCAAAAACGGTGTAACTATATACACAATCTATGCAAAATCCTGGAGGCACCTCCGACGAAGAGTTCTCTTCCAGACAATCAGGTTATCTTAACGCACTCCCTTTGATATTGATAAATCTTCATTATTTTCAATAGAATTTCGTTTTTTTTTTCTCTGCGCTAAAATTTATAGAAGTAAAATGATGGTCGATATAAGGCTTTTTCTGGAACCAAAACATCTGCATTTTGAGCATGGTTGTAAGATGGTAGAAGGACCTTTTCACTTAGAAAAAAATTACCCAGACTTTACTCAAGTAGTGAACTATTAAACATTTTAGCATCTTACAAGGTTGGCATATAGGGGGAGAGTAGGCAGAGTCTAGAGGAAATAAAGTCAGAGGTTTGGCAATCGCCATGTGCGCCCATTTGTTGCGACATCAGTTAGATGTAGGGATGTCGTTCTTCCACAAAGAGCGATTTTACAAGAGATCGCTCTGGGCAGCCTTGACTGTGGCGATCTGTTGTGCCTGCTGCTGCGCATATCTTATTATGGTGAACAACGTTAGCAGGGGGAGGTTCGTGGGTCATGAGGGTGAGTACATTTTTATTGCATAATATATATCGTACTTCTCTCTGCTCAACTAAAAGTGTCAGTGAATATACTCAGGACATGTAGGTTGGTACACTGTTACTGTTATGTGAATCGTACTTCGTCCTAATGAACAAAAGGTATCAGTGGATGTTCTCATTTCGTGTAGGTGGGTGCGTTGTTTCTGCTATATGTATCATACTTCGTTCAAATGAACAAAGAGTGTTAGTGGATGCCCTCAGGACATGTAAGTTGGTGTATTGTAACTGTTATATGTATAGTACTTCGTTCTAATGAACAAAGAGTGCCACTGGATGCCTTCAGGTTATGTAGGTTGGTGTTTTGATACTGTTATATGTATCATACTTTGTCTTAATGAACAAAAGGAAACCAGAGGATGCCCTCAGGTCATGTAGGTTGGTGTTTTGTTATTGTTATATGTATAGTATTTCGTTCTAATGAACAAAGAATACTAGTGAATGCCCTCGGGTCATGTAAGTTCATTTCCACTGATATCAAAATTCTGTACTTTATCATTTTAATACAGACTTCAATCGATTTATATATAGGCAGGTATATATGTTGTCCTGGTTATTGAGCCTATGATTTTTTCATTACTGTCATACGACCTTAAGCTGCCAATCATGTATAAAAACACTATTTTAAAGTGAAGCAATATAAAAAGAAAGTCGACGTTCCAGGAAGTAATAAGCGTACCGTTGCGGCACGCAGGGCTGAAGCTTATATGTACGATAATTTAAAATCCCGAATAAAACTTAGTGCAACTTCCTAGAAAGGAAAAATAAGGAAACAATTTGCATTGAAAATAAGAACACAAGTTAAAAATATAACATGTTCAATACGGGGGTTGTGAATAAATTTTACAAATTAATGAAAGTGGATTTTCAAATTGTACAAAGGATTAAAAAAAAAAGAAAGAAAACAGTATTTATGCAAAAAGCATGAAAGCATGCCTAGCGATAATAAACGAACTATAAATACACACAAGGTGTAGAAAATAAATGGCCTAGAAGTTTATAAGGTGTAGAAAATAAATAGATTAGAAGTTTATAAGGTGTAGATAATAAATAGATTAGAAGTTTATAAGGTATAGATAATAAATAGATTAGAAGTTTATAAGGTGTAGATAATGAATAGATTATAGAAGTTTATAAGGTGTAGATAATAAATAGATTATAGAAGTTTATAAGGTATAGATAATAAATAGATTAGAAGTTTATAAGGTGTAGATAATAAATAGTTTAGAAGTTTATAAGGTGTAGATAATAAATAGATTAGAAGTTTATAAGGTGTAGATAATAAATAGATTTGAAGTTTATAAGGTGTAGATAATAAATAGATTAGAAGTTTATAAGGTGTAGATAATAAATAGATTAGAAGTTTATAAGGTGTAGATAATAAATAAATTAAAAGTTTATAAGGTGTAGATAATAAATAGATTAGAAGTTTATAAGGTGTAGACAATAAATAGATTAGAAGTTTATAAGGTGTAGACAATAAATAGATTAGAAGTTTATAAGGTGTAGACAATAAATAGATTAGAAGTTTATAAGGTGTAGATAATGAATAAATTAAAAGTTTGTAAGTTGTAGACAATAAATAGATTAGAAGGTTATAAGGTGTAGACAATAAATAGATTAGAAGTTTATAAGGTGTAGACAATAAATAGATTAAATCCTTTTATTTTATATGTATAGATGGCGCGTTATTGCTTTGTGTTAGTTTATGCCTAACTGGCCTTGTCTTTATGGTTTGCTGAAGAGCATTGCTCGAAGCAAATATTTGAATGTAATGCTACTGTCCTATAAGCTTGTGTCCATAGTTTTCTTGAAAACCATTTCTAAGATTCCATCCTTCAGTGTAGCATATAAAAGCAGAATGATCCAATACAGCATTAGAGCTCTGAGAAGCGGTCTGGTGGATTAAATTGGCGAAACCGCTGGGAGGGTTCACCACTGATGAGCCAAGCCCTCCCAATATATATTTTTTCATCGCAGTAAGGACACCAGAAGTTTGCATTATGTATAAAAGAAACATTCGCGCTTTTAAATCCTTTTATTTTATATGAATAGATTCGAAGTTTATAAGGTGTAGACAATAAAAAGATTAGAAGTTTATAATATGTAGACAATAAATAGATTAGAAGTTTATAAGATGTTTATAAGAAGTTTATAAGGTGTAGATAATGAATTGTTTAGAAGTTTATAAGGTGTAGATAATGAATGGTCTAGAAGTATATAAGAAGTAGACAAGGCACATCATAAAAGTTGGCAATAACCAGACAGGAAACTTAGTCATATACACGGTAGGATCAAAAAGTTCGCGAACTTTTAATAAATAAAATAAAAACAACTTTATAAAAATGTAAAATCAATTTTACTGTGGAGAAAATATCCTAAACAATGTTTTAATTTAGCAACGCCAGTAAATGCGCATGCGTAGTTTTCATTTTAGGAATATTTTTGTTGTAAGTATTTAGCTCGCGTCGGTTTCTGCAATGTCATCATTTGAGCAAAGGGCAATTATTAAATTTTGTGTAAAAAAAAGATCTTTCACAGAGACATTAGCATTAATTAATGAAGCTTATGAAGACGAAAAATTGTCACGAACGCAAGTTTATTTCTGGTATAAACGTTTTAAAGATAGCCGTTAGAGCATCGCAGATGATTCAAGGTCAGGTCGGCCATTGAAGTCAATAACTGATCGCAATATTGGTCAGGTACGTGATTTAATTGTTGCTGATAGAGAAATTACTAGTGATAATATATCAGAAACTAGCCGAGTGACCCGGGCAACGCCCCGGGTTTACTCGAAGGGCCCGCAGGTGAGAAACTATAGGCATTGGTTCCTACTATAGGCATTTGTTGAAGAGTTTAAATAAATAGATTTCGAGTGAAAAAATGACAAAAATCAGCAAATAAAATTGCAAACAATGCTACTATATCGCAGATAAGACAACATATAAAAGGAATGAAATTATTTAAAGGACCTCATTAAAACTACATTTCTAGTTTTATATATACAATATAACCTCGATAATTCGACCATGTTTTGTTGTCCTGACCTACAGCCTATCATATAACAAACTGTAATACAACACTATCGATAATTCGACCATTTTAAATTTAAACAATTGATTGTTACTTAAATATAACTTCACTGCTAAAAAGGTATTACAGAGAAAACGGCTGACATTGTAAATGTACAAAATGCATGTATAGAGCAGGGGAATAATAAATAAAGACCAAAAAATCAAATTAATTGATAATAAATATATTATTGCCAAAAAAAATACAAAAAATATTTTCTTCTCCTTCTTTATCTTCACTCAATCATATTAGAGTGTCAAGCTTGTAAAGCTTGAAATTAACAACCATCATGATTGGGTGAAGTAGAATGCGTCTGCCTTTGTCATCAAGACTGGGAGCACTACTCAGTGGCAGGCCACTGACTTAGCTCCAAAAGAAATGCCGCCTCTGACATGAGGAACAGACTCATGTGCAGCCGCTCCTAACACGGAGTACAAACGCTGCTCATCCTGTATCCCTGGATTAGGAGCCCTTACAAGGTACTATCAGCCGGGCCAGCTGAGCCCAGGTTTTTTTAGTGAGCTTGTTACTGCTCCCCCTCCTCCTTTTTCATCCTGGCTTGGGACCGGCAAAGGCGGAGTTTTTTTTCTTTCAGGTGAGAAACTTTAGGCATTGGTGAAAAGTGTAAATATATATTTTGGAAATGAAAAAAAAAGGATAAAATAAATCAGAATATAAATTTACAACTATATTTCAGAGGAGACGATTTATAATAGGAATTCATTTAAATGACCTCATTAAAAACTACATTTTATATATACTTGGGTTCAACTTTACATGTATGCTATCCAAAGTTCGCACACTTGAAAAAGTCACATAAAGTCGTCTGTGCGTAAACACAGGCTCTTGTAGCAAAGGTTTGGCCTTGAGCCCTCTTTATAGTCATAGCAAAAGCCAACCTTAGTGAAACATAAAGCCTCTCTAGAATGAAGCGAAAGTTGGTATCCGAAGGGGACAAAGATATTTCAGACATTATACAGTGTGTTCAACTTTGGGCACTGTCAGTATATGTACTTCAAGGACATGAGAGCAAATGCGCTAGAACACCATACCTGTTCCATCGCAAAGATCCTATAAGGATTGGTGAAAGTGTAAATAAATATTTTGGAAATGAAAAAAAAAATATATATATATATAAGAAAATAAATTAGAATATAAATTTACAAACTATATTTCAGAGGAGAGAAATATATTTGAAAGGGAAAAAAAGCAAATTGCAAACAACACAACTATATTGCAGATATGACAACATATTAAAGGAATAAATTCATTTAAAAGACCTCATTAAAAACAACAATTCTATATTTTTATATATACAATATAATCTAATTAATTCAACACACGATAATTCGACCATTTTTGATGTCTCGACCTACGGCCTATCATATGACAAACTAATGCGACACTTTCGATAATTAAACTATTTTGAAATTCAAATTTCAACAGTTGATATTTGTCTTAAACCCCTATTATTAACAACATATTAGACTGCAGAGTGCAAAAATGTAGAAAATTGTATGTATATAATTGTATGCATATATTTGTATGTATATAATTGTATGCAAATAATTGTATGTATAGATCAATGAGTAAAATAATTTTTTTTTGCTTATCCCTAGTACACGTGGTACAGGCCTTGATAATCATGGTGGGTAGAGTAGGCGACTGTGTAAGTACACCACATGTCTAAACATGTGAAAAGCAGTTCGACTTTGCATTTACAAATGTGCCAGAGCCCCGTTTGATTACTTGCGCTTGCTGGTGGGGTTGGACTTTTGCAAGAATCGGAAGCCATTGGAGCATTTTTTTTTTCAGAAAAAAGTGCCCAATGCGGGAATCGAACCCGGGTCGTAGCGGTCGAAAACCAACGGCTTAGACCATCCTTCCACCAACCCCCAGTAAAATAAGTAAATAAAAAGAAGACCAAAAATAATTGATAATAGTTTATTGAATAACAAATAAAATAAAAAATCTTTCAGGTGAAAAATTATAGGCAATTGGGGTTTTGTTCCTGCGGCGAGTCATAATAGTTTATTGAATAACAAATAAAATAAAAAATCTTTCAGTTGAAAAATTATAGGCAATTGGGGTTTTGTTCCTGCGGCGAGTCATAATAGTTTATTGAATAACAAATAAAATAAAAAATCTTTCAGGTGAAAAATTATAGGCAATTGGGGTTTTGTTCCTGCTGCGAGTCATATTAGCACGCCTAGCGGTTAGGGGAGTGAGTCTTCCACGGCCTTTTCGAGGCATGACAGAAGACACTGAAAAAAAAAAGCTAAAATAAGAACCAAGCAGAGGAAAACTATAAAACTGAATGCCAGGACAGGCATAAAAAGAAAATGCCAGGCATGTGAGGAAACAATTGATGAAAAAAAAAGGATTCCAAAAAATACTGCAAAAAAAAAAAACAGACACAAAAAGCAACAATTGATTACACAAATACAGCATCAGCCTATTTATGAGAAGAAAAAAATGACAGACACAAAAATGGAGCTAAATTCAAATGAAAAACTATAACAGATCAAGTAATCAAATCAGGCATTATGAAAGATACTGTAAAAAAGAAAATCAGACACAAAAACGGAGCTAAATTCAAATGAAAACTATAACAGATCAAGTAATCAAATCAGGCATTATGAAAGATACTGCAAAAAAGAAAATCAGACACAAAAATGGAGCTAAATTCAAATAAAAAACTATAACAGATCAAGTAATCAAATCAGGCATTATGAAATATACTGCAAAAAAGAAAATAAGACACAAAAATGGAGCTAAATTCAAATGAAAACTATAACAGATCAAGTAATCAAATCAGGCATTATGAAAGATACTGCAAAAAAGAAAATCAGACACAAAAATGGAGCTAAATTAAAATGAAAACTATAATAGATCAAGTAATCAAATCAGGCATTATGAAAGATACTGCAAAAAAGTAAATCAGACACAAAAATGGAACTAAATTCAAATGAAAAACTATAACAAATTAATACAAGAAAATAAGACCTAATCCAAATAATTTAATAGTGTGTGATGTTTTGGCAACAGCAATGTCACCATCATCAGACAAAAGAATAAATGAGATTTTATTCTTTAGTTCATTGCTGAAACGTCACACACTATTAAATTATTTGGATTAGGTCTTATTAATGAGAAAAAAAAGATGCCAAAGAGAGATGAAAAGATGCCAAACAAGATAACCAGATACAAAAATTGTGCTAAATTCAAATGAAAAACTATAACAAACACTTACAAAATATAATTATTATAGAATAAAAGTAATAATTAAATCTACAATTCGAAAAATAATATAACCTCAGCCTATTTATGAGAAAAAAAAATGTTGCCAAAGACATTAGGAAAGATACTGCAAATAGAAAACATACACAAAAATTGAGCTATATTTAAATGAAAAACTATAACAAAGTACTTACAAATTATAATTATAATCAAATGAATCAGAAATACGAAATATATATTATAAATTAGTAAAAGGTAATAAGACAAAAGAACGCATTTCAAAACAAAGGAATTGATGATGATAAATGCAAAAAATCTACGATTTAAAAATATATTAAATTAAAAATAAAAATAACTGTTAACATTAGGAAAATAAAAACAGAACTATCATACGAAGAAAAAAATAACGAAAATTTTGGTATATAGATCGTTATGTGTAGTTCAGAATCTTCGGAGGAGATAGCTTAGGACTTTACAATGGAAAACTCTGTTACGGTATTATCTATATAGATACTTGGGATTTCGTATGGTAGTTGCCAAAAAATGTTGGTAAACATTTAAACATGAAAATATTTTGTGGTTATTTTGTCCCACGAAATATAACAGATCTACAAAGAGAAACCAAATTATCAATTTGCAAAGATTTAATTGAAACTGTAAATAATGATTCTAATTTTTTTTAAACAATAATAACTGGTGATGAAAATTGGGGTTTCTTTTTGATCTACAAACCAAAAAACAATCACTCGAATGGCACACACCAAGTTCTACTAGGAAGAAGAAAGTTCGTCTTAACAAGTCAAGAGGAAAAGTAATGCTTGTAGTGTTTTTCGATTATCAAGGACTTTTCTATTATGAATTTATTAAAAAGGGGGTTACTATTAATAAACAGCCATACAAATAAATACTTGTGCGCCTTCGTGATGCGATAGGAAGAAAAAGAAAACAACTCTTCAAATCAAAACAGTGGAAATTGCTACATGATAATTGCCCTGCTTGTAAAGCCATTGTAGGATCATTAATCACCACAGACACGGTTAGCCATTAAAAGTTGTTTTTATTTCATTATTATTATTATTCTGTACATAACCCGGACTCCTGGAGCGTACGAAAGTCGCCAACTGTCCGGGTTTGTCTTCTGACTTATTGTCTATTTGTTGCAGTTGACATCCAACTGATTAGATGTCGCCAGGCTGTTTTATTTTTGGGGAGGTTCTTCAATGCTTCTTGGTTGAATGTGCTGGTGTTAAGTAGAGTTGCAGTCTGGAATATCTGAAGATGGTAGGATGGGCAACTGAATAGGAGGTGGTCGACTGTTTGATTTTCTTGGTGACAGTGTTGGCATACGGGGTCGTTGTTTTTGGTGGTTCTGGCGATGTCGGCTTGAACGAAGCCGTGTCCTGTCAGAATTGTAGAGGTGATGTTGCAATATTTTAGTTTTGGGAGAATTGAGATTAGAAGACTAGGAGATGCAGCTACTCTTCTGAGGTTTCTTGTAGCATGGTCTGTGGTGTAGAGGTCGGTCCATAGTTGGAGGGCGAACTGTTTGCTTTGAGAGCGGACATATTTCCTAGGAAGGGTTGCGAAGTGTAAAGGCAATTTGGATTGGGCTGCGGCTTTGGCGACTTCATCAGCCTGTTCATTTCCAACGATGCCGCAATGACTCCGGACCCAGCAGAGTTGAACATTGTCCATTGTATTGAGGTTTCTGATTATCTCTGCAGTAAGTGGGGTTCTAGGGATATCGGGGTGACAGATGGCATGTAGAGCTGCCTGGCAGTCGGAAGCATGGACAAAGTTTTGTCGCGGCATGATCCTAATAGATCTGGTGGCATAAAGAATGGCCAAAAGTTCCGCCTGGAAGGAGGTACAGCTGTTGTGGAGTTTAAGTTTCAGTGGTGAATAGGGAGGTGGGAGCAACACTGCTGCGCCAACCCCATTGGTTGACCGAGAGTCATCTGTATAAACAATAGTGGCCCGTTCTGGCAGTGACTTGGAGAATTGGAGAGTTCTTCTAAGAGGTGGGTAGGGTACCGAGAAGGGACTGGGACGTGACTCAAAAGGGCCTTCTCTTAGCGCTTCAAAGTATGCTAGATGGGATTTGATAGATATATCCAGTGGAGGACAACGTGTGAGGGAGATTGCTGGGGTAGTTGGAGTACACGGGCCTCCTCTGATTAAAGCTTTAGCATATTTGTAATGGAGGCCACGTAGCTTCCGGGTTCCATTGGTGTCGAACACCCGCTTGCCCCAAACCCCAGAGCCATAGAGGATGGCTGGGAGGATCACCATGTTATGTATTTTTCGGCCCGCGCTGAAGGTTAATCCGAACTGCCCCTGGATCGTGCTGGTTAGTCGAGGGAGAATCCACCTGCACCTCTTGAGGATGTTGTCCAGGTGACCTACGGAGTTTCTTTTGGAATCAAAGGTAACACCGAGGATTTTTATAGTGTTATCAATTAGAATAGGTTGGTTTTGGAAATGTATGCCGTGATAGCCTGGACGCTTGGCTTTCCAATGGAAAAGGCAGGCTTGGGTTTTCCTTGGGTTGAATGTTAGCCCCTGAGTCTTGCCCCAATGAAAGAGCTGTTTTAGGAATTGATTTATCTCTCGTGTTGGGAATCTGCGGAGGAAGTGAATCAGTACCGTGAAATCGTCTGCGAAACTGATGATTTCACTGGTGTTACGCCTTGGAAGGAGATGGATTTTCCTAGCCACTATCTTGAAGTAGAAGGGGCTCAGTGCTGCACCTTGGGGGACCCCAAGTAGAGTAGTAGAGGTAAGGGTGGCGTTCCAAACGTTGTAAATTACCTGCCTTCCACGGAGGAAGCTCGCGGACAGTTGAATCAACTCTTCTGGGCAGTTAAGGTCGCGGAGGCCTTGAATGATGGTGTGTCTTTGAACGGTGTCGAAGGCATGGCTGATGTCCAGACCAATAGCCAAGGTCTTCCTCCAGTGCTGCAGGCCTTCACTGATGTTGTTGTTAATGGAATCAAGCGCCATTTCAGCTGAGCGCCCTGGAAGGAAGCCAAACTGCTGGGGTGAGAACCAGCCTTGGTAATCCGCTATCCATTGCAGGCGCGCCAGTATACACCGTTCAAGGACTTTGGCCAAGGTATTGAGCAGCGTGATGGGACGGTATTTCTCCAGTTGGTTGGAGGAAGAAGAGTTTTGTTTGGGTATGAGAACTAACCGACCGGATTTCCAGGGTGTTGGGAAGTGTCCGAGACGTAAGCATTTGGTGAAATTTGTGACAGTGTTTTATGCAGCGTTGACCCACCAAGAAGAAGGCATCTGATACCTAGCCTGTCGGGACCAGGGGATTTCCTCCGACCGCATCGACGGATCGCGCGAAGGACTTCAGACACTGTAAAGGCTGGTTCTTGGTTGTAGGATTGGAGCCAATCAATTGATGGGGTTGGCGCTGTCCAGTCTGTTGGAAAATAGTGCTGAAGTACTTCATGGCAGGTTTCCTCTGGGGTGAGTGGAGTGCCGTCGTTGTGTTTGAGCAGAGGTGGCCCAAGAGAACCTCTTCGGCCTTTGGAGATATATCGGTGGATGGAGCTCCATGCGGCCGAGGAGACCTCTTGGCACAGTGTTATCCAGGAGAGATGCTTTTCTCGCCTTATAGCCGCCTTGAGTTTGATGTGGCAGGCTCTATAAAGACCTTTAAAAAAGCTCCTGATATAAAAGGAGGTGCTTTGATGGCAACGTCGTAAAGCAACAACTAAATTGCGAAGTTTTGAAAGCTCCTTGTTCCACCATGGTCTTGAAGGACTTGGAGATTTTGATTTCTTTCTAATGGAGACATTGCAGGCCTCCTGAAGACAGGTAGTGAGGAAAGTAACCACCTCATCAATGTCGCCTGGAGTGAATGCGGTCTGGAGACGCGATGTGACATGGTGGAGGCTGGACCTAATGAAGGCAGTGAAGGTCTCTTCCAGACATGAAGTCTCAATCCAAGAGCAAATAGGCTCTGTGGAAATGATGTCATCGAAATTTGTAAGGATTGGCAGATGATCAGAGAAAGCCATCTCCTGGAGACATGATCTAGTGGCGTGAATGGCTAGCGAGCTGGATGCTAGGGTAACGTCGATGGAAGAGCGCAGGGATCCGTTGGACCAGGTGTAATGGTTGGGAGATCCCAAGAACTGTAGGCCCATCAGTGAAGCAGAGTCCTCCAAGCTGGCCCCACGGGCATCGCGGGTAGCTCCAATACCCCAGGTTGTAGAGTGGGCGTTGGCGTCCATGCCAAGAATGCATGAGAAGGATCCTATGTTTATTGCAGATTCCAAGTTTGGTAGGAAAGATAAATCCGGGACACTGTTGTGCCAGTACGCCGAAGCGAGGACAACAGCCTGGTTGCCTAACCGGATGAGAGCCGTGGAGATGTTTGAATCAGGTGAGCTAAGTGGAATGGCGTTTAGATTTGATCGTATTACAAGCCCAGAAGGTGCATTGTTTTCATTTGGGATGAATGTGTCAAAGCTTGAATCAGGCCATTTAAAGTTCTTTGGTAATTCTTGAAGTAAAATAGCGTCTACCTCTTGTTCTATTGCAATGGTGAAGAGTTCGAGGACTGCAGAAGGCGATTTCCTAAGGTTGGATTGGAGGACTCTGAAGGATCTATGCATTCTTGTTGAGTTGAGCCAGCTTGGCCTTCACCAGAGGACAAGCCCGGGATGTCGCGTAGTGATTGAGCTGCTCAAAAACAGCGCCGGCCTTCTTGCAGCAATTGTGACATTTTGCTGAAGTGTTGGGACAGGCGTGGCCCTCGTGACCTGTCGTATCACATTGTAGCAGATAGGTTGGGCAGCAGGGCATGAAGTAGCGCGGTGGCCGAAGCTGCAGCAGCGGTAGCATTGCTTCAGGGAGTAGCTTCTTTCGTAGCGTAAAATTAAACCTGCTAAAGGCATCTTACCTCGATGCTCTAGGAAATTAGCCGTCTGATCGTCTACTTCCAGGAAGACTGTAGTGTACCCATGGGGATTGTCCTTTGGGCGGTGGGCAACCTTGATGTGCCTTTTTCCTGGGAGAATATTCATAAAATCGTTGTTTTGGAGGCTTCCCACTATCATGTCGTTGGTCGTGGAGCACTCCACGCCAAATAAGCAATATCTGGGATATATTGTTGGTCTTTCCGTGCAGTTTAGGGATTTTGGGATGTTATTGTTGGCCTGGAGTCTGGCCGCTAGAGTTGATGCACCTTGGGTGGTTTTAGTGTGAATTACCAGCCGTCCTTTCCCATTAACGGAGGCTGCCACTTCGGGGGAGTTCAGAATTGATGAATCTGCTTTTTGGATCTCGCGTAATATTTCTCGAGAGTCTGTAGATGGGTTGCTTGATTTAATAACCACATGGGACTCATAGGCGGCTGCGAAATTTTTGGAGGCTGGTTTAATCAATTGCTTTATTGGAGGAGGGGTAGGTTTTTTGGTATTTGGTTTGGCAACGGCGTTGGTGTAGAGTTTTTACTTGTGTAGTTGATATTCTTTTCCGTGGTTTATGCCTTTATAGACATCAAAGATGATATCTTCTGTGCCTTTCAGAGCCCATTCCACCAGGGAAAGCATTGGCTGGAGCTCCTCCGGCGTCATGCCGTTGGACTTAGCTACGTCAGCCATTTTCTTGGTGACTTTCTGGTGAATGGCCTTTAGTTGATTAAACTCAAGGTTGCAAGGAGGTTCACTGATTCGCGGGCGTTTTACGCTTCCGTCTCCCGTTGCGTCAGATGATTCAACTTGCATTCTTTTATTTTTCTCTTATTTAACAATCTTCTATACATATAAAATTGAAGGTCTGTCTGTTTGTTTGTACTCTATAGATTCAAAATCCATACATCCAATCGCAGTGAAATTTTGGGATATTATTAGTTATATCACCGGGAAGGTTTTTGAAAAATAATTTCATGAATATCTTGAATATCCTTAGAGTTATTTGCAGATTTGTAGATTTAACTCGCAAGCAGCGCCCCCATTGTGACGATGTTAACAAGTTTTCTTATCACTAAGTTTGTTATCTTAAATATTATTTATCAAAAGTAAGATTATCTCAGGATGACACGGCAATTTATTTGCGACAAGAATAATGATACAATTCCAAGGCGAAGATACTATTCCTTTAACTTCCAATTACCGAGGGAACCAATTAATATTGATTTTATTCAACTTATCGAGTATTTCTCAAGGGACCGGGAAAAAATGTTCACTAGATAAAACTATGATTTTCTAATGTAGAAAATTAGGAAAGACAAAATTCAGGATGACAAGGCACACAGGGACCGGGAAAAAATGTTCACTTTATCGAGAGATTTAAATTTACGAGTTTCAAATTATCAAAATATATCCTTTTTATTTTTTAATAAGTTTTTAGAGAATTGTTTTAACAAATGTTCGCTAGACAAACCTTTACTCGGGTAAAACCCCGGGCGAAGCCGAGTACGTTTTATAAGTTTAAAGAGAATTGTTTTAACAAATGTTCGGTTAGACAAACATTCACTCGGGTAAAACCCAGGCGAAGCCGGGCACATTCGCTAGTATATATATAAAAATGAATGTTTGTATGTTTGTCTGTTTGTCTGTTGGTCTGTATGTCCGGTATACAAATTCGCAGTAGTTCACTAATTCAAACCAAAATTTCCATACATAGGTAAAAATATACGAGGAAGACGATAGGCTATTTTAAAAAATATATAAATCAATAACTTTTCGCCTAAAAATAATCAAAATAAATATTCTAATTTATCTGTTATAATTCAACAATCTGCTCTAAATATTATCATGATGATACGATGATTTTGTAATGTAGAAAATTAGGAAAGACAAAATTCAGGATGACACAGCAATTTATTTGAGACAAGAATAATGATACAATTCCAAGGCAAGATACTATTCCTTTAACTTCCAATTACCGAGGGAGCCAATTAATATTGATTTTATTCAACTTATCGAGTATTTATAAAGGGACCGGGAAAAAATGTTCACTTTATCGAAAGATTCGTTAGACAAACCTTTACTCGGGTAAAACCCGGGCGAAGCCGGGTACGTCCGCTAGTAAAATATAAAATAATTTAAAAAATAATTATTAAATATTTACATTTACAAAATGTAACTTTTATGACACACAAAGTTTAAGACAGCGCCATCTAGGTGTGGCAATTGGAATTATTTAACCCTACATTCACTCCTCCTCCAGTGACCGAGGTCATGTTATGTTAAAAATCTTTGGGGAGGAAGAATCACTCTACCACTACGAGTCCTTTGGGGTTCCTCAAAATGGACTTTCTGGGTACGGGACTTGGATGGTTGCAGGTCCTGCTGGATCCCTGGTTGCTGGCCCCGGTCATCATCTTCAGGGTATGACTCCTTCAGAAGATAAGCAGGTTTCAAACCGACGAGGTAAACATTATCTTCTTTTCCTTTAACCATTACTGTAAAATATTTTACAGTCCTCTTCAAAACCTTAAATGGGCCTTCATAAGCCGGTTCGAGAGGTTTTTTAACTCTGCCCTTTCTAATAAATACGTGGGAGCAACTTTGCAGGTCCTTATGAATGAAAACATTAGGATTCTGGTTGATCCTTGATTTCAGGGGTTGGAGGAAAGACATGTCTTTTTGCAAGTTTTTGATTAGATCATCTCTATCTCTCGTTGGTTGAGAGTCCTGGAAAAATTATCCTGGAAGTCTTATGGTCTTGCCAAATACCATTTGTGCTATGGAAAAATCAGAAGAACCATAGATTGAGGATCTTAATCCTAAGAGTACTGAAGGCAGCCTCTCGGTCCACCTGATGTAGTTGTGAGAACTTATTGCGGTTTTCAAAGTTCGATGGAACCTTTCAATTTTGCCATTGCTCTGGGGGTGGTATGAAGTTGTATGCTTCAACTGGATTCCGCACATTTTGGCAAATTCCTTAAGTTTCTGAAACATGAATTGCATGCCTCTATCAGTTATTAGATGGCATGGGGTTCCATATCTGCTGATCCATTCCTTGTAGAAGGATTTGATTATGGTATCCGCTTTTATGTCTTCCAATGGCAGAACTTCCAACCAATTGGTGAAACGGTCGATAAGGGTCAGGCAATAGGTTTTTCCTTCCGATGGTGGTATAGGTCCAATTAAGTCGATGTGAACGGTTCCAAACCGCTCATCAGGTTCTCCGAATTAACCATACTCAGTTTTGGTATGACGAGCTATTTTACTCTTCTGGCAGTTTATGCATCCCTTAGTCCAATTCCTAATGTCTTTGTTGATATTAAGCCATATATAACGCGGGGTCACTTCTCTGACTGTAGTCTTAATTCCTGGATGAGACAGTCCATGAATTGATGTGAAGACGTTCATCCTGAATTCTTCTGGAATATATGGCCTTATTCTGGAAGTGGAGATACCGCACTAAAGGGTTTTTCCTGAAGGCAAGCGATGCTCTTTAAAAATCAGCGATTTGTTTTGTGACCGAAGATTCGATAATTCAATATCGTCTTGTTGTTTCTTAGCAATGATGTCGTAATCAATTGAGATGATTTCAGATATTCTTGACAACGTATCGGCCACCATGTTGCCCTTGCCGCTGACGTGCCGAATCGAAGTCGTGAATTGGGAGATGTATTGCAACTGTCTAACTTGACGAGGAGAAGCTTTTTCGAGGTTATGTTGGAAGGCGTAGATCAGTGGTTTCTGATCAGTTAAAATGGTAAAATCTCGACCCTCCAAGAAAAATTTAAAATGTTTGATTGCCGAATCTCCCAAGCTCCATCTATGAAATGTTGTAGGACTGCACCCATTGCTCTGTCGGAAGCGTCGGTAAATAGAGCCAAAGGACATTCATTTTCAGGGAATGTCAATAGTGCTGCTTTTGATAATTCTGTTTTGCACTTTATAAATTTCTGTTTAGCTTCTTCCGTCCAAGGGATAGGGCGCTTATCGTTTTTCTTAGAGCTCTTCAAGAAATCGTTCAAGATAGCTTGATCTTCAGCTGCATTCTTCAAGAATCGACGATAAAAAATTTAGCATCCATAAAATTCTTCTTAAATCTTGCACTGTTTCTGGTTTTTTGTAATCCACTATGGCTTGAACTTTCGATTCTGTTGGTCTTATTCCTTCTGGGGTGATCCAATATCCTAGGAATTCGACGTTATTGACGTTTAGGACGGTCTTCGCTTGGTTGATGCGTAGTCCATATTGATCCAGTCTTGAAAAAACTGTTCTTAAACTGTTATGATTGGTCCGGCAACACTGCCGACTCGACTGGTAAACACTCTTAGATATATAACCACGTTATAATAAATAGATGTTAATAAATAAATACTTAGTTCAGTTGCATTCTGCGTGATCAAATAGACACAAGAACAACATAAACAACATGGTGGCAGCGGAAAAGTGAGTACTTTTTCAAATAAATATATTATTGAAAAATATTAGTGAAAAAAAGAAAACATGGACTTTGTTAGGCCTAGCGAACTCGCCCTGCACGGAAATGTATCGGAAAATTGGCGAAGGTTCAAACAGCGATTAATGCTTTATCTTGAATCAACAGAAAAAGCCACAAAGCCTGATAAACTGAAAGTTGCCATTTTATTAAATTTTATTGGCGAAGAAGCCTTGGAAGTTTTCAACACATTTCATTTAAAAGAAGATGAAGCAGAAAATTTCGATCTTGTAATAAACAAATTTGATGATTTTTGCGAGCCTAAAAAGAACGTCATTTTTGAAAGATTCAAATTTTTTTCAGCGACCCAGAAGGATGGTGAATCCATCGATAGTTTTATAACAGAACTAAAAGGATTATCCACATCATGTGAATTTGAATCACAAAAGGATAGTTTAATTAGGGATCGCATTGTGTATGGAATACAAGACAAGGCTTTGCAGGAACGCCTCTTAAGAGAGCCCAATTTAACTCTTCTAAAAGCCATTGAAATGTGCAAAACAGATGAAATAAGCGAGCAACAGATCAAGATCATGCAGAACAACCAGAACAGTTGTCAAATAAGAAAATATGAAAAGAAACACAGTCCAAAACAAAATCAAGAATCTGAAAAAGAATTCAAATGCCAAAGGTGTGGAAAGTCCCACAGAGCAAAAAATTGTCCTGCATGGGGTAAAAGATGCTCCAAATGCAAAAAGATGAATCATTTTGCAGCTTTCTGTAAAAGTTCAGCTATCAGAAGTCTGAATGATGAAACAGAAGAAACTGTATGGTCAATACATGAAGCAAAAGTAGTCCATACTTTGGAATGGAAAAAATCCATCATAGTGAATGGAAAGGAAATATGTTTCAAGTTGGACTCTGGAGCAGAAGTAAATGTTTCGCCATACACATTCACCAGACAAATGAAAGGTTTGGAAATATTTCAGACTAACCGAAAGCTAACATCATATACAGGACATGAAATCAAGATAAAAGGAATTGCCACACTAAATTGCAAAACTAAAAATAAGACGGAAAGTCTAGAATTTTTCATTGCTGATGGATACTATCAACCAATTTTAGGAATAGAAGCTATTGAAAAGCTTTCACTAATTAAGAAATGTGATGCTGTCCAAACAGAGCAAAACAATTCAGCAAAAGAAATTTTGAACAGGCACAAAAATATATTTGAAGGCATAGGAAGACTGCCAATTGAACACAAGATTAGACTAAAAGAAAATGCAACTCCAGTTATTGCTCCAAGCAGAAAAATTCCTTTTTCCATTAGAGAAAAAGTTAAAGCAGAATTGGAACGGATGGAAAAACTTGACATTATTGAAAAAGTTGAAGAACCAAGCGAATGGACACACCCTATTGTAGTGGTACAAAAACCTTCTGGGGATGTCAGAATTTGCATGGACCCCAGGGAACTGAACAAATATGTTCAGAGAGAGCGCTATATTCTGCCAACAGCTGAAACAATATTTTCTGAACTGAAAGGTGCTACAGTTTTCTCTGTATTTGATGCATCATCAGCTTTCTGGCAAGTCCCATTAGACAAAGAAAGCACCAACCTGTGCACCATTGCGACTCCCTTTGGAAGATTCCGGTTCAAGCGACTTCCCTATGGATTGAACAGTGCATCAGAGGTATTCCAGCGATGCATAAACAATATTCTTTCAGGTCTCCAGGGAACTGCTTGCTATATGGATGACATCTTGATCTATGGAAGCACAATGGAAGAGCACAACCGAAACCTTGAAACAGTTCTTCGAAGGTTGGAAGAAAATAATGTCAAGCTCAATGCTAAGAAGCAGCAGATAGCTGTCGACAAAGTAAATTTCTTAGGCCATATAATCAGTCGAGATGGAATAGCCATTCAAGCTTCAAGAGCAGAGGCAATACAAAAGTTGAAAAGACCTGAGAACAAGACTGAAGTCCAAAGATTCTTAGGTATGGTAACGTACCTTGGCAAATTCATTCCTAATCTTTCTGACAAGACTGCACCTCTAAGGAAATTGATAAGCAACAAGAGTGAATGGAAATTTGGAGGCGAAGAAATTGATTGTTTTAAAAAACTCAAGGATATGGTCTCGAATGCTCCAATATTGACATTTTTTGACCCAACCAAGCCAATCACCATTTCATCTGATGCAAGCCAATATGGTATTGGTACAGTGCTCATGCAAGGGGGACATGCAATTGAGTATGCGTCCTTCAGCCTGAATGCAACTCAAAGAAAATACGCACAGATAGAGAAAGAACTTTTGGCTATAGTCTTTGGATGTGAACGCTTCCAGTATTATATTTGGGGAAATGATGTTATTGTGGAAACTGACCACAAACCTCTCCTGAGTATTGTTAAGAAACCTTTAGAAAAGCTTTCCCCAAGACTGCAAAGAATGGTCTTACGTCTCATGAGATTTCAAATATCTTTGAAGTTTACACCAGGGAAAAACATGTTTGTAGCTGACCATCTGTCTAGAGATCCATTAAAAGATGAGGTGGACACAAGCTATTTAGAAGGTCAAACTGAATCAGTGCACATGTTGCTGGTTACCACAGATGAAAAAATAAAGAGACTACAAAAGGAAACTCATGGGGACCACACCTTGATACAACTAATAGAGTATGCGAAGAATGGATGGCCGAAATATAAAACTAAGGTCTGTGATGAAGCAAAACCCTACTGGCAATTTCAAGATGAAATTCATGTGAGTGACGGAATTGTTTACAAAGGAAATTGCATCATGGTGCCATCGACTCTTCGAAAAGAAATCCTGCAGGTTGTTCATTCATCACACCAGGGCATAGCAGCTTCCAAAGAAAAAGCAAGATCAGCATTTTACTGGCCCGGCATGATAACACAAGTAGAAAATGAAGTGGAAAAGTGCAGAACATGTCAGGAATATTCAAGAAAGAATCCTGAGGAGTCAAGAATAGCTCATGAAATCCCTGAATTTCCATGGGAAAAAATTGCTGTAGATTTCAAGGAGGTGAGTGGAACCAGTTCCATCTTGGTTGTCGATTACCACTCAAAGTTTGTTGAAATCCGGAAATTATCAAGCAAAAGAGAAACCGAAACCATCATGCAGTTGAAAACCATTTTCAGGACTCATGGAATTCCAAGAACTCTAGTTTCGGATAATGGACCCCCTTTTAACTCTACTGGATTCAAAAATTTTGCTCAGAAATATGAATTCAAACACCAAACCTCCAGTCCCAAATATCCAAGATCTAATGGACAAGTTGAGAGGACAATTCAAACCATCAAAGGACTGATAATTAAAGCTGTGAAGTCAGGAAGAGATCCCAATCTGGCTTTGATGGAGTTCAACAACACACCTAAGTATGACTTGCCATCTCCGACCCAAATGCTTATGGGAAGATCTGTGAGAACTCTTTCGACACACACCCGACAACAGTTGAAACCACTGTTTGACACAACAAAGAATTATCAAAAATTGAGAGACCATCAACAAAAGTATGCAGGAAGTCCAAAGAGAATTTTGAGACCTTTGGAAGTAGGAGACAACATCATGTTGCAGGAAAGGCATAGAAAATGGGTTCCGGCAACAGTGACCGCAAAGCATGAAACTCCACGCTCATATATGGTGAAAACACCAAGTGGTTCTGAATACCGCAGGAACAGGTCTCACCTTAGACCGAGAAAGTTCAGTGTAGAAGACTCTGCCCCAACAAGTCAAAGTCCAAGCATTCCTGGATCTCAAGCAGGGACAGCCATGGATGACAACATACAAGATCACGGAAGACCCACTTCTGAAAACAGAAGAGCATATGATCCAAGGGAGAACGTTGCCAAGAAAGGTGAAGAATCATCTACTTCTCCTAGTGTGCGAACCCGCAGTGGTAGAACAGTGAGAAAACCTTTGCGTTATAGAGACTAGGAGAACTGCAATCCTTTTTATTTTTGTTTAAAGGAAACATGTTATGATTGATCCGGCAACAGTGCCGACTCGACTGGTAAACACTCTTAGATATATAACCATGTTATAATAAATAGATGTTAATAAATAAATACTTAGTTCAGTTGCATTCTGCGTGATTAAATGATCAAAACAACATAAACAACACAAACGACTCTCGTGTTCTTCTTCGGATTTCGAAGCTACAAGTATGTCGTCCAAATATGGGAAAACAAAATCCAGACCCCATAAAACTTCGTTGATGAACCTCTGGAATGTTGCAGGTGCGCCACATAATCTAAAACTCACCACTTCGAACTCGAACAGTCCAAACAGTGTGATAACAGCTGTTTTCTCTCGATCTTCCTCATTGATTGGGATTTTGTAATAAGCCTTGAAGAGGTCTATTTTTGAGTAGAAACGGGTCTTCTTCAATATGTGGTTGAAGTCTTCGAGTTTGGGGATCGGATACCTATCTGGAATGGTCACACTGTTGAATTTTCTATAATCACCGCAGGGTCTCCATGAGCCTTCTTTTTTCCTTACCATGTGTAGGAGGCTTGCCCACGGCGATCTAGATGGTCGAATTATGTGGTTGTCCAGCATATATTGGAATTCCTTTTTAGCGATCTTCAAGAGCATGCTGTTCAATGGTCTTGCTCTTGCAAAAACTGGAGGACCTTTTGTTGCTATAAAGTGCCTAACATTGTGCTGGACTTTGGGCCTCAGCAAGTTTGGAATGGTTATATTCGGAAACGAAGAAAGAATATTATAAAATTTTGAATTCTTGTCTAGGGTGCTGATGCCACAACTCATTGAGGTTACTGCGCCTCTAATTTTCAGGTTAGTGCAACCATCAATAAGTTGACTGTTTTTCAAATCAATTAATAAATTGTGCCCTTTGAGGAAATCAGCTCCCAGAATACCTTTGGACACTCTCGCTGTGATGAAGCGCCATTTGAAATTTCTTCATAGACCCAAGTCGATCTCCAATATCTGAAATCCATAAGTTGGAATGAGGCTTCCATTAGCAGCATACAATTGATTGTCCTCTGTAGGTGTTCCGTTGCTTCGGAATGGGATAAGGGAAACATCTGCCCCGCTGTCTATTAAAAATCGCATTCCCGTTTTTGCGTCTGTGACGAATAATCTGGATTTGCGACAAGCGTTTGTCCATTGGGCAGTAGGATCTGTCGCCGCTTCCCCTACCCGCTGGAGTTTCTCGATGGCTTTCTTCCATTGACAGGGCGAAGTGCATTTATCTGGGCGGCACTTGTTTCCAAACCTGTAATGGAAATAGCAGTATTTGCCACTTGGGTTGTACTTACCCGAGCGAGATCGCGATCGCTGTCTTGGACGAGGCGAATTGGAACGCCTGTTCTGCCTAGTACGATTCTCAAGCTTCAAAATTGCTATTTCCTCTTTCAGTGACGCAATTGTAGCAGTCATTTCCACAAATGTTGGGTTTTTGTTCTTACTTTCATAAACCTGTAGTCGAGGGTTCATTTCCTGAATCTTCTCAGCCATCTCTGCAAGCCTGTCCAGGCCTTCTTCGCTTACTACTGGGATATTTTTTATGATTTCAGGTAATTTGTTCATCCATAATGTTTGGAGAACTTTTTCCGAGATGTCTTTATCGGTTTTGAGGGTTCTCATCTTCCTCAGTAATTGAGTAGGCTTTAGGTCGCCTAATTCCAGTCCAGTTAGTAGCTTCCTTAAGGTTTTTTCTTCGCTCTCTTTATAAATTGAAACGAGACGAATTTTGGCCGTTGTGTATTTGTTATTGTTCAGGAAATCTTGGATTATATCCCACAAATTCTCTACTATTTACGGCTCTAGTTGGGATACTAAATAGTTAAATTTTGTGGGCTCATGGGTGATTCCCGAAATGGCAAACTGAGCTTCCACTTGGTAAAACCAAATCTCTGGTTTGTCTGACCAGAATGGCGGTATTTTGATCGTGACCTTATTTGTCTCCGATTCCTGTTTTACTTGCATTTTTTAACTATAACCAAAGCTACTTTTTCAAAGATCAAAAATGCAAATTAGATCAAAAATGCAAGATTAAATTTACAAAAGCTACTTTTTTGAAAATAAAATAATTTTATATAAGCAAAATTAATTTTCAAACTGGACTGTGGCAACTTTAACCGGTCTGTGGCACTATCTGAGGTACTATGAAATATTATGATGTCGACAAACTTAAGGTTTGCGCACCCTTTCCCTTGGCAGTATCCTTCAGCCTTACCACTGGTAGGGGGACAGTCAGGACTGACCAAAAAAGACCTATTTAGCCACCTCAACGAATCAAGAAACCACTATCAAAGTGGGTCTTCTCACCTCTGGCAGTATCCCGCAGCCTTACCACTGGTGGGGGGACAGTTGGGACTGACCAGAAGCGTTCTGGCTTACCACTGTAGGATCATTAATCACCACAGACACGGTTAGCCATTAAAAGTTGTTTCTTTTTCAAAAAGTTTCTCGACTTATTTAGGCATACATTTTTTTTGTTAAATGGTATTCTAACAATAAAGAAATATAAAAAAAATTGTTTACAATAAAATATAAAAAAATAAAAAAGAATAATTAAATATTTACATTTACAAAATGTAACTTTTATAACACACAAAGTTTAACACAGCGTCTTCTAGGTGTGGCAATTGGAATTATTTAACCCTTCACCATTATTGTTCAAGATTATTTAGCCAAACACTCTGTATCTGTCTTGCCGCATCCTCCTTACTTCCTGATATCGCCCCATGTGATTTCATCTTCTTTCCAAAATTTAGAATGACGTTAAAAGGGAGACGCTTTTCATCGCCATAAGAAATACAGAGGGTGTTCGCACTTATAGGAAACGAGCGCCCGGTGTAAAAAAGGAACTATTACTTCATTTTAAAAAAATCAACAACGTGGAATTCGAAAAGGCTTAAGCTAATTCTAGCACGCAATACATATATTTTTTTTTTTTAAATGTCCTTCAAATTCAATATTGCAAACAAGATTATATCAACATTTCTAAAAAAGGTATTTATAATATTATTCACGACAAAAATATCAAGTTTTTATTCAAAGCACCTAAGGAGAAATGGACAAAAGATTATCACCCTATATCTGTGAGAACTCCTGCAACTGTCAAAAAAGTTAAAAAATATATTACAAAATAAAATCCTATGCCACAAAGAGATATAGCCAAATTAATAGGAACATCAGTGTCAACAATAAATAAAATAATAAATAAAGATTCAGGCCTAAAAGCTACAAAAAACATGCGGTTTACAAATTGTTTCAGAGCCATATTCGTCAGCGATACACTATCAGCAGATATTTTTATGAAAATTTCTTGCCTGCTGATAGATGGAAATTTATTGCTACATATGACGAAGCATGGGTATATTTAACCGATTGCGACAGAAAAAGAGCTATATACTATCAAAAAAGGGGGTGGAAAAATCTAGACCAATTTGGTTGAAGGAATGTGCCGAAAGTTACCCCAAAGGATTTATGGTGGCATGCTGTATATCATATGAATGAAAATTAAAAATAAGAAAATTTGAAAGAAATGCCAAAATAAACTCGGAGTACTATCAAAACAACATTTTAGAACCTATATTTTTAAATGATATTCCCTCTATCTTTGGAAAACAGAGCAACAAAGTCTGGTTTCACCATGATAACGCCACAAGTCATACCTCATCTTCGATCCAATATTATTTGGAAGATCTGAGGCAAAGAACAGGAATCAACACTATTCCAAAGAACAGAACCCCTGTAAAATCACCTGATTTAGCCCCGATGGATTTTTGCATTTTTGGATGCCTTAGAAGAGCACTTGGAAAGAGACACCCTAGTACAATTGAACGTCTCTGGAAAGTGGTAAAGGAAGAATGGGATCTTTTGAGTATGACCATGATCAGAAAGTGTCTGCTATCGTGGAAAATCAGGTACTGTTCTGTAAATAAACAAAAAGGCTTTCAAATGGAACATTAGAAAATTTTCAAATATGGTGTTAATTTTTAATATTTTATAATAAAACTTGTTTCCTATAAGTGTGAACACCCTCTGTAATTGAAAATGCGACGGTGGAGATAAACAAGCTTAGAAAAATTGACTTTGAACTAGAATTTCAACAGCTTTTTTCACGCTGGAAAAAGATGTGTAGATAACCAAGGCTCCTATTTTGAAATATTTGATGTTTAAATTATTATACTATGAATATAAATAATTATTTTTTAAAAGTTTCGGGAATTTTTTTTATCCTACCTTGTAGAACAAGAATATGAATCATGTTTTATACCCCCAAGTATAACATATATATAAAAGTAACTAGGGGAATCAAGGCATTTTTCTATGAACTTTCATTTGTAAAAGTTAACGATGACTTCACAAACACAAGTATCTATTTTTTTGTTATCTAATACCTCTTCACCGAAGCAAATTTCTAGTCGTCTCCCGATACCTTCCCCGGTAGATGTGTGATTGACACAGCTGTATTGGATGCTATTTTAATAAAAGTTGATTGAGAAATTGGGAGTGTCGTGGTATAATCTTTTGTGACGCCATCTGTGAATTGATTGATAAAGTTTATTACCTGTGGCGACAGATGTTTAATAAGCTAACAAATAGTATACATTGTGCAACAATAAAATCGACGCATCAAGAAGGAGTTGTCAGATTAGGACAAAAATTGGGGTATGTAAGGAACATGTATATGGGAAAAAACGATTAAAAAATCAGAACAATTAATTGTTTTATTTCAGAGTTTGATCGTCACAAATTGAGAATGTCAATATGTCGTTGGAACCCGACTGGCCTGGATGCAGGCTGCCACCCGGCGTGTCATGGACTGATAAAGATTCCGGATGGTGTGCTGCGGGATTTCTTGCCAAATTGTCTCCAACTGTCGGGCTAAATAGTCAACATTCCGTGATGGTTGCAATCGCCTTCCCATCACGTTCCAGATGTGCTCTATGGGCGAGAGATCAGGCGACCTTGCTGGCCACGGAAGAGTTCGGCAAGATTGAAGACAATCCATAGTAACACGTGCCGTATGTGGCGAGCAATATCTTGTTGAAAAGTAAGCCCGGGGTGATGTGAGCGGAACGGCAACAAAACAGACCGTAGAATGTCATCTACGTACCATTGTGCTGTCAGGGTGCCAGGAATGACTACCAATGGGGTCTTGCTATCAAATGAAATGGCACCCCAGACCATAACGCCCTGTTGTGGGCCTGTGTGGTGTTCGACAGTAAGGCCAGGATCCACACGCTGCCCAGGACGTCTCCAAACACGTTTGCGACAGTCGTCAGGACACAGTAAGAAATGGGACTCGTCACTAAAGACTATACGTCCCCAGTCAGCGCAGTTCCAAGTTGATCGCTCCCGACACCACTGTAGTCGGACTTGTCGGTGCACGGGTGTGAGGGGTAGGCATCGTAACGGTCGGCGAGCTCTTAGATTCCGCTCTCTCAGTCGCCTGTTGATGGTCATTTTGGACACTTGTGTGCCGGTCACACGTTGGATGGTAGTTAACGTGGATTCCGGTGCTGCGGCAGCTATTCTGACAATTGCTCTGTCCTCCCGTTCTGTTGTTGCCCTTGGTCGACCGCTGCCGTCCTGACGTTGCAATCTTCCGTTGTTGACTAACTTTTGCCAGCATCGCCTAATAGCCGCATCACTTCGACACAGATGTCGCACGATTAGTCGATTAGACCAACCAGCCTCTTTCAATTCAATGGCACGACCAGTTTCAAACTCTGACATATGTTCGTAATGAGCACGAATCTTTCGGCGAGGCATTGATACAGTAGAAATAGGCGTACTGCTAAAATATTAAACGGAAATTCTGAAAATCATCTCGTGCCGCGCCGAATATTGAGTCTAGAATGCTCGTGCTGGATGCGCAGTTCAGATGCGCTGGAGCTCTTGCTCAGCATAATTCGTCCACTAAATTTCAATCATTTGCATGTTTGTTCGAAACCTCTTTGTATACGTATTTTCATATAAATCGGACAACTGCATCTTGGTGCATCGATTTTTTTTTTGTTATAGAGTATATATATATTTTTTTCAAATAGAGAACCATAAATAGATATCTAAGCATATATTGGATCAGAACTAATTTATTTACCACTATTTCAGTTGTCTGAACGCCAACCTTTATCAAGGTATTACAACATTGTCAACAACAAACTCAGGGCCACATTTGTTGTTTGAATAAAAATTTCAATTTGTCCTCCTGATCGTGCAACTAAAATTTCAGGAGATTCCTTTCTCTTAATTTATCCACCAGATCCCAATACAATTTCACTTCTGTACTATTTTTTTAATATTTACAGATATTTCAGATATACATGTATATATTGTTGCATCATGGCTAATGAACCTATTTTATTTTAATTTGTAATATTATTTTTCATATATTTTAAATTCAAATTTATATTTTATATTTATTTATTTTATTGAACAGAATATATGTATTATAGAATCATCATTTTATTTAGGTACACGTGTGACTTCACTGCTCTCTTTGATGTGAGAAATAAATAAATATTATTCTGGAGGCTACTTAAAGTAGAGTTATCTCATTATTCCCTTATACAAAATCGTAGGATGGTTGAAACACGCTCTGGTAAGATGCAAGACCCAGCACAGGAGAGAATCAAGGCTGAAGAGTCTGCCAAGCCGCAACCTGGTGCAACAATTGGTAGAGATGCTAGTTCCGACCCAGTTGTCCTGAATCCCAACATTGACATCCCCAAGTATGATGGAACAGAAGACCCTCGCCCATGGATTGAATCTCTTGAAGAAATTGGCTTCCTGTACCATTGGGCAGACTACATTATCTCCCGTTATGCTGCCATGAATATGATTGGTAGCGCCAAAACCTGGCTGAACCTACACAAGATAAGTTTCACCAGCTGGGAAAATTTCAAGAGCCGCCTAATTGAGGATTTTGCCTCAGACGCCAACAAAGAAGAAATGAGAATGAGATTAAACAGGATGCAACAGTGGAATGAACCTGCAATCAGGTTCGCAGAATATATCCTTGTACTGTGCAACAAGGTCGACCCCCAAATGGAAAAAGAGACTAAAATAAACTGGGTTATTGGAGGGTTAAAGAAAGAATACTCTTTTGCCCTTCACCTAAACCCTCCTAAAAATACCAATGAACTTCTTGAAATTTGTAAAAAGCTGGATTTGTTCGAAAAGAATTACCAAGAACGTGTGGAAAAATCAAAAGCTCTTTATAATGGACCACGCTCTCCACGTCCCCATCATCAAGAGCAATGGAAGAACGCTCCGTCGTTCAGAAGACCATACCAGGGCACCTCCAAGCCCCAGGCCCCCGCTCCGAGGTACTACCAGAACATCTCCAAGCCCCAGGCCCCCACTCCGAGGTACTACCAGAACAAGCCTCTGCCCCTAGACGATCTTACACTCCCAATCCTGAGCCAAAACCAGTTTACCCAAGTAAAACATACAATAAAAGTCCAAATTCAAACAGGAATAGGACAGAAGACGGGAGACCAATATGTTTCAAGTGTAACAAGCCAGGACACGTAGCGCGGTATTGCAGAGTCAGGTTTGTAAGAATTGTGGAAGAGGACCCCATAGTTACACAAGACAAGGTCGAAGAAGAAATCCGAATGGATAATGGAACTGAGAAGTCGAGACCTCTGCTCTACGCTGACGTAAGTAATAGCACGTACTCTGGTATCCCTACAAGGAATAGATATGCCGCATTAGAAGATTTAAACTAAGCATCGCGCCTGAGTCCGTCAATCAAAGCAAGTCGACCATAAATGGAATTAAAAAGTTGGACCCCAAATAAAAAATGAACATTAACGTGGATAGAATCGGTATCTGCGAAGCTTTGATTGATACAGGCGCCGATCGTTTAGTGGTCGACCTTAGTACAGCTCTTAACACAGGTCTTGAAATAATAAATCCTTATAAAATGTGCTCCGGACCCGATGGCAAATAATTAGATATCGTAGGAAATATTATTTTAAATATAAAATTTGATAACAAAACAATTACACATCAATTTGTGATAATGAGAACACATTTGGGAATATTTATACTTGGACGAGATTTTCTTAAGAAAATGAACGCAAAAATTGATTGTCAGAGTGAAATAATCAAATATGACCTGACAGAAAATTGTGACGTAATCAAATATCAACAGAAGAAAATAAAAAGTGCAAAGGATGCCATTATACCAGAACTTTCTATTAAATTGATTAAGGCATTTGTAGAAGCAGAGGATGTGGAATACATCGTAGAGGAGAACCATAAAATGTTTCAAACAAATGGACTTCGACTAGCGAGAAGCTTAATAAATGTTGTGAATAAGGAAACATATATCTGGATAACAAACCCTTACCCTCGACCATTAAAAATATTAAAAAACCAAACATTGTGCTTTGGAAGCCAGCCAGCCGAAGTGAATCTTATAGAAGAAAGTGAACAAAAAGAGCATGAAGAACCCCAATTACAGATAAACGAAAATTTATCATATAAGGAAAAGGAGCAATTGAAACAAGTTTTGGAAAAGTACGCGGATTTGTTTTCGTCGGGATTAGGAAGATCCAACTTAGCGAAACATCGGATTGATACAGAAGGCGCGAAACCGATCAAACACAAGCCGTATAGGGTGAGCGCGAAAGAGCGAGAAATCATAAAAGAGCAAATTGATGAAATGCTCAGAGACGGCATAATTAGACCATCCTCGAGTCCATGGTCCTTCCCTGTAATCTTGGTCAAGAAGCGAGATGGAGATAGCTCGGATTTTTCAACACATCTCAAAAGAATAGAAGCTGTTTTAAGATGTTTTCGCGAGGCTAATTTAAAATTGAACAACCAAAAATGCCAATTTGCTTTCGAAGAACTGAAGATTCTTGGCCATATAACTAATCAACATGGTATAAAACCAGCGGAACATAATATCATGGCTATTAGAGATTTTCCTCGACCCAAAAAGTTAAAAGAAGTTCAATCATTTTTAGGAATGTGTTCATATTATAGAAAATTTATCAAAGGTTTTTCGAAAATTGCCGATCCATTAACCAGTCTTATAAAAAAGAATGTACCTTTTACCTGGACAGAAAATAAAGAAAAAGCATTTCAAACCCTTAAAGTAGCATTGATAAATCCCCCAATATTAGGGCACTTTGATCCGGAGGCAACTACTTACATTCATACTGACGCATCTAACATTGGCTTGGGTGCAACATTAGTCCAAAAGTTCGGCGATGAAGAAAAGTTGATCTCATATTTGTGTCGAACACTGAGCGAACCTGAGCAAAATTATTCGACTACCGAAAAAGAATGTCTAGCTGTTGTGTGTTCAATGTCCAAGTTACGACCCTACCTATATGGAAGGCACTTCAAAATCGTAACTGATCATCACACACTATGCTGGCTTAAGAATCTGAAAGATCCGACCGGCCTATTAGCACGATGAGCACTGAAGATTCAGGAATATAATTTCGAAATTATACACATATCGGGTAAAAATGATGGCCCTTTTATCGAACTAGTGATGGCCCATTGATCAAACTAGTGATGGCCCTTTGATCGAACTAGTGATGGCCCATTGTTTGAACTAGTGATGGCCCGTTGATCGAACAAGTGATGGCCCATTGATCGAAATAGTGATTGCCCGTTTATCGAAATAGTGATGGCCCGTTGATCGAACAAGTGATGGCCCGTTGATCGAACTAGTGATGGCCCATTGATCGAACTAGTGATGGCCTGTTGAACGAACAAGTAATGGCCCATTGATCGAATTAGTGATAGCTCATTCATCCAACCAGTGATGGACAATTCATCCAAGAAGTGAAAGATCATTCATCCAACCATTGATAGACCATTGATCGAAATAGTGATGGCCCGTTGATCGAACAAGTGATGGCCCATTGTTCGAACTAGTGATGGCCCGTTGATCGAACAAGTGATGGCCCATTGATCGAAATAGTGATTGCCCGTTGATCGAACTAGTGATGGCCGGTTGATCGAACAAGTGATGGCCCGTTGATTGAACTAGTAATGGCCCATTGATCGAACTAGTTATGGCCTGTTGAACGAACAAGTGATGGCCCATTGATCGAACTAGTGATGGCCCGTTGATCGAACAGGTGATGGCCCATTGAGCGAACTAGTGATAGCTCATTGATCGAACTAGTGATAGCTCAATCATCCAACCAGTGATGGACCATTCATCCAACCAGTGATGGACAATTCATCCAACCAGTGATGGACCATTCATCCAACCATTGATGGACCATTGATCGAACTAGTGGTGGCCCGTTGATCAAAATAGTGAGGGCCCATTGATCGAACTAGTGATGGCCCGTTGATCGAATAAGTGATGGCCCATTGATCGAATTAGTGATGGCCGTTTATCGAACAAGTGTTGGCCCGTTGATCAAACTAGTGATGGCCCATTGATTGAATTAGTGATGGCCCATTGACCGACCTAGTGATAGCTCATTCTTCCAACCAGTGATGGACCATTTATCAAACCAGTGATAGACCATTGATCAAACTAGTGATGGCCCATTGATCAAACTATGATGGTCCATTGATCGAACTAGTGATGGCCCGTATATTCGAACTAGTAATGGCCCGTTGATCGAACTAGTGATGGCCCGTATATTCGAACTAGTGATGGCCTGTTGAACGAACTAGTGATGGTCCGTTGAACGAACTAGTGATGGGCAGTTGATCGAACTAGTAATGGACCGTTGATCGAACTAGTGATTGCCCTTGAACGAACAAGTGATGGCCCACTGATCGAACTAGTGATGGCCTATTGATCGAACTAGTAATAGCTCATTGATCGAACTAGTGATAGCTCATTCATCCAACCAGTGATGGACCATTCATCCAACCTGTGATGGACCATTCATCCAACCAGTAATGGACCATTGATCGAACTAGTGATAGCTCATTGATCGAACTAGTGATAGCTCATTCATCCAACCAGTGATAGTTCATTCATCCAACCATTGATTGACCATTCATCAGATCAATGATGGCCCATTGATCGAACTAGTGATGGCCCGTTGATCGAACAGGTGATGGCCCATTGATCGAACTAGTGATAGCTCATTGATCGAACTAGTGAGAGCTCAATCATCCAACCAGTGATGGACCATTCATCCAACCAGTGATGGACAATTCATCCAACCAGTGATGGACCATTCATCCAACCATTGATGGACCATTGATCGAACTAGTGGTGGCCCGTTGATCAAAATAGTGAGGGCCCATTGATCGAACTAGTGATGGCCCGTTGATCGAATAAGTGATGGCCCATTGATCGAATTAGTGATGGCCGTTTATCGAACAAGTGTTGGCCCGTTGATCAAACTAGTGATGGCCCATTGATTGAATTAGTGAAGGCCCATTGACCGACCTAGTGATAGCTCATTCTTCCAACCAGTGATGGACCATTTATCAAACCAGTGATAGACCATTGATCAAACTAGTGATGGCCCATTGATCAAACTATGATGGTCCATTGATCGAACTAGTGATGGCCCGTATATTCGAACTAGTAATGGCCCGTTGATCGAACTAGTGATGGCCCGTATATTCGAACTAGTGATGGCCTGTTGAACGAACTAGTGATGGTCCGTTGAACGAACTAGTGATGGGCAGTTGATCGAACTAGTAATGGACCGTTGATCGAACTAGTGATTGCCCTTGAACGAACAAGTGATGGCCCACTGATCGAACTAGTGATGGCCTATTGATCGAACTAGTAATAGCTCATTGATCGAACTAGTGATAGCTCATTCATCCAACCAGTGATGGACCATTCATCCAACCTGTGATGGACCATTCATCCAACCAGTAATGGACCATTGATCGAACTAGTGATAGCTCATTGATCGAACTAGTGATAGCTCATTCATCCAACCAGTGATAGTTCATTCATCCAACCATTGATTGACCATTCATCAGATCAATGATGGACCATTGATCGAACTAGTGATGGCCCGTTGATTGAACTAGTGATGTCCCATTGATCGAACTAGTGATGGTCCGTTGATCAAATAAGTGATGGCCCATTGAACGAATTAGTGATGGCCTTTGATCGTACTAGTGATGGCCCGTTGATCAAACTAGTGAAGGGAATTGATTGAACTAGTGATGGCCCATTGATCGAACTAGTGATAGCTCATTGATCCAGCCAGTGATGAACCATTCATCCAACCAGTGTTGGACAATTGATTGAAGTAGTGATGGCCCATTGATCAAACTAGTGATAGCCCGTTGATCGAACTAATGATAGCTCATTCAACCAACCAATGATGGACCATTGATCGAACTAGTAATGGCCCGTTGATCGAACTAGTGATGGCCCGTTGATCAAGCTTGTAATGGACCAGTGATCGAGCTAGTGATGGCCCGTTGATCGAACAAGTGATGGCCCGTTGAATGACCTAGTGATGGCCCACTGAACGAACTAGTGATGTCCTATTGATTGGATTAGTGATAGCTCATTCATCCAACCAGTGATGGACTATTCCTCCAACCATTGATGGACCATTCATCCAATCAGTGATGGACCATTTATCAAACTAGTGATAGCCCATTGATCGAACTAGTGATGGCCCATTGTTCGAATTAGTGATGGCCCATTGATCGAACTAGTGATAGCTCATTCCTCCAACCAGTGAGGGATAATTCAACCAACCAGTGAAGGACAATTCATCCAACCGGTGATGGATCATTCATCCAACCATTGATGGACCATTGAAAGAAATAGTAATGGCCCGTTGATCGAACTAGTAATGTCCCATTGATCGAAATAGTGATGGACCATTGATCGTACTAGTAATGGCCCATTGATCAAACTAGTGATGGCCCATTGATCGGACTAGATATGGCCCTTTGATCGAACTAGTGATAGCTCATTCTTCCAACCAGTCATGGACGATTTATCCAACCAGTGATAGACCATTGATCGAACTATTGATGGCCCATTGATCGAACAAGTGATGGCCCGTTGATCGAACTAGTGATGGCCCGTATATTCGAACTAGTGATGGCCCATTGATCGTACTAGTGATAGCTCATTCCTCCAACCAGTGATGGACTATTCATCCTACCAGTGATGGACAATTCATCCAACCGTTGATGGATCATTCATCCAACCATTGATGGACCATTGAACGAAATAGTAATGGCCCGTTGATCGAACAAGTGATAGCTCATTGATCGAACTAGTGATAGCTCATTCATCCAACCAGTGATAGTTCATTCATCCAACCATTGATTGACCATTCATCCGATCAATGATGGATCATTGATCGAACTAGTGATGGCCCGTTGATTGAACTAGTGATGGCCCATTGATCGAAATAGTGATGGTCCGTTGATCAAATAAGTGATGGCCCATTGAACGAATTAGTGATGGCCTTTGATCGTACTAGTGATGGCCCGTTGATCAAACTAGTGAAGGGAATTGATTGAACTAGTGATGGCCCATTGATCGAACTAGTGATAGCTCATTGATCCAGCCAGTGATGAACCATTCATCCAACCAGTGTTGGACAATTGATTGAACTAGTGATGGCCCATTGATCAAACTAGTGATAGCCCGTTGATTGAACTAATGATAGCTCATTCAACCAACCAAGGATGGACCATTGATCGAACTAGTAATGGCCCGTTGATCGAACTAGTGATGGCCCGTTGATCAAGCTAGTAATGGACCAGTGATCGAGCTAGTGATGGCCCGTTGATCGAACAAGTGATGGCCCGTTGAACGACCTAGTGATGGCCCACTGATCGAACTAGTGATGTCCTATTGATTGGATTAGTGATAGCTCATTCATCCAACCAGTGATGGACTATTCCTCCAACCATTGATGGACCATTCATCCAACCATTGATGGACCATTGAACGAAATAGTAATGGCCCGTTGATCGAACTAGTAATGGCCCATTGATCGAACTAGTGATGGCCCATTGATTGAACAAGTGATAGGTCATTCTTCCAACCAGTGATGGACAATTCATCCAACCAGTGATGGACAATTCATCCAACCGGTGATGGATCATTCATCCAACCATTGATGGACCATTGAACGAAATAGTAATGGCTTGTTGTTCAAACTAGTAATGGCCCATTGAGCGAACTAGTGATGGCCCGTTGATCGAACTAGTGGTAGCTCATTCCTCCAACCAGTGATGGACAATTCATCCAACCAGTGATGGTAAATTCATCCAACCGGTGATGGATCATTCATCCAACCATTGATGGACCATTGAAAGAAATAGTAATGGCCCGTTGAATGAACTAGTAATGGCCCATTGATCGAACTAGTGATGGCCCATTGATCGAACAAGTGATAGCTCATTCTTCCAACCAGTGATGGACCATTGATCAAACTAGTAATGGCTTGTTGATCGAACTAGTGATGGCCTATTGAGCAGACTAGTGATGGCCCTTTGATCGAACTAGTGATAGCCTATTCTTCCAACCAGTGATGGACCATTTATCCAACCAGTGATAGACCATTGATCGAACTAGTGATGGCCCATTGATCGAACTAGTGATGGCCCGTTGATCGAACTAGTGATGGCCCATTGATCGAACTAGTGATGGCCCATTGATTGAACTAGTAATGGCCCGTTGATCGAACAAGTGTAGGCCCATTGATCGAATTAGTGATGGCCCGTCGATCGAACTAGTGATGGCCCGTTGATCGAACTAGTGATGGCCAATTGATTAAACTAGTGATGGCCCATTGATCGAACTAGTGAGAGCTTATTCATCCAACCAGTGATGGACCATTCATTCAACCAATGATGGACCATTCATCCAACCAGTGATAGACCATTGATCCAACTACTGATGGCCCGTTGATCGAATTAGTGATGGCCAATTGATCGAACTAGTGTTGGCCCGTATATTCGAACTAGTGATGGCCCGTTGAACGAACTAGTGATGGTCCGTTGAACGAACTAGTGATGGGCAGTTGATCGAACTAGTAATGGACCGTTGATCGAACTAGTGATTGCCTTTGAACGAACAAGTGATGGCCCACTGATCGAACTAGTGATGGCCTATTGATCGAACTAGTAATAGCTCATTGATCGAACTAGTGATAGCTCATTCATCCAACCAGTGATGGACCATTCATCCAACCAGTGATGGACCATTCATCCAACCAGTAATGGACCATTGATCGAACTAGTCATGGCCCGTTGATCGAACTAGTGATAGCTCATTGATCGAACTAGTGATAGCTCATTCATCCAACCAGTGATAGTTCATTCATCCAACCATTGATTGACCATTCATCCGATCAATGATGGACCGTTGATCGAACTAGTGATGGCCCGTTGATTGAACTAGTGATGGCCCATTGATCGAACTAGTGATGGTACGTTGATCAAATAAGTGATGGCCCATTGAACGAATTAGTGATGGCCTTTGATCGTACTAGTGATGGCCCGTTGATCAAACTAGTGAAGGGAATTGATTGAACTAGTGATGGCCCATTGATCAAACTAGTGATAGCTCATTGATCCAGCAAGTGATGAACCATTCATCCAACCAGTGTTGGACAATTGATCGAACTAGTGATGGCCCATTGATCAAACTAGTGATAGCCGGTTGATCGAACTAATGATAGCTCATTCAACCAACCAATGATGGACCATTGATCGAACTAGTAATGGCCCATTGATCGAACTAGTGATGGCCCGTTGATCAAGCTAGTAATGGACCAGTGATCGAGCTAGTGATGGCCCGTTGATCGAACAAGTGATGGCCCGTTGAACGACCTAGTGATGGCCCACATTTCGAACTAGTGATGTCCTATTGATTGGATTAGTGATAGCTCATTCATCCAACCAGTGATGGACTATTCCTCCAACCATTGATGGACCATTCATCCAATCAGCGATGGACCATTTATCAAACTAGTGATAGCCTATTGATCGAACTAGTGATGGCCCATTGTTCGAATTAGTGATGGCCCATTGATCGAACTAGTGATAGCTCATTCCTCCAACCAGTGAGGGATAATTCAAACAACCAGTGAAGGACAATTCATCCAACCGGTGATGGATCATTCATCCAACCATTGATTGACCATTGAAAGAAATAGTAATGGCCTGTTGATCGAACTAGTAATGTCCCATTGATCGAAATAGTGATGGACCATTGATCGTACTAGTAATGGCCCATTGATCGAACTAGTGATGGCCCATTGATCAGACTAGATATGGCCCTTTGATCGAACTAGTGATAGCTCATTCTTCCAACCAGTGATGGACGATTTATCCAACCAGTGATAGACCATTGATCGAACTATTGATGGCCCATTGATCGAACAAGTGATGGCCCGTTGATCGAACTAGTGATGGCCCGTATATTCGAACTAGTGATGGCCCTTTGATCGTACTAGTGATAGCTCATTCCTCCAACCAGTGATGGACTATTCATCCTACCAGTGATGGACAATTCATCCAACCGTTGATGGATCATTCATCCAACCATTGATGGACCATTGAACGAAATAGTAATGGCCCGTTGATCGAACTAGTAATGGCCCATTGATCGAACTAGTGTTGGCCCATTGATTGAACAAGTGATAGCTCATTCTTCCAACCAGTGATGGACAATTCATCCAACCAGTGATGGACAATTCATCCAACCGGTGATGGATCATTCATCCAACCATTGATGGACCATTGAACGAAATAGTAATGGCTTGTTGTTCAAACTAGTAATGGCCCATTGAGCGAACTAGTGATGGCCCGTTGATCGAACTAGTGATAGCTCATTCCTCCATCCAGTGATGGACAATTCATCCAACCAGTGATGGTAAATTCATCCAACCGGTGATGGATCATTCTTCCAACCAGTGATGGACCATTGATCAAACTAGTAATGGCCCGTTGATCGAACTAGTGATGGCCTATTGAGCAGACTAGTGATGGCCCTTTGATCGAACTAGTGATAGCTTATTCTTCCAACCAGTGATGGACCATTTATCCAACCAGTGATAGACCATTGATCGAACTAGTGATGGCCCATTGATCGAACTAGTGATGGCCCGTTGATCGAACTAGTGATGGCCCATTGATCGAACTAGTGATGGCCCATTGATTGAACTAGTAATGGCCCGTTGATCGAACAAGTGATGGCCCATTGATCGAATTAGTGATGGCCCGTCGATCGAACTAGTGATGGCCCGTTGATCGAACTAGTGATGGCCCATTGATTGAACTAGTGATGGCCCATTGATCGAACTAGTGAGAGCTTATTCATCCAACCAGTGATGGACCATTCATTCAACCAATGATAGACCATTCATCCAACCAGTGATAGACCATTGATCCTACTACTGATGGCCCGTTGATCGAACTAGTGATGGCCTATTGATCGAACTAGTGTTGGCCCGTTGATCGAACTAGTTATAGCTCATTGATCGAACTAGTGATAGCTATTTAATCCAACCAGTGATGGACTATTCATCCAACCATTGATGGACCATTCATCCAATCAGTGATGGACCATTTATCAAACTAGTGATAGCCCATTGATCGAAATAGTGATGGCCCATTTTTCGAATTAGTGATGGCCCAATGATCGAACTAGTGATAGCTCATTCCTCCAACCAGTGAGCGATAATTCAACCAACCAGTGAAGGACAATTCATCCAACCGGTGATGGATCATTCATCCAACCATTGATGGACCATTGAACGAAATAGTAATGGCCCATTGATCGAACTAGTGATGGCCCATTGATCGAACAAGTGATATCTCATTCTTCCAACCAGTGATGGACCATTGATCGTATTAGTAATGGCCCATTGATCGAACTATTGATGGCCAATTGATCGAACAAGTGATGGCCCGTTGATCGAACTAGTGATAGCCCGTATATTCGAACTAGTGATGGCCCATTGATCGTACTAGTGATAGCTCATTCCTCCAACCAGTGATGGACTATTCATCCATCCAGTGATTGACAATTCACCCAACCGCTGATGGACAATTCATCCAACCGGTGATGGGTCATTCATCCAACCATTGATGGACCATTGAACGAAATAGTAATGGCTTGTTGTTCAAACTAGTAATGGCCCATTGAGCGAAATAGTGATGGCCTGTTGATCGAACTAGTGATAGCTCATTCCTCCAACCAGTGATGGACAATTCATCCAACCAGTGATGGTAAATTCATCCAACCGGTGATGGATCATTCATCCAACCATTGATGGACCATTGAAAGAAATAGTAATGGCTAGTTGATCGAACTAGTAATGGCCCATTGATCGAACTAGTGATGGCCCATAGATCGAACAAGTGATAGCTCATTCTTCCAACCAGTGATGGACCATTGATCAAACTAGTAATGGCCCGTTGATCGAACTAGTGATGGCCTATTGAGCAGACAAGTGATGGCCCTTTGATCGAACTAGTGATAGCTTATTCTTCCAACCAGTGATGGACCATTTATCCAACCAGTGATAGACCATTGATCGAACTAGTGATGGCCCATTGATCAAACTAGTGATGGCCCAATGATCGAACTAGTGATGGCCCATTGATCGAACTAGTGATGGCCCATTGATCGAATTAGTGATGGCCCCTCGATCGAACTAGTGATGGCCCGTTGATCGAACTAGTGATGGCCCATTGATTGAACTAGTGATGGCCCATTGATCGAACGAGTGAGAGCTTATTCATCCAACCAGTGATGGACCATTCATTCAACCAATGATGGACCATTCATCCAACAAGTGATAGACCATTGATCCAACTACTGATGGCCCGTTGATCGAACTAGTGATGGCCTATTGATCGAACTAGTGTTGGCCCGTTGATCGAACTAGTGATAGCTCATTGATCGAACTAGTGATAGCTATTTCATCCAACCAGTGATGGACTATTCATCCAACCATTGATGGACCATTCATCCAATCAGTGATGGACCATTTATCAAACTAGTGATAGCCCATTGATCGAAATAGTGATGGCCCATTTTTCGAATTAGTGATGGCCCAATGATCGAACTAGTGATAGCTCATTCCTCCAACCAGTGAGGGATAATTCAACCAACCAGTGAAGGACAATTCATCCAACCGGTGATGGATCATTTATCCAACCATTGATGGACCATTGAACGAAATAGTAATGGCCAGTTGATCGAACTAGTAATGTCCCATTGATCGAACTAGTGATGGCCCATTGATCGAACAAGTGATATCTCATTCTTCCAACCAGTGATGGACCATTGATCGTATTAGTAATGGCCCATTGATCGAACTATTGATGGCCAATTGATCGAACAATTGATGGCCCGTTGATCGAACTAGTGATGGCCGGTACATTCGAACTAGTGATGGCCCATTGATCGTACTAGTGATAGCTCATTCCTCCAACCAGTGATGGACTATTCATCCATCCAGTGATTGACAATTCACCCAACCGCTGATGGATAATTCATCCAACCATTGATGGACCATTGAAAGAAATAGTAATGGCCCGTTGATCGAACTAGTAATGTCCCATTGATCGAACTAGTGTTGGACCATTGATCGTACTAGTAATGGCCCATTGATCGAACTAGTGATGGCCCATTGATCGGACTAGATATGGCCCATTGATCGAACTAGTGATAGCTCATTCTTCCAACCAGTGATGGACTATTCCTCCAACCATTGATGGATCATTCATCCAATCAGTGATGGACCATTTATCAAACTAGTGATAGCCCATTGATCGAACTAGTGATGGGCCATTGTTCGAATTAATGATGGCCCATTGATCGAACTAGTGATAGCTCATTCCTCCAACCAGTGAGGGATAATTCAACCAACCAGTGAAGGACAATTCATCCAACCGGTGATGGATCATTCATCCAACCATTGATGGACCATTGAAAGAAATAGTAATGGCCCGTTGATCGAACTAGTAATGTCCCATTGATCGAACTAGTGTTGGACCATTGATCGTACTAGTAATGGCCCATTGATCGAACTAGTGATGGCCCATTGATCGGACTAGATATGGCCCATTGATCGAACTAGTGATAGCTCATTCTTCCAACCAGTGATGGACAATTCATCCAACCGGTGATGGATCATTCTTCAAACCATTGATGAACCATTGAACGAAATAGTAATGGCCCGTTGATCGAACTAGTAATGGCCCATTCATCGAACGAGTGATGGCCCATTGATCGAACAAGTGATAGCTCATTCTTCCAACCAGTGATGGACCATTGATCGAACTAGTAAAGGCCCGTTGATCGAACTTGTGATGGCCTATTAATAAGACTAGTGATGGCCCTTTGATAGCACTAGTGATAGCTTATTCTTCCAACCAGTGATAGACCATTTATCCAACCAGTGATAGACCATTGATCGAACTAGTGATGGCCCATTGATCGAACTAGTGATGGCCCGTTGATCGAACTAGTGATGGCCCATTGATCAAACTAGTGATGGCCCATTGATTGAACTAGTAATGGCCCGTTGATCGAACAAGTGATGGCCCATTGATCGAATTAGTGATGGCCCGTCGATCGAACTAGTGATGGCCCGTTGATCGAACTAGTGATGGCCCATTGATTGTACTAGTGATGGCCCATTGATCGAACTAGTGAGAGCTCATTCATCCAACCAAAGATGGACCATTCATTCAACGAGTGATGGGCCATTCATCCAACCAGTGATAGACCATTGATCCAACTACTGATGGCCCGTTGATCGAACTAGTGATGGCCTATTGATCGAACTAGTGTTGGCCCGTTGATCGAACTAGTGATAGCCCGTTGATCGAACTAATGATAGCTCATTCAACCAACCAATGATGGACCATTGATCGAACTAATGATGGCCCGTTGATCGAACAAGTGATGGCCTATTGATCGGATTAGTGATAGCTCATTGATCGAACTAGTGATAGCTCATTCATCCAACCAGTGATGGACCATTCATCCAACCAGTGATGGACCATTGATCGAACAAGTCATGGCCCGTTGATCGAACTAGTGATAGCTCATTGATCGAACTAGTGATAGCTCATTCATCCAACCAGTGATAGACTATTCATCCAACCATTGATGGACCATTCATCCAATCAGTGATGGACCATTTATCAAACTAGTGATAGCCCATTGATCGAACTAGTGATGGCCCATTGTTCGAATTAGTGATGGTCCATTGATCGAGCTAGTGATAGCTCATTCCTTCAACCAGTGAGGGATAATTCAACCAACCAGTGAAGGACAATTCATCCAACCGGTGATGGATCATTCATCCTACCATTGATGGACCCTTGGAAGAAATAGTAATGGCCCGTTGATCGAACTAGTATTGTCCCATTGATCGAACTATTGATGGACCATTGATCGTACTAGTAATGGCCCGTTGATCGAACTAGTGATAGCCCGTTGATCGAACTAGTTATGGCCCGAATATTCGAACTAGTGATGGCCCGTTTATCGAACTAGTGAGGGGCCAGTGATCGAACTAGTGATGGCCCATTGATTGAACTAGTAATGGCCCGTTGATCGAACAAGTGATGGCCCATTGATCGAATTAGTGATGGCCCATCGATCGTACTAGTAATGGCCCGTTGATCGAACTAGTGATGCCCATTGATTGAACTAGTGATGGCCCATTGATCGAACTAGTGAGAGCTCATTCATCCAACCAGTGATGGACCAATTATTCAACCAGTGATGGACAATTCTTCAAACCAGTGATAGACCAATGATCCAACTATTGAGGGCCCGTTGATCGAACTAGTGATGGCCCATTGATCGAACTAGTGTTGGCCCGTTGATCGAACTAGTGATGGCCCGTTGATAGAACTACTGATGGCTCGTTGAATGAACTAGTGATGTCCCGTTGATCGAACTAGTGATGGCACGTTGATCTAACTAACGATAGATCATTCATACAACCAGTGATGGATTATTGATCAAACTAGTGATGTCTCGTTGATCGAACTAGTGATGGCCCGTTGATAGAACTAGTGATGGCTCGTTGAATGAACTAATGATGTCCCGTTGATCGAACTAGTGATGGCCCGTTGATAGAACTAGTGATGGCTCGTTGAATGAACTAGTGATGTCCCGTTGATCGAACTAATGATGGCACGTTGATCGAACTAGGGATAGCTCGTTGATCGAACTAGTGATGTCCCATTGATCGAGCTAGTGTGGCCCGCTGATCGAACAAGTGATGGCCGATTGACCGAATTAGTGATGGCCGTTGATCGAACTTGTGATGGCCCGTTGATCGAACTAGTGATAGCCCATTGAGCGAACTAGTGATAGCCCGTTGAACGAACTAATGATAGCTCATTCATCCAACCAGTGATGGACTATTGATCAAACTAGTGATGGCTCCTTGATCGAATTCGTGATGGCCCGTTATTCGAACTAGTGATAGCTCAATCTTCCAACTAGTGATAGACCATTGATCGAGCTATTGATGGCCCATTGATCGACTTAGTGATAGATCATTGATCGAACTAGTGATAGCTCATTCATCCAACCAGTGATGGACCATTCATCCAATCAGTGATGGACAATTCATCCAACCTGAGATGAGCCATTCATTCAACCAATAATGAAGAATTGATCGAACTAGTGATGGCCCGTTGATCGAACTAGTGATGGCCAATTGATCGAACTAGTTATGGCCCATTATTCGAACTAGTGATAGCCCATTGATCGAACTAGTGATGTCCCATTGATCGAGCTAGTGATGGCCCGTTGATCGAACAAGTGATGGCCGATTGAGCGAATTAGTGATGGCCGTTGATCGAACTAGTGATGGCCCGTTGATCGAACTAGTGATAGCTCATTCTTCCAACCAGTGATGGATCATTCATCCAACCTGTGATGGATCATTGATCGAACTAATGATGGCCCATTGATCGAACTAGTGATAGCCTGTTGAACGAACTAACGATAGATCATTCATCCAACCAGTGATGGATTATTGATCAAACTAGTGATGGCCCGTTGATCGAACTAGTGATGGCCCATTGATCGGACTAGTGATGGCCCATTGAACGAACTAGTGATGACCCGTTGATCAAACTAGTGATGGCCCATTGATCAAACTAGTGGTGGCCCGTTGATCGAACAAGTGATGGCCCACTGATCGAACTAGTGATGGCCTATTGATCAAACTAGTGATAGCTCATTGATCGAACTAGTGATGGCTCATTCATCCTACAAGTGATGGACCATTCATCCAACCACTGATTGACAATTCATCCAACCAGTGATGGACCAATCATCCAACCAGTGATGGCCCGTTGATCGAACTAGTGATGGCCTGTTGATCAAACTATTGATGGCACTTTGATCGAACAAGTGATGGCTTATTGATCGGACTAGTGATGGCCCATTGATCAAACTTGTGATAGCTCATTGATCGAACTAGTGATAGGTAATTCATCCAACCAGTGATGGACCATTCATCCAACCATAGATGGACAATTCATTCAACCAGTGATGGACCACTAATCCAACCAGTGATAGACCATTGATCGAACTAGTGATGGCCCATTGATCAAACTAGTGATGGCCCATTGATCGAACAAGTGATGGCCCATTGATTGAAATAATTATTGCACGTTGATCGAACTAGTGATGGCCCATTGATTGAACTAGCGATGGCCCATTGATTGAACTAATGAGAGCTCATTCATCCAACCAGTGATGGACCATTCATCCAACCAGTGATGGACCATTCATCCAACCAGTGATGGACCATTCATCCAACCAGTGATAGACCATTGATCGAACTAGTGGTGGCCCGTTGATCGAACTAGTGATAGCCCGTTGAACGAACTAATGATAGCTCATTCATCCAACCAGTGATGGACTATTAATCGAACAAGTGATGGCCCCTTGATCGAATTAGTGATGGCCCGTTGATTGAACTAGTGATAGCTCATTCTTCCAACCAGTGATGGACCATTCATACAACCAGTAATAGACCATTGATCGAGCTATTGATGGCCCATTTTCGAACTAGTGATAGCTCATTGATCGAACTAGTGATAGCTCATTCATCCAACCAGTGATGGACCATTCATCCAACCAGTGATGGACAATTCATCCAACCAGAGATGAGCCATTCATCCAACCAATGATGGACAATTGATCGAACTAGTGATGGCCCGTTGAATGAACTAATGATGGCCCGTTGATCAAACTAGTGATAGCTCGTTGATCGAAATAGTGATGTCCCATTGATCGAGCTAGTGATGGCCCGTTGATTGAACAAGTGATGGACGATTGACCGAATTAGTGATGGCAGTTGATCGAACTAGTGATGGCCCGTTGTTCAAACTAGTGAGGGCCATTTGATCGAGCTATTGATGGCCCATTGATCGAACTAGTGATAGCTCATTCTTCCAACCAGTGATGGGCCATTCATCCAACCAGTGATAGACCATTGATCGAGCTATTGATGCCCCATTGATCGAACTAGTGATAGCTCATTGTCGAACTAGTGATACCTCATTCATCCAACCAGTGATGGACCATTCATCCAACCAGTGATGGACAATTCATCCAACCAGAGATGAGCCATTCATCCAACCAATGATGGACAATTGATTAAACTAGTGATGGCCCGTTGATCGAACTAGTGATTGCCCATTGATCGAACTAGTGATGGACCATTGAACGAACTAGTGATGGCCCATTGATCGAACTAGTGATAGCCCGTTGATTGAACTAGTGATAGCTCAATCATCCAACCAGTGGTGGACCATTCATCCAACCAGTGATGGACAATTCATCCAACCAGAGATGAGCCATTCATCCAACCAATGATGGACCATTGAACGAACTAGTGATGGCCCGTTGATCGAACTAGTGATGGCCAATTGATCAAACTAGTGATGGCCCGTTGATCAAAATAGTGATGGTCCATTGTTCGAAATAGTGATGGCCCGTTGATCGAACTAATGATGGCCCGTTGATCGAACTAGTGATAGCTTGTTGATCGAACTTGTGATGTCCCATTGATCGAGCTAGTGATGGCCCGTTGATCGAACAAGTGATGGCCGATTGACCGAATTAGTGATGGCCGTTGATCGAACTAGTGATGGCCCGTTGTTCAAACTAGTGATGACCAATTAATTGAACAAGTGATGGTCCATTGATCGAACTAGTGTTAGTTCTTTCATCCAACCAGTGATGGACCATTCATCTAACCAGTGATGGACCATTGATCGAACTAGTGATGGCCTATTGATCGAACTAGTGATAGCCCGTTGAACGAACTAATGATAGCTCATTCATCCAACCAGTGATGGACTATTAAACGAACAAGTGATGGCCCCTTGATCGAATTAGTGATGGCCCGTTGATTGAACTAGTGATAGCTCATTCTTCCAACCAGTGATGGACCATTCATCCAACCAGTGAATGACCATTAATCGAGCTATTGATGGCCCATTTTCGATCTAGTGATAGCTCATTGATCAAACTAGTGATAGACCATTGATCGAGCTATTGATGCCCCATTGATCGAACTAGTGATAGCTCATTGTCGAACTAGTGATACCTCATTCATCCAACCAGTGATGGACCATTCATCCAACCAGTGATGGACAATTCATCCAACCAGAGATGAGCCATTCATCCAACCAATGATGGACAATTGATTAAACTAGTGATGGCCCGTTGATCGAACTAGTGATTGCCCATTGATCGAACTAGTGATGGACCATTGTTCGAACTAGTGATGGCCCATTGATCGAACTAGTGATAGCCCGTTGATTGAACTAGTGATAGCTCATTCATCCAACCAGTGATGGACCATTCATCCAACCAGTGATGGACAATTCATCCAACCAGAGATGAGCCATTCATCCAACCAATGATGGACCATTGATCGAACTAGTGATGGCCCGTTGATCGAACTAGTGATGGCCAATTGATCAAACTAGTGATGGCCCGTTGATCAAAATAGTGATGGTCCATTGTTCGAAATAGTGATGGCCCGTTGATCGAACTAATGATGGCCCGTTGATCGAACTAGTGATAGCTTGTTGATCGAACTTGTGATGTCCCATTGATCGAGCTAGTGATGGCCCGTTGATCGAACAAGTGATGGCCGATTGACCGAATTAGTGATGGCCGTTGATCGAACTAGTGATGGCCCGTTGTTCAAACTAGTGATGACCAATTAATTGAACAAGTGATGGTCCATTGATCGAACTAGTGTTAGTTCTTTCATCCAACCAGTGATGGACCATTCATCTAACCAGTGATGGACCATTGATCGAACTAGTGATGGCCTATTGATCGAACTAGTGATAGCCCGTTGAACGAACTAATGATAGCTCATTCATCCAACCAGTGATGGACTATTAAACAAACAAGTGATGGCCCCTTGATCGAATTAGTGATGGCCCGTTGATTGAACTAGTGATAGCTCATTCTTCCAACCAGTGATGGACCATTCATCCAACCAGTGATAGACCATTAATCGAGCTATTGATGGCCCATTTTCGATCTAGTGATAGCTCATTGATCAAACTAGTGATAGCTCATTCATCCAACCAGTGATGGACCATTCATCCAACCAGTGATGGACAATTCATCCAACCAGAGATGAGCCATTCTTTCAAACAATAATGAACAATTGATCGAACTAGTGATGGCCCGTTGATCGAAATAGTGATGGCCAATTGATCGAACTGGTGATGGCCCATTGTTCGAACTAGTGATAGCCCGTTGATCGAACTAGTGATGTCCCATTGATCGAGCTAGTGATGGCCCATTGATAGAACAAGTGATGGCCGATTGACCGAATTAGTGATGGCCGTTGATCGAACTAGTGATGGCCCATTTTTCGAATTAGTGATGGCCCAATGATCGAACTAGTGATAGCTCATTCCTCCAACCAGTGATGGACTATTAATCGAACAAGTGATGGCCCCTTGATCGAATTAGTGATGGCCCGTTGATTGAACTAGTGATAGCTCATTCTTCCAACCAGTGATGGACCATTCATCCAACCAGTGATAGACCATTGATCGAGCTATTGATGGCCCATTTTCGAACTAGTGATAGCTCATTGATCAAACTAGTGATAGCTCATTCATCCAACCAGTGATGGACCATTCATCCAACCAGTAATGGACAATTCATCCAACCAGAGATGAGCCATTCTTTCAAACAATAATGAACAATTGATCGAACTAGTGTTGGCCCGTTGATCGAAATAGTGATGGCCAATTGATCGAACTGGTGATGGCCCATTGTTCGAACTAGTGATAGCCCGTTGATCGAACTAGTGATGTCCCATTGATCGAGCTAGTGATGGCCCGTTGATAGAACAAGTGATGGCCGATTGACCGAATTAGTGATGGCCGTTGATCGAACTAGTGATGGCCCGTTGTTCAAACTAGTGATGGCCAATTGATTGAACAAGTGATGGTCCGTTGATCGAACTAGTGATAGTTCTTTCATCCAACCAGTGATGGACCATTTTTCCAACCAGTGATGGACCATTGATCGAACTAGTGATGGCCCATTGATCGAACTAGTGATAGCCCGTTGATCGAACTAGTGATAGCTCATTCATTCAACCAGTGATGGACCATTCATCCAACCAGTGATGGACAATTCATCCAACCAGAGATGAGCCCTTCATCCAACCAATGATGGACCATTAATCGAACAAGTGATGGCCCCTTGATCGAATTAGTGATGGCCCGTTGATTGAACTAGTGATAGCTCATTTTTCCAACCAGTGATGGACCATTCATCCAACCAGTAATAGACCATTGATCGAGCTATTGATGGCCCATTTTCGAACTAGTGATAGCTCATTGATCGAACTAGTGATAGCTCATTCATCCAACCAGTGATGGACCATTCATCCAACCAGTGATGGACAATTCATCCAACCAGAGATGAGCCATTCATCCAACCAAGGATGGACAATTGATTAAACTAGTGATGGCCCGTTGATCGAACTAGTGATGGCCCATTGATCGAACTAGTGATGGACCATTGATCGAACTAGTGATGACCCATTGATCGAACTAGTGATAGCCCGTTGATCGAACTAGTGATAGCTCATTCATCCACCCAGTGATGGACCATTCATCCAACCAGTGATGGACAATTCATCCAACCAGAGATGAGCCATTCATCCAACCAATGATGGACAATTGATCGAACTAGTGATGGCCCGTTGAATGAACTAATGATGGCCCGTTGATCAAACTAGTGATAGCTCGTTGATCGAACTAGTGATGTCCCATTGATCGAGCTAGTGATGGCCTGTTGATCGAACAAGTGATGGACGATTGTCCGAATTAGTGATGGCAGTTGATCGAACTAGTGATGGCCCGTTGTTCAAACTAGTGAGGGCCATTTGATCGAGCTATTGATGGCCCATTGATCGAACTAGTGATAGCTCATTCTTCCAACCAGTGATGGGCCATTCATCCAACCAGTGATAGACCATTGATCGAGCTATTGATGCCCCATTGATCGAACTAGTGATAGCTCATTGTCGAACTAGTGATACCTCATTCATCCAACCAGTGATGGACCATTCATCCAACCAGTGATGGACAATTCATCCAACCAGAGATGAGCCATTCATCCAACTAAGGATGGACAATTGATTAAACTAGTGATGGCCCGTTGATCGAACTAGTGATGGCCCATTGATCGAACTAGTGATGGACCATTGATCGAACTAGTGATGACCCATTGATCGAACTAGTGATAGCCCGTTGATCGAACTAGTGATAGCTCATTCATCCACCCAGTGATGGACCATTCATCCAACCAGTGATGGACAATTCATCCAACCAGAGATGAGCCATTCATCCAACCAATGATGGACCATTGATCGAACTAGTGATGGCCTGTTGATCGAACTAGTGATGGCCAATTGATCAAACTAGTGTTGGCCCGTTGATCAAAATAGTGATGGTCCATTGTTCGAAATAGTGATGGCCCGTTGATCGAACTAATGATGGCCCGTTGATCGAACTAGTGATAGCTTGTTGATCGAACTTGTGATGTCCCATTGATCGAGCTAGTGATGGCCCGTTGATCGAACAAGTGATGGCCGATTGACCGAATTAGTGATGGCCGTTGATCGAACTAGTGATGGCCCGTTGTTCAAACTAGTGATGACCAATTAATTGAACAAGTGATGGTCCATTGATCGAACTAGTGTTAGTTCTTTCATCCAACCAGTGATGGACCATTCATCTAACCAGTGATGGACCATTGATCGAACTAGTGATGGCCTATTGATCGAACTAATGATAGCTCATTCATCCAACCAGTGATGGACTATTAAACGAACAAGTGATGGCCCCTTGATCGAATTAGTGATGGCCCGTTGATTGAACTAGTGATAGCTCATTCTTCCAACCAGTGATGAACCATTCATCCAACCAGTGATAGACCATTGATCGAGCTATTGATGGCCCATTTTCGATCTAGTGATAGCTCATTGATCAAACTAGTGATAGCTCATTCATCCAACCAGTGATGGACCATTCATCCAACCAGTGATGGACAATTCATCCAACCAGAGATGAGCCATTCTTTCAAACAATAATGAACAATTGATCGAACTAGTGATGGCCCGTTGATCGAAATAGTGATGGCCAATTGATCGAACTGGTGATGGCCCATTGTTCGAACTAGTGATAGCCCGTTGATCGAACTAGTGATGTCCCATTGATCGAGCTAGTGATGGCCCGTTGATAGAACAAGTGATGGCCGATTGACCGAATTAGTGATGGCCGTTGATCGAACTAGTGATGGCCCATTTTTCGAATTAGTGATGGCCCAATGATCGAACTAGTGATAGCTCATTCCTCCAACCAGTGATGGACTATTAATCGAACAAGTGATGGCCCCTTGATCGAATTAGTGATGGCCCGTTGATTGAACTAGTGATAGCTCATTCTTCCAACCAGTGATGGACCATTCATCCAACCAGTGATAGACCATTGATCGAGCTATTGATGGCCCATTTTCGATCTAGTGATAGCTCATTGATCAAACTAGTGATAGCTCATTCATCCAACCAGTGATGGACCATTCATCCAACCAGTGATGGACAATTCATCCAACCAGAGATGAGCCATTCTTTCAAACAATAATGAACAATTGATCGAACTAGTGATGGCCCGTTGATCGAAATAGTGATGGCCAATTGATCGAACTGGTGATGGCCCATTGTTCGAACTAGTGATAGCCCGTTGATCGAACTAGTGATGTCCCATTGATCGAGCTAGTGATGGCCCGTTGATAGAACAAGTGATGGCCGATTGACCGAATTAGTGATGGCCGTTGATCGAACTAGTGATGGCCCATTTTTCGAATTAGTGATGGCCCAATGATCGAACTAGTGATAGCTCATTCCTCCAACCAGTGATGGACTATTAATCGAACAAGTGATGGCCCCTTGATCGAATTAGTGATGGCCCATTTTCGATCTAGTGATAGCTCATTGATCAAACTAGTGATAGCTCATTCATCCAACCAGTGATGGACCATTCATCCAACCAGTGATGGACAATTCATCCAACCAGAGATGAGCCATTCTTTCAAACAATAATGAACAATTGATCGAACTAGTGATGGCCCGTTGATCGAAATAGTGATGGCCAATTGATCGAACTGGTGATGGCCCATTGTTCGAACTAGTGATAGCCCGTTGATCGAACTAGTGATGTCCCATTGATCGAGCTAGTGATAGCCCGTTGATAGAACAAGTGATGGCCGATTGACCGAATTAGTGATGGCCGTTGATCGAACTAGTGATGGCCCGTTGTTCAAACTAGTGATGGCCAATTGATTGAACAAGTGATGGTCCGTTGATCGAACTAGTGATAGTTCTTTCATCCAACCAGTGATGGACCATTTTTCCAACCAGTGATAGACCATTGATCGAACTAGTGATGGCCCATTGATCGAACTAGTGATAGCCCGTTGATCGAACTAGTGCTAGCTCATTCATCCAACCAGTGATGGACCATTCATCCAACCAGTGATGGACAATTCATCCAACCAGAGATGAGCCCTTCATCCAACCAATGATGGACCATTGATCGAACTAGTGATGGCCCGTTGATCGAACTAGTGATGGACAATTGATCGAAATAGTGATGGCCCGTTGATCAAAATATTGATGGTCCATTGTTCGAAATAGTAATGGCCCGTTAATCGAACTAATGATGGCCCGTTGATCGAACTAGTGATAGCTTGTTGATCGAACTTGTGATGTCCCATTGATCGAGCTAGTGATGGCCCGTTGATCGAACAAGTGATGGCCGATTGACCGAATTAGTGATGGCCATTGATCGAACTAGTGATGGCCCGTTGTTCAAACTAGTGATGGCCAATTAATTGAACAAGTGATGGTCCATTGATCGAACTAGTGTTAGTTCTTTCAACCAACCAGTGATGGACCATTCATCTAACCAGTGATGGACCATTGATCGAACTAGTGATGGCCTATTGATCGAACTAGTGATAGCCCGTTGAACGAACTAATGATAGCTCATTCATCCAACCAGTGATGGACTATTAATCGAACAAGTGATGGCCCCTTGATCGAATTAGTGATGGCCCGTTGATTGAACTAGTGATAGCTCATTCTTCCAACAAGTGATGGACCATTCTTCCAACCAGTGATAGACCATTGATCGAGCTATTGATGGCCCATTTTCGAACTAGTGATAGCTCATTGATCAAACTATTGATAGCTCATTCATACAACCAGTGATGGACCATTCATATAACCAGTGATGGACAATTCATCCAACCAGAGATGAGCCATTCTTTCAAACAATAATGAAAAATTGATCGAACTAGTGATGGCCTGTTGATCGAAATAGTGATGGCCAATTGATCGAACTAGTGATGTCCCATTGATCGAGCTAGTGATGGCCCGTTGATAGAACATGTGATGGCCGATTGACCGAATTAGTGATGGCCGTTGATCGAACTAGTGATGGCCCGTTGTTCAAACTAGTGATGGCCAATTGATTGAACAAGTGATGGTCCGTTGATCGAACTAGTGATAGTTCTTTCATCCAACCAGTGATGGACCATTCTTCCAACCAGTGATGGACCATTGATCGAACTAGTGATGGCCCATTGATCGAACTAGTGATAGCCCGTTGATCGAACTAGTGATAGCTCATTCATCCAACCAGTGATGGACCATTCATCAAACAGTGATGGACAATTCATCCAACCAGAGATGAGCCATTCATCCAACCAATGATGGAACATTGATCGAACTAGTGATGGCCCGTTGATCGAACTAGTGATGGCCAATTGATCGAACTAGTGATGGCCCGTTGGTCAAAATAGTGATGGTCCATTTTTCGAAATAGTGATGGCCGTTGATCGAACTAATGATGGCCCGTTGATCGAACTAGTGATAGCTTGTTGATTGAACTTGTGATGTCACATTAATCGAGCTAGTGATGGCCCGTTGATCGAACAAGTGATGGCCGATTGACCGAATTAGTGATGGCCGTTGATCGAACTAGTGATGGCCCGTTGTTCAAACTAGTGATGGCCAATTAATTGAACAAGTGATGGTCCATTGATCGAACTAGTGTTAGTTCTTTCAACCAACCAGTGATGGACCATTCATCTAACCAGTGATGGACCATTGATCGAACTAGTGATGGCCCATTGATCGAACTAGTGATAGCCCGTTGATCGAACTAGTGATAGCTCAATCATCCAACCAGTGATGGACCATTCATCCAACCAGTGATGGACCATTGATCGAACTAGTGATGGCCCATTGATCGAACTAGTGATAGCCCGTTGATCGAACTAGTGATAGCTCATTCATCCAACCAGTGATGGACCATTCATCCAACCAGTGATGGACAATTCATCCAACCATAGATGAGCCATTCATCCAACCAATGATGGACCATTGATCGAACTAGTGATGGCCCGTTGATCGAACTAGTGATGGCCAATTGATCGAACAAGTGATGGCCCGTTGATCAGAATAGTGATGGTCCATTGTTCGAAATAGTGATAGCCCGTTGATCGAACTAATGATGGCCCGTTGATCGAACTAGTGATAGCTTGTTGATCGAACTTGTGATGTCCCATTGATCGAGCTAGTGATGGCCCGTTGATCGAACAAGTGATGGCCGATTGACCGAATTAGTGATGGCCGTTGATCGAACTAGTGATGGCCCGTTGTTCAAACTAGTGATGGCCAATTAATTGAACAAGTGATGGTCCATTGATCGAACTAGTGTTAGTTCTTTCAACCAACCAGTTATGGACCATTCATCTAACGAGTGATGGACCATTAATCGAACTAGTGATGGCCCCTTGATCGAATTAGTGATGGCCCGTTGATTGAACTAGTGATAGCTCATTCTTCCAACCAGTGATGGACCATTCATCCAACCAGTGATAGACCATTGATCGAGCTATTGATGGTCCATTTTCGAACTAGTGATAGCTCATTGATCAAACTAGTGATAGCTCATTCATCCAACGAGTGATGGACCATTCATCCAACCAGTGATGGACAATTCATCCAACCAGAGATGAGCCATTCTTTCAAACAATAATGAACAATTGATCGAACTAGTGATGGCCCGTTGATCGAAATAGTGATGGCCAATTGATCGAACTGGTGATGGCCCATTGTTCGAACTAGTGATAGCCCGTTGATCGAACTAGTGATGTCCCATTGATCGAGCTAGTGATGGCCCGTTGATAGAACAAGTGATGGCCGATTGACCGAATTAGTGATTGCCCCTTGATCGAATTAGTGATGGCCCGTTGATTGAACTAGTGATAGCTCATTCTTCCAACCAGTGATGGACCATTCATCCAACCAGTGATAGACCATTGATCGAGCTATTGATGGCCCATTTTCGAACTAGTGATAGCTCATTGATCAAACTAGTGATAGCTCATTCATCCAACCAGTGATGGACCATTCATCCAACCAGTGATGGACAATTCATCCAACCAGAGATGAGCCATTCTTTCAAACAATAATGAACAATTGATCGAACTAGTGATGGCCCGTTGATCGAAATAGTGATGGCCAATTGATCGAACTGGTGATGGCCCATTGTTCGAACTAGTGATAGCCCGTTGATCGAACTAGTGATGTCCCATTGATCGAGCTAGTGATGGCCCGTTGATAGAACAAGTGATGGCCGATTGACCGAATTAGTGATGGCCTTTGATCGAACTAGTGATGGCCCGTTGTTCAAACTAGTGATGGCCAATTGATTGAACAAGTGATGGTCCGTTGATCGAACTACTGATAGTTCTTTCATCCAACCAGTGATGGACCATTTTTCCAACCAGTGATGGACCATTGATCGAACTAGTGATGGCCCATTGATCGAACTAGTGATAGCCCGTTGATCGAAATAGTGCTAGCTCATTCATCCAACCAGTGATGGACCATTCATCCAACCAGTGATGGACAATTCATCCAACCAGAGATGAGCCATTCATCCAACCAATGATGGACCATTGATCGAACTAGTGATGGCCCGTTGATCGAACTAGTGATGGCCAATTGATCGAACTAGTGATGGCCCGTTGATCAAAATAGTGATGGTCCATTGTTCGAAATAGTGATGGCCCGTTGATCGAACTAATGATGGCCCGTTGACCGAACTAGTGATAGCTTGTTGATCGAACTTGTGATGTCCCATTGATCGAGCTAGTGATGGCCCGTTGATCGAACAAGTGATGGCCGATTGACCGAATTAGTGATGGCCGTTGATCGAACTAGTGATGGCCCGTTGTTCAAACTAGTGATGGCCAATTAATTGAACAAGTGATGGTCCATTGATCGAACTAGTGTTAGTTCTTTCAACCAACCAGTGATGGACCATTCATCTAACCAGTGATGGACCATTGATCGAACTAGTGATGGCCTATTGATCGAACTAGTGATAGCCCGTTGAACGAACTAATGATAGCTCATTCATCCAACCAGTGATGGACTATTAATCGAACAAGTGATGGCCCCTTGATCGAATTAGTGATGGCCCGTTGATTGAACTAGTGATAGCTCATTCTTCCAACCAGTGATGGACCATTCATCCAACCAGTGATAGACCATTGATCGAACTAGTGATGGCCTATTGATCGAACTAGTGATAGCCCGTTGAACGAACTAATGATAGCTCATTCATCCAACCAGTGATGGACTATTAATCGAACAAGTGATGGCCCCTTGATCGAACTAGTGATAGCTCATTGATCAAACTAGTGATAGCTCATTCATCCAACCAGTGATGGACCATTCATCCAACCAGTGATGGACAATTCATCCAACCAGAGATGAGCCATTCTTTCAAACAATAATGAAAAATTGATCGAACTAGTGATGGCCCGTTGATCGAAATAGTGATGGCCAATTGATCGAACTAGTGATGTCCCATTGATCAAGCTAGTGATGGCCCGTTGATAGAACATGTGATGGCCGATTGACCGAATTAGTGATGGCCGTTGATCGAACTAGTGATGGCCCGTTGTTCAAACTAGTGATGGCCAATTGATTGAACAAGTGATGGTCCGTTGATCGAACTAGTGATAGTTCTTTCATCCAACCAGTGATGGACCATTCTTCCAACCAGTGATGGACCATTGATCGAACTAGTGATGGCCCATTGATCGAACTAGTGATAGCCCGTTGATCGAACTAGTGATAGCTCATTCATCCAACCAGTGATGGACCATTCATCCAACCAGTGATGGACAATTCATCCAACCAGAGATGAGCCATTCATCCAACCAATGATGGAACATTGATCGAACTAGTGATGGCCCGTTGATCGAACTATTGATGGCCAATTGATCGAACTAGTGATGGCCCGTTGATCAAAATAGTGATGGTCCATTGTTCGAAATAGTGATGGCCCGTTGATCGAACTAATGATGGCCCGTTGATCGAACTAGTGATAGCTTGTTGATCGAACTTGTGATGTCCCATTAATCGAGCTAGTGATGGCTCGTTGATCGAACAAGTGATGGCCGATTGACCGAATTAGTGATGGCCGTTGATCGAACTAGTGATGGCCCGTTGTTCAAACTAGTGATGGCCAATTAATTGAACAAGTGATGGTCCATTGATCGAACTAGTGTTAGTTCTTTCAACCAACCAGTGATGGACCATTCATCTAACCAATGATGGACCATTGATCGAACTAGTGATGGCCCATTGATCGAACTAGTGATAGCCCGTTGATCGAACTAGTGATAGCTCATTCATCCAACCAGTGATGGACCATTTATCCAACCAGTGATGGACCATTGAACGAACTAGTGATGGCCCATTGATCGAACTAGTGATAGCCCGTTGATCGAACTAGTGAAAGCTCATTCATCCAACCAGTGATGGACCATTCATCCAACCAGTGATGGACAATTCATCCAACCAGAGATGAGATATTCATCCAACCAATGATGGACCATTGATCGAACTAGTGATGGCCCGTTGATCGAACTAGTGATGGCCAATTGATCGAACAAGTGATGGCCCGTTGATCAAAATAGTGATGGTCCATTGTTCGAAATAGTGATAGCCCGTTGATCGAACTAATGATGGCCCGTTGATCGAACTAGTGATAGCTTGTTGATCGAACTTGTGATGTCCCATTGATCGAGCTAGTGATGGCCAGTTGAACGAACAAGTGATGGCCGATTGACCGAATTAGTGATGGCCGTTGATCGAACTAGTGATAGCCCGTTGTTCAAACTAGTGATGGCCAATTAATTGAACAAGTGATGGTCCATTGATCGAACTAGTGTTAGTTCTTTCAACCAACCAGTTATGGACCATTCATCTAACCAGTGATGGACCATTGATCGAACTAGTGATGGCCTATTGATCGAACTAGTGATAGCCCGTTGAACGAACTAATGATAGCTCATTCATCCAACCAGTGATGGACTATTAATCGAACAAGCGATGGCCCCTTGATCGAATTAGTGATGGCTCGTTGATTGAACTAGTGATAGCTCATTCTTCCAACCAGTGATGGACCATTCATCCAACCAGTGATAGACCATTGATCGAGCTATTGATGGCCCATTTTCGAACTAGTGATAGCTCATTGATCAAACTAGTGATAGCTCATTCATCCAACCAGTGATGGACCATTCATCCAACCAGTGATAGACAATTCATCCAACCAGAGATGAGCCATTCTTTCAAACAATAATGAACAATTGATCGAACTAGTGATGGCCCGTTGATCGAAATAGTGATGGTCAATTGATCGAACTTGTGATGGCCCATTGTTCGAACTAGTGATAGCCCGTTGATTGAACTAGTGATGTCCCATTGATCGAGCTAGTGATGGCCCGTTGATAGAACAAGTGATGGCCGATTGACCGAATTAGTGATGGCCGTTGATCGAACTAGTGATGGCCCGTTGTTCAAACTAGTGATGGCCAATTGATTGAACAAGTGATGGTCCGTTGATCAAACTAGTGATAGTTCTTTCATCCAACCAGTGATGGACCATTTTTCCAACCAGTGATGGACCATTGATCGAACTAGTGATGGCCCATTGATCGAACTAGTGATAGCCCGTTGATCGAACTAGTGCTAGCTCATTCATCCAACCAGTGATGGACCATTCATCCAACCAGTGATGGACAATTCATCCAACCAGAGATGAGCCCTTCATCCAACCAATGATGGACCATTGATCGAACTAGTGATGGCCCGTTGATCGAACTAGTGATGGACAATTGATCGAAATAGTGATGGCCCGTTGATCAAAATATTGATGGTCCATTGTTCGAAATAGTAATGGCCCGTTAATCGAACTAATGATGGCCCGTTGATCGAACTAGTGATAGCTTGTTGATCGAACTTGTGATGTCCCATTGATCGAGCTAGTGATGGCCCGTTGATCGAACAAGTGATGGCCGATTGACCGAATTAGTGATGGCCGTTGATCGAACTAGTGATGGCCCGTTGTTCAAACTAGTGATGGCCAATTAATTGAACAAGTGATGGTCCATTGATCGAACTAGTGTTAGTTCTTTCAACCAACCAGTGATGGACCATTCATCTAACCAGTGATGGACCATTGATCGAACTAGTGATGGCCTATTGATCGAACTAGTGATAGCCCGTTGAACGAACTAATGATAGCTCATTCGTCCAACCAGTGATGGACTATTAATCGAACAAGTGATGGCCCCTTGATCGAATTAGTGATGGCCCGTTGATTGAACTAGTGATAGCTCATTCTTCCAACAAGTGATGGACCATTCTTCCAACCAGTGATAGACCATTGATCGAGCTATTGATGGCCCATTTTCGAACTAGTGATAGCTCATTGATCAAACTAGTGATAGCTCATTCATCCAACCAGTGATGGACCATTCATATAACCAGTGATGGACAATTCATCCAACCAGAGATGAGCCATTCTTTCAAACAATAATGAAAAATTGATCGAACTAGTGATGGCCTGTTGATCGAAATAGTGATGGCCAATTGATCGAACTAGTGATGTCCCATTGATCGAGCTAGTGATGGCCCGTTGATAGAACATGTGATGGCCGATTGACCGAATTAGTGATGGCCGTTGATAGAACTAGTGATGGCCCGTTGTTCAAACTAGTGATGGCCAATTGATTGAACAAGTGATGGTCCGTTGATCGAACTAGTGATAGTTCTTTCATCCAACCAGTGATGGACCATTCTTCCAACCAGTGATGGACCATTGATCGAACTAGTGATGGCCCATTGATCGAACTAGTGATAGCCCGTTGATCGAACTAGTGATAGCTCATTCATCCAACCAGTGATGGACCATTCATCAAACAGTGATGGACAATTCATCCAACCAGAGATGAGCCATTCATCCAACCAATGATGGAACATTGATCGAACTAGTGATGGCCCGTTGATCGAACTAGTGATGGCCAATTGATCGAACTAGTGATGGCCCGTTGGTCAAAATAGTGATGGTCCATTGTTCGAAATAGTGATGGCCGTTGATCGAACTAATGATGGCCCGTTGATCGAACTAGTGATAGCTTGTTGATTGAACTTGTGATGTCACATTAATCGAGCTAGTGATGGCCCGTTGATCGAACAAGTGATGGCCGATTGACCGAATTAGTGATGGCCGTTGATCGAACTAGTGATGGCCCGTTGTTCAAACTAGTGATGGCCAATTAATTGAACAAGTGATGGTCCATTGATCGAACTAGTGTTAGTTCTTTCAACCAACCAGTGATGGACCATTCATCTAACCAGTGATGGACCATTGATCGAACTAGTGATGGCCCATTGATCGAACTAGTGATAGCCCGTTGATCGAACTAGTGATAGCTCAATCATCCAACCAGTGGTGGACCATTCATCCAACCAGTGATGGACCATTGATCGAACTAGTGATGGCCCATTGATCGAACTAGTGATAGCCCGTTGATCGAACTAGTGATAGCTCATTCATCCAACCAGTGATGGACCATTCATCCAACCAGTGATGGACAATTCATCCAACCATAGATGAGCCATTCATCCAACCAATGATGGACCATTGATCGAACTAGTGATGGCCCGTTGATCGAACTAGTGATGGCCAATTGATCGAACAAGTGATGGCCCGTTGATCAAAATAGTGATGGTCCATTGTTCGAAATAGTGATAGCCCGTTGATCGAACTAATGATGGCCCGTTGATCGAACTAGTGATAGCTTGTTGATCGAACTTGTGATGTCCCATTGATCGAGCTAGTGATGGCCCGTTGATCGAACAAGTGATGGCCGATTGACCGAATTAGTGATGGCCGTTGATCGAACTAGTGATGGCCCGTTGTTCAAACTAGTGATGGCCAATTAATTGAACAAGTGATGGTCCATTGATCGAACTAGTGTTAGTTCTTTCAACCAACCAGTTATGGACCATTCATCTAACCAGTGATGGACCATTGATCGAACTAGTGATGGCCCCTTGATCGAATTAGTGATGGCCCGTTGATTGAACTAGTGATAGCTCATTCTTCCAACCAGTGATGGACCATTCATCCAACCAGTGATAGACCATTGATCGAGCTATTGATGGCCCATTTTCGAACTAGTGATAGCTCATTGATCAAACTAGTGATAGCTCATTCATCCAACGAGTGATGGACCATTCATCCAACCAGTGATGGACAATTCATCCAACCAGAGATGAGCCATTCTTTCAAACAATAATGAACAATTGATCGAACTAGTGATGGCCCGTTGATCGAAATAGTGATGGCCAATTGATCGAACTGGTGATGGCCCATTGTTCGAACTAGTGATAGCCCGTTGATCGAACTAGTGATGTCCCATTGATCGAGCTAGTGATGGCCCGTTGATAGAACAAGTGATGGCCGATTGACCGAATTAGTGATTGCCCCTTGATCGAATTAGTGATGGCCCGTTGATTGAACTAGTGATAGCTCATTCTTCCAACCAGTGATGGACCATTCATCCAACCAGTGATAGACCATTGATCGAGCTATTGATGGCCCATTTTCGAACTAGTGATAGCTCATTGATCAAACTAGTGATAGCTCATTCATCCAACCAGTGATGGACCATTCATCCAACCAGTGATGGACAATTCATCCAACCAGAGATGAGCCATTCTTTCAAACAATAATGAACAATTGATCGAACTAGTGATGGCCCGTTGATCGAAATAGTGATGGCCAATTGAACGAACTGGTGATGGCCCATTGTTCGAACTAGTGATAGCCCGTTGATCGAACTAGTGATGTCCCATTGATCGAGCTAGTGATGGCCCGTTGATAGAACAAGTGATGGCCGATTGACCGAATTAGTGATGGCCTTTGATCGAACTAGTGATGGCCCGTTGTTCAAACTAGTGATGGCCAATTGATTGAACAAGTGATGGTCCGTTGATCGAACTAGTGATAGTTCTTTCATCCAACCAGTGATGGACCATTTTTCCAACCAGTGATGGACCATTGATCGAACTAGTGATGGCCCATTGATCGAACTAGTGATAGCCCGTTGATCGAACTAGTGCTAGCTCATTCATCCAACCAGTGATGGACCATTCATCCAACCAGTGATGGACAATTCATCCAACCAGAGATGAGCCATTCATCCAACCAATGATGGACCATTGATCGAACTAGTGATGGCCCATTGATCGAACTAGTGATGGCCAATTGATCGAACTAGTGATGGCCCGTTGATCAAAATAGTGATGGTCCATTGTTCGAAATAGTGATGGCCCGTTGATCAAACTAATGATGGCCCGTTGACCGAACTAGTGATAGCTTGTTGATCGAACTTGTGATGTCCCATTGATCGAGCTAGTGATGGCCCGTTGATCGAACAAGTGATGGCCGATTGACCGAATTAGTGATGGCCGTTGATCGAACTAGTGATGGCCCGTTGATCGAACTAGTGATGGCCAATTGAACGAACTAGTGATGGCCCGTTGATCAAAATAGTGATGGTCCATTGTTCGAAATAGTGATGGCCCGTTGATCGAACTAATGATGGCCCGTTGATCGAACTAGTGTTAGTTCTTTCATCCAACCAGAATGGACCATTCATCTAACCAGTGATGGACCATTGATCGAACTAGTGATGGCCCATTGATCGAACTAGTGATAGCCCGTTGAACGAACTAATGATAGCTCATTCATCCAACCAGTGATGGACTATTAATCGAACAAGTGATGGCCCCTTGATCGAATTAGTGATGGCCCGTTGATTGAACTAGTGATAGCTCATTCTTCCAACCAGTGATGGACCATTCATCCAACCAGTGATAGACCATTGATCGAGCTATTGATGGCCCATTTTCGAACTAGTGATAGCTCATTGATCGAACTAGTGATAGCTCATTCATCCAACCAGTGATGGACCATTCATCCAACCAGTGATGGACAATTCATCCAACCAGAGATGAGCCATTCTTTCAAACAATAATGAACAATTGATCGAACTAGTGATGGCCCGTTGATCGAACTAATGATGGCCAATTGATCGAACTGGTGATGGCCCATTGTTCGAACTAGTGATAGCCCGTTGATCGAACTAGTGATGTCCCATTGATCGAGCTAGTGATGGCCCGTTGATAGAACAAGTGATGGCCGATTAACCGAATTAGTGATGGCCGTTGATCGAACTAGTGATAGCCCGTTGTTCAAACTAGTTATGGCCCGTTGATCGAACTAGTGAAAGCCCGTTGAACGAACTAATGATAGCTCATTCATCCAACCAGTGATGGACTATTAATCGAACAAGTGATGGCCCCTTGATCGAATTAGTGATGGCCCGTTGATTGAACTAGTGATAGCTCATTCTTCCAATCAGTGATGGACCATTCATCCAACCAGTGATAGACCATTGATCGAGCTATTGTTGGCCCATTTTCGAACTAGTGATAGCTCATTGATCGAACTAGTGATAGCTCATTCATCCAACCAGTGATGGACCATTCATCCAACCAGTGATGGACAATTCATCCAACCAGAGATGAGCCATTCTTTCAAACAATAATGAACAATTGATCGAACTAGTGATGGCCAATTGATCGAACTGGTGATGGCCCATTTTTCGAACTAGTGATAGCCCGTTGATCGAACTAGTGATGTCCCATTGATCGAGCTAGTGATGGCCCGTTGATTGAACAAGTGATGGCCGATTGACCGAATTAGTGATGGCCGTTGATCGAACTAGTGATGGCCCATTTTTCGAATTAGTGATGGCCCAATGATCGAACTAGTGATAGCTCATTCCTCCAACCAGTGAGGGATAATTCAACCAACCAGTGAAGGACAATTCATCCAACCGGTGATGGATCATTCATCCAACCATTGATGGTCCATTGATCGAACTAGTGTTAGTTCTTTCATCCAACCAGTGATGGACCATTCATCTAACCAGTGATGGACCATTGATCGAACTAGTGATGGCCTATTGATCGAACTAGTGATAGCCTGTTGAACGAACTAATGATAGCTCATTCATCCAACCAGTGATGGACTATTAATCGAACAAGTGATGGCCCCTTGATCGAATTAGTGATGGCCCGTTGATTGAACTAGTGATAGCTCATTCTTCCAACCAGTGATGGACCATTCATCCAACCAGTGATAGACCATTGATCGATCTATTGTTGGCCCATTTTCGAACTAGTGATAGCTCATTGATCGAACTAGTGATAGCTCATTCATCCAACCAGTGATGGACAATTCATCCAACCAGTGATGGACAATTCATCCAACCAGAGATGAGCTATTCTTTCAAACAATAATGAACAATTGTTCGAACTAGTGATAGCCCGTTGATCGAACTAGTGATGTCCCATTGATCGAGCTAGTGATGGCCCGTTGATTGAACAAGTGATGGCCGATTGACCGAATTAGTGATGGCCGTTGATCGAACTAGTGATGGCCCATTTTTCGAATTAGTGATGGCCCAATGATCGAACTAGTGATAGCTCATTCCTCCAACCAGTGAGGGATAATTCAACCAACCAGTTAAGGACAATTCATCCAACCGGTGATGGATCATTCATCCAAACATTGATGGACCATTGAACGAAATAGTAATGGCCCATTGATCAAACTAGTAATGTCCCATTGATCGAACTAGTGATGGCCCATTGATCGAACAAGTGATATCTCATTCTTCCAACCAGTGATGGTCCATTGATCGTACTAGTAATGGCCCGTTGATCCAACTATTGATGACCAATTGATCGAACAAGTGATGGCCCGTTGATCGAACTAGTGACGGCCGTATATTCGAACTAGTGATGGCCCATTGATCGTACTAGTGATAGCTCATTCCTCCAACCAGTGATGGACTATTCATCCAACCAGTGATGGACAATTCACCCAACCGCTGATGGATAATTCATCCAACCATTGATGGACCATTGAACGAAATAGTAATGGCCCGTTGAACGAACTAGTGATAGCCCGTTGATCGAACTAGTGATGTCCCATTGATCGAGCTAGTGATGGCCCGTTGATCGAACAAGTGATGGCCGATTGAGCGAATTAGTGATGGCCGTTGATCGAACTAGTGATGGCCCGTTGTTCAAACTATTGATAGCCAATTGATCGAATTAGTGATGGCCCGTTGATCGAACTAGTGATAGCTCATTCTTCCAACCAGTGATGGATCATTAATCCAACCTGTGATGGACCATTGATCGAACTAGTGATGGCCCATTGATCGAACTAGTGATAGCCCGTTGAACGAACTAACGATAGATTATTCATCCAACCAGTGATGGATTATTGATCAAACTAGTGATGGCCCGTTGATCGAACTAGTGATGGCCCATTGATCGGACTAGCAATGGCCCATTGAACGAACTAGTGATGACCCGTTGATCAAACTAGTGATGGCCCTTTGATCTAACTAGTGATGGCCCAGTGAACGAACTAGTGATGACCCATTGAACGAACTAGTGATGACCCATTGATCAAACTAGTGATGGCCCGTTGATCGAACAAGTGATGGCCCACTGATCGAACTAGTGATGGCCTATTAATCAAACTAATGATAGCTCATTGTTCGAACTAGTGATGGCTCATTCATCCAACCAGTGATGGACCATTCATCCAACCACTGATTGACAATTCATCCAACCAGTGATGGACCAATCATCCAACCAGTGATGGCCCGTTGATCGAACTAGTGATGGCCTGTTGATCAAACTATTGATGGCACTTTGATCGAACAAGTGATGGCTTATTGATCGGACTAAGGATGGCCCATTGATCGAACTGGTGATAGCTCATTGATCGAACTAGTGATAGGTAATTCATCCAACCAGTGATGGACCATTCATCCAACCAGTGATGGACAATTCATTCAACCAGTGATGGACCACTCATCCAACCAGTGATAGACCATTGATAGAACTAGTGATGGCCCATTGATCGAACTAGTGATGGCCCATTGATCGAACAAGTGATGGCCCATTTATTTAAAGAGTGATTGCCTGTTGATAGAACTGGTGATGGCCCGTGGTTCGAACTAGTGATGGCCCGTTGATCGAACTAGTGATGGCCCGTTGATTGTACTAGTTATGGCCCATTGATTGAAATAATGATTGCCCGTT